>VXAX01003611.1:0-119197 GCA_013399835.1 Leptocoma aspasia
GCCCCCCAAAGCCCTGTGCTCCCGTTGCCTTGCCAACACCGTGCGGGAGATGTCGGAGCAGAGAGCGGCACAGCCGTGATGCTGGGGGCTCAGGGCGACGGGCAGAGGAGGAGGAGGAGGAGGAGGAGGAAGAGAAGGGAGGAGAAGAGAACCCCACCGCCCAAAAACACCCCTCTGCACCATGGCAGGGAGGGAGAATTAATACCACTTGCAGAGGCATTCAGCGCTCACTCCTTGCTGCTTCTGAGATTGTACAACAGCATAATTTTTTAATGATGGGTAATGATGAAACATCAATTTCAAATCTGTTTTTCTGACTGGTGCCTGAAGCTGCAGCGTCAGGCTCGGTGCAGGCACAGGGAACCGGGTGCCCAGATCCCTATGGATGGAGCCAGTGCCTGCTGATGTTTGCCGTGTGGGTATCAAGGAGGAGCAGTAAATTGAAAATCGCTTTTAAATGGGCTCAGTTTGACTATTTCTCGGGAGAACACGAGGAATGCAGAGATTTTAGACTGGAAGCAGCACGGCGGTGCCTGGTGCTGTGCCTTGCTGGTGTTCGTGTTTCTTTACAGTTCAGGTCCCTTTGGTGGCAGCTCAGAGGCGCCTCACCTGAAAGCAGGAATGCAATGCCATTTATCTCAGCCTTCCAACCTGCACAGCACCGTGGGACAGGGCTGTGGGCACGGGTGTGGGCCTGCTGGGCAGCCCAGTGCCCCGCGGTGCTGTGACAGGGGCGCTGTCCCCAGGGAGGAGCAGTGGCTCTGTCCTGCCCCCACCATAAATTCCCTTGGCCACGGGTCTGGTGCTGCCTTGGGCTCCGTTCTGCCTCGTCCCAGCCCTGCCTGTGGGGCTCTCCAGGACACCCAACATTGGTGCACGATGGCTGCACGCCACCCATCCTGCCACGTGTGGGAACGTGGCAGAAAATGAACATTTCAGCCCAAAAGATAAAAATATGTAATGGGAAGGCTTTTTTTGCTGCAGCTCTCCCTCGGAGCAGACGCTTCAAAGGAATGGAAGTCACTCTCTGGAGCTGTCTCGTTCTTTCTCGAGGCAGTGTTTTGATAAATGTTGATGAGTTTCACTGTAAAACTAAATGACATTTATAGCACGATGTATGCTTTACCCATTGCTTAATTATACCTAATGGTGTTGGATGGAAAAGGCATTTACCATTTTACTTTTGTTTAAAATGACAATCTAAACCTCAGAGCCTGTGGGGTTTTGTAGAACGATGACGATTTAATTAAGAACTAAATACAATCTAATTTTAAAAGGCAATTGCAACTTTAAGAAATAAGTGATAAAATTTACAAAGAGCTTGCTGAGAGAGGAGTGCTGCACTCGGTGTGCCTGCTGTGGGGTGGGGTGGGCATCTGAGGGGGTTTGGGTGCAGATTCGAGGAAGGTGGGATGAGGACCATATCCAGACTTGTTTTCTCTCTCATCACTACTGTATTTTTTGGTCATATGTTTTACAGCCCTGTTGCTGCCCCTGCAGAGGCAGTGAGAGGCATTGGGCTAATGCAGTTTATAAACCCAAGGGTTTATTTTCGTGTGCACAACACGGTTTCTCTTCCCTTCCTCCCAGCTCTGCCTTTGTCCTGGCAGCCAGCAAAGAAAACAGAGCCTCTATTGAAAACAAGGCGTGAGGAATGAGCGTGGATCAGGCAAGCTGCATCTTTAAAAATAAACACTGGAGCAGAGCTTTGTGCCTTCCACTCAGCTGGCAAAGCACTGACAGCAGGCAGGAATGTGTTCAGGAGCATCTGCCCTTTCTCTTCTTTTCATGGGTTTAGTCAAAACAAATCCCATAGATGAAGGGGAAAAAAGTACCAAAATGCATTTTGTTTCCCCAAGCCTGGATGAGCCACTGGGTGGAGGCTGAAGGGGATGTGCAGGATCTGCAATGAGGAGATTAATGTTTAAAGATATTAGCACTGGTCCTATACTAACATTTATAAATCTGACGGGTGGCAGATTGAGGGCTGATTCCACGTTTTTTCTTCCTCCTCTGTAAAATAATAAATATGGTAAAATAGCTCTCAGAGCTGCCTTTATCACGGGGATGAATCAGGACAGTTGGTGTTGCAAGAGACTTAAAACTTACAAATATGTTGCCCTTTAGGTGAGCATTCATCATTATGTCTGATCTGGGATCTAGACTAAAGGCTTCTCTTACACCTTTTATCCTTCCTGGGAAGTAGAAATTGGAAGGAGTCTTCCCTTTGATCGTGGTGTTGCTGCTGAGATTCTTTCACCTGTTTTGTGGGGGAGTGTCTGTCGCTGGTGGGGGTCTATTGTTCTTTGAGAAAAGATCTTGTCTGCCATCTCTAAAAGAAATTGAAAGAAGGGGACGTGCTTGAAAAAGAAATTGAAGGGAAAGACCCCTAAAGACAGTGCCCTCCTTCATGGCATGGAGTCCCTACAGGTGCTGGGTGGGCAGGGAAATGACTGGGCACAACAGGGCTCCAAAATCCAGACTGTGGCATTCTCATCTGCATTCTGCCTGGGGAGATGAGGAGTGGACAGATGACACCTGTGAGCAAAGCCACTCCAAAGGCTTGTGGAAAGCGACATCAGCTTTCCTCCCCTGGAAGGAGGAGGTGCCAAACTGGGAATTAACTTCAAAGGGCAAAAGAAACTCAGCCTGATCTGTGGAGGAGGGCTCATCCTCGAGCACTCAGTGTTTGATGGGCTGCTAGCAAATGGGTCACTCCCATGTGCAAGCTCTAGGTCGTTCCAGCTGGTAAACGTTCCATCTTCTGCTTTTACACCACAGTTTTGGGATAACAGCTGGGCAGGTGTTCTGTTGAAGGCTCACAGGGTTGCTCCCGTGTATGACATGGCAAGGGCAGTGCTGGGATTTGAGGCTGGCTGCATGCTGAGCCAAAGGGTGAGAACAGGCCAGGATACTCCAAAAAACCACAGTATTCCCTTGTATTCTTTGTTGGTCCTTTGCTTTGAGGACATTTTCTACAGGTTTGCACATTTGTTACTAATTTTGTCATTTATTTCTTGCTTATTTCAGCAGTGAGCTAAAGATTTCAGACTTAAATACACAGAAAGGAGGTCCTTTTTATAGGGAAGAGACCAGGCTGATGTTGATCAGAATTCATTGTGGGTGCTTTATGGAAATACAGATTTCTTGGATTTAAAAGAGATTATTAAGCTGCACATTGTGACAGATGCTACTGACAGTAAAAAATAAAAAGGATGTGAGAAAGTCTGCAAGAAATGGGTTACAGGTATGGATATAAGACATATCTGCTCATTAGGGTAAAATGAAACCCATCATCTGACTTGAAAGAGGATTCCTTGTTACGGGGAGCCCTGACGCTCTGACTAATGGGAATTGGTGTTCTGGGGTGCACCTGGGGCAGGTGCCAGAAATTGAGTGTACACCAGAGCAGACCTTAGCAGCAATGGCATCGTCCCACAGGGCTTGGAGCTGAGGGGCTGCAGTGGTGGGGTCCATGGAAGGGACAATGCCGTGGATGTTCCCCCCGTTGTGTCCCTGTCCAGCCGCAGTCCCCGAGGGACACCCCTGGGGACAGGGATCTGTGCTGAGGGGAAGGGACACCCCTGGGGACAGGGATCTGTGCTGAGGGGAAGGTGGACACAGAGCAGATGGGGAACTCCCTCCAGAAACCCACCTCAGCTCAGGGTGTGAGCAGTGCAAGGCAGGTGGCAGCTGCTGGCCACCGCAGGGCAAAGACAGAGGTGACAACGACGGTGACAAACCTGCAAACGTGTAAATTCTCTCCTCCTGTGCTCAGGTTTTGGCAGGGGCTGCTGCAGCTTTCCCCCCGTGGCAGAGACAGAAAGGAGTGTGAGGCAGCAGGTGTTGTTGTGGTCAGGGAAATGCACAGAACATGCTCTTTGATTGTGAAAACTGAACATTTGATCTGTGCTTCCTCCTCTTACGCTCCTCATCAGGGTTTAGCTCCCCGTGGAGCAAGTCAAGGCAGGGAAAGGAAATTCCACCTGTGTTTGAAACTCGGGTTTAATCAAGGTCTCCTTCCTTGGATCTGGGCTGTGGGTGTCCTTGGTAGTGATGTAGCTGGAAGATAAATGCAGATAAGGAATTCTGTATTAGGGCTCCATTAATAATAAACATGTGTTGATGCTAACTGAGTGTTATTTAAACACACTGAATGGAGGCAGCAGCCTGCTGGGACCGTCTCGTGTTGTCAAGCCTTCTCCCTTGCTGATGCTGCTGCCAAGCAGTGCTGGGGCATGGCAGTGGGGGATTTTAGGTGGTGTCCTTGGTGGATGTTGGCTGCCAGTGATGACTGTCAGGGGGAGCACGAGGGAAGGGCACCTGGCTCTTTCTGCTGAGGGGCCACTCACAGCTTTGCCCTTTCCTGCCCTTTTGGTCTTCCTTGCTTCTGTCCCTCAGTGTCCCCTTAGAGCCTCCACAGAGTCCTCAGCAGCCTCCCCTGCTCAGATCCTCCCACAGAAGATCTTCTGTCTCCCTGGTGCAGCCGAGGAGCGCTCGCACCGGTGTCCTTGGATAAACCTCTGACCTTATGGGAGAAGGACAGTCCTTAGTAAGTGACCTTTTACTGTCTAGGCAATGGACCATCAACTGCTGGAAACAAAGCAGGAGAGCAGCTGCTTCTGTTTCTTAGAAACATGCTAGAAATGTGGAATAAAACCCTGGGATTGCAGAGCAGCAGGCTCGTGCTGCCATTCCAGCTCTCCCCGCCGGGCTCCGGCGCTGCGTTTGTCCCCTCTGGTCAGTGACAGAGCAGATGGATATTGATCCTCAGTGTCCGCCAGCAGTAACCTTTGAAGGGACAGGCGACGTATGGCCAGGGAGTTTGATCTATCAATATCTGGGTAATAGAAAGACAAGGGTGACATCTAATCCCAGCACAGGTGACAGATCATAAATCTGCGCAGACGGGGCGATTGGCGGCAGCAGGACTGTGAGGGGAGAACTGCTTCAGCCTGAAACACACTTTGGCCACAGCTGCAGAGGTTTTCGTGGCAGAAAAAAAGAATTTTTTTCTTAAGATCCAAAGAAATATTTTAATTTGGGCATAACACAGGACTTTTGTTCCTGTACCATTTTGGTTTCAGCCAGTGGAAAGAATTCCCTGATGCCATTGCATCACATAGATATTCACTATGTTTAAAGTCAGTGCAGCCTCCAGTGTAATTTCGGAGCTATTGTCATCCTTTATTCTTACTGTTTAAGCCAGGAAAGCCATAAAGGTGGCAATGGCATTTTTTTTCTCCACAAATTTAATATCTGTGCACAACTCACTTGAATTTGCTGTATATTTCTCTGAAGTGGCTGCTTCATAGCGTAAACTTGCTCCTCACAATAAGTAATTTTTAGCACCATCTTGCACATTCTCTGTGAGTGTGGAGAGTAATTCAGGGGAAGTGTGACTGCGAGCGGGGAGAGGAGCGGGCGCTGCCGGGAGGTGCCGAAAGTGCTCGCTCACGAAAATCTGTGCTGAGAAGGAGGGGACAGAGGTCCCTGGGACTGCTGGGGCTGAGCACAGCCTGTGACAAGGGAGGAGATCCTGGTGGCAGGAGCAGCTCTGTCCCTGCAGACAACGCCAGGGAGACTCAAGGAAATCAACATTTTGGGAATGGTTTCTGTCAATGCTAATTCCTCCCACTCCTCCTCTTTTCCATCCTAAATGGAAACTGGGGCTTTGAGCATCACCAGGGGATCCCAAACCTGGCACAGCGAAGTTGTCTGTTGGCAGTGCCCTTCCTCAGAGCAGTTCTCTTAAACCTGGCTGCAGCATAAAGAAAGGATAACATGCATTAAATCTGAAAGTAGAAATCCAAGTACCAGGTGAGTGTTACCATATCAATTTGCTGTAGTCTCTGCCTCAGAGGGAGGCGTGGAGCTGCCATACCCCATTCCCATCACCACTGAGCAAGCTTTGCCCAGTTTGGCTCAGCTGCACCTTGCTGGAAAGTCCCTGTTCCTCTTGGTGCTCAGCAAGGAATTTTCATAGGCAAGACTCCCCAGTGCTGAATTGCAGCTGGCAGACCTGCACGGAGCTAACTCAAAAGTGAGATCTTTCTAGAATGCTATTTGTTTGCCACCATCACTTTTTTTGAAGAGCTCTTTGCCTGGGAATTGGAGTTGCTGAGTCTGTTTCTGGCCATGGAGAAGATGCTGAAGAGGGAATAAGAGCTACTTGAATGCAGGAAAATCTCAGAGAGGCTTGACTCAGGGTCACAAAACTGGTAATTACATCTTGTTAGAAGAGAAAGTTGCTGTTGCAAAAGGTTAGTTGTGAATATTGGTGGAAAACAACATTTTCCTCTGGGGTGAGGTCCACGCTGGCAGAAGAATTCCTCGGAGGTGTCTGGCTCCAGGTCCGTGGCCTCGGAGGGTTTTCCTTAGGGACTGTGCCTGAGTGGAAGGAGCAGCAGCTGCCTCCTCTCCTGCCCTCCCTGCAGCCCAGCCTCTCACAGTGACCTCTGTGTGAGTGGGTGAGAGCCCCTCTGGAGGAATGCAGGCTGGCTTGGCTGGGGCTGCAGCAGCGTTGCATTCTGAGCCAGCCTGCTCCCTGCCTGCACAGGAGCCTGCACAGGAGCCTGCTGCACTGAGGCCACACGTGTGCCCATGTGCTTCGTGGGCAGCCTGCTCTCCAGCTGTTGCCCATGAAAAGATGCCATGAAATTAACTCCATCGGCAGCAATTGCCTTTCCTTGCCAGCACAATCAGTGTGGATTGTCTGTTCTCCTCCAAAGTTCAAGTGTGACAACTGCAGCTTTTTAAAACAGTCTCTCAAGGCTTGGAGCCTGGATGCACAGAGCTCCAGTGGCTTCTCCCAGCACTGGCTGTTCTCCTCTCCTCCTAGAAGCAGATCTGCAGACTAGTTAAATGGCCTTTGGGTTCCCCCTTTTTTCCTGTATCCGATCCATGACCGAGAGTCTCTGGTTCTGGTTCTCTTCCTGAAAAGCAGATTGTGATATTTGTGCTAAAGGGAAGAGATGCAGCTCTCGGTGATGGATGAGAGAGCAGAGGAGCTGCTCAGCTCAGGGAGGAGAAGGAACACGAAGGAGACAAAGCTTCTGGGGAGGTGGATGCTCAGTGTTTATAAACCCACTTGTCTCTGCTCTAACCACCACATTCCTTTTAGGTACTTGAAACTGATAGATGAATGCTGACATTCAAATTGTGTTAATTCTGGGGATGGAGCGTTGTGTCGCTTTTTTCCTTGAGCACGTGGGCAGTTTGTGTGTCTGTGTGAGTTGTTTCTTCTGACTCAATCTATTAAGAGGAATTTTGTTTAGGTTTACGGGCTTACATAGTTCAGGTGTAATGAAAACCCCTCTTCCTTGGAAAGCATTTGTGTCGGGATCCTGCAGGCTGAGCCAGCAGTGCTGCAGCTCATGCTGGGGCACCTGTGGTTAGAAATTCCATGGAAATTGAAAAACCATGCTCCCCAGCACGTATTTTTAATCTTTCCTCTTCTCTCCCTGATGCTTCCCTCTAGCCCAGTGTCCTACAAGCGGAGAAAGAATTGATTTTAAATGTGACCGCTGCATATGAGCCAAGGTCCCTGGGCTGTGTCCAGCTGAGGGGAACTTGTTTGAAACACAATTTACTCGTCTGTGTCTGTCTGCAGCCCTAAGAGGAGAGACTGCAGTGGTCTAAGGCAGGAAGACAAGTGCAAAAATTAATTGTACAGGTTGCAGCCAAAGCGTCCCTCGAGCACTGTGTCCCCCCCCACTCCCCCTTCCAGTAAGTATAAAACAAGGTGTCATTTTTCACCTTGCAAAGGGAGATTCAGTGCATGAGGCTGGAGAATTGCTTTGGGTAATGAAGGAAGCACACATTGTATTTTCCTTCCTCCTGGCCCTGCAGACACCCATTTGGGTGTTTCCCTTGCTCGTGTACACCCGTGCTTGTGTCAGACAGGAGCTCACCCCAGGAGCCCTCCCCAGAAAGTGGCTTCCTTTCTGTTCCTGTTCCACTCCCTCTGGAGCAATCCCTTCTACTCCAAGTCAAGATTTTCAAGGCTCCGAGTCCAGTCCTGGAGTCTGTCTGTCCTGGTGTCTGTCCAGCACATCACAACTGGGATGAGGATTTGTCCCTCGTGTTGGAGTCCCCACAGGAAGCTTTGCCCTGACCCGTGGACACTCTGCTGTCCTAGTCCCTTCACGTGCAATAGATGAAAATCTGTCCTGTGTTGTTCTGCTGGGGGCTTCCATTGGATCTGCCTGTGCTGTGCCCCTCCAAAGCATTGCCAGGGGTTTAACACTGGTTCTCAACAGTAATTTTCCTTTGCTTCTTTTAGCTCCTGAGATTCCCTGTTGAGTCCATAAATTTGATCTTTCCTCCCCAGCCTGTCCTTTCCTGTTCCAAACTATTGTCATGCTGTGTGTGGACTTCAATGCTCCTCAAAGTACATATACACTGACAGTAAATATTTACTGAGAAACTTCCCAAGCTGTTGACAATGAGGATGGGTCTGAAGGGTTCTTGCTTTGTGTTGCATTTTTATTTAATTTAGAGCTTGTAATTGCTGCTGCTCATGGAAATAGCTTTCCTGGGAGCAGATAGGAATAGATGCCCCAGAACCTGGAGGGGTGCACGCCCTGGCTGGGGGGAAGCACGTTCAGGTCAGCAGAGCAGACCACAGCCCATCAGGTGCCCTTTGATTAAGAGCAAGGAGGCAAAGCCCAGGAGGCTGTGGCTGCTGCAAGCCCTGGAGGGGCTCAGCGTGTCCTTAGGTGCTCCCTGCCCATCATGAACCCGGATAAAAGCCTTGTTCAGAGGGATCTGGTGCCAGCCCAGACCCAGGTGCTGGACTCTGCAGCCATCCATCGGCAGGTTTAATGCAGCAGCATCCCGGTGTGAAAAGCTTCAGTGCCTTGAACTTCAAATAATTTATTTCTAAATTACTTCTACTGTAATTCTTATTAATTCAAATAGTCTTCTAAGCTGATGTAAAATTCAGTAAACGCAAGGAACAGTTTAATGAATTGAAAATAGGATTGAGTCTTTTAAAGTAAATGTAAAAAAATATGCTGGCAATAATTGCTTAGATGGAAATCGAATCTTAATAGCTTTGTTAATGATTTGTAGGGAATATTGCATTTATGAGAACATATCAAGCTGATCCTTGTGCAAGAACCTTGTTTTGAATGGGTTTGATAAAATTATTCCCCAGAAGCAGTTAGTAATGTTTAACATTTTTGCTTGAACCACTTTTGAGATGTTTGATTTCATTGATGCCAGGGCCTGGCTGTGGCTGTGCAGGGCTGCTCTGACACCTCCACAGCAGCGTGTGGCACAGGCAGGGTAGGTGACAGCCTTTGGGGTCTGCACAGTGGTTTGGGATTTGAGAACAGAACCATTTAGGCTGAAACAACCCTCTAAGATTATCGAGCCCAGCCATTAAAGTGTGTCCCCAAGGGTCAAGAACACCACGTTAAGGGTGCTGATAGTGTGGTGGCTGAATGCTCATATTCTGATCAGAGGGCTTTGAGCAGGACCAGCTTCATCCTGATCCACAGAATGTGGAGCAGGAGCCAGGCAGGTGTCTGGGACAGGCTCTTTGCCCCTCTTGAGCAGGGCTGGGGGTCTGTGCTCCAATATGGGTGTTACTGTTGGATAGTAAATCTTCTTGTTGCTCCTCAAAAGTTCATCAATCTGGAGAATCTATCTAAAATTTATACTGAGAGGGCAGAAAAATGTGCCCAGACTTCAGCTTTCTGCCCATCAGGTGTGGAGGGGAGTCTGATGGTTTATCAATCTTTCTCTTTCCAAATGATGCATCTTTTTGTCAAACATTTGTTTCCAAGGGATGTCAAATTATAAAGGCAAGTTGGAAAGAAAGAAAAATGAAGAAAATGCAGGGTGGAAGAAAAGCTGGGGTTTAAACATGATCCCCAGATTTCCTGTGTGCAAACTTTATCCCAATGCTGCATTTTCGGGTTTCTTGTGGCTGAGGCAGCAGAGGATTCTCCGACCACCCAGCCTGTGGCCAAGTGCCCAGGTATCCTGGCTTCACTTGGAACATTGCCAATCAAAGTCTCAGTACTTCTCCCCCTTAGATTCCCAGTAGTTATGGAGGAATTGAAATGCAAGGCACAGTTCCCCCTGCCATCCCCTGCGTCCTTTGGCGTCTCAGCGTGCGGGTGCTGCAGTGCTTCGGTTCATTAGGAGGAGAGATTTTGGGGTGATGACCTGTAAATGATTACAAGGCTCCCACGGCATTAATTGCATGGGATCCTTTTTTTTTCCTACCTCTGGACATTAATAGCACCTGCTGATTACACAGAGTGAGTAACGACTGATTCCCTGAAGTCTGTCTGCTCCAGTCAAAGGATAAGTGCTTCTTACAGTGAGTTGTTCCTCAAAGGTAATTTAACAAGATTTGTCTGTTGGGAGAGGAAGGGAATTTTTGGTCTTTCTGTGTGGGGCAGTAGTCCTTCTTCCTGTATTCCCATCACAGATCTCCTTTCTCATTGCTCCTTTACCAGCTGGTTGGGGACCCAGAGTCAGTGGCTCAGTGGCTGATGTTCCTCCATTGGTGGCATGGAGCTTTTCATTCCCAAATGAAACCCACTGGTGGCATTTCTGACCTTGGGTCCTGCCTTTGCTGTGTCCTGCAGGTGATGGTCAGAACCTGGTGACGGAGGACGTGACCGTGGTGGAGGGGGACGTGGCCACCATCAGCTGCCGCGTCAAGAACAGCGATGACTCGGTGATCCAGCTGCTGAACCCCAACAGGCAGACCATCTATTTCAGAGATTTCAGGCGTAAGTTTATGGTTCCTCATTTGCTCATGACTCCTGCTGTGCCTCACTTGCGCTCAGGACACGGCATTTGCTGAGATCTCTCCTGTTTGTGCAGTGCTGGGCACTTCCAGTTCCGCTGGTTCTGTGGAGGTGGGTGAGACAGACAGTCATAATCTTCTCCTTGATGGAAAACTTCACAGTCCCCTCTAAAAGTCAGAGCATCTTACTTTGCAATGGGAATTGATTGTTGTAATTCAGGGTGAATTGCAATTGAATGCCAAATATTTAGCTGACACAAACAAATTGAACAGGGCGACACCGAGACAGCGCAGTGTTCTCAGGAGTAATCTCCTCAGACCAAAGACTGAAAATTTCAGGACAGTCTGTGCTGCTTTATACCCAAACTGAAATCTGTCATCACTTGCATGTGCAGTGGATAAGTCTGCCCTGTGACAGTGCCATGGTAGCTGCAGTGAGACACTTTAAATGGTCTGTGTTAGTGTCACTGTGGGGACAGGGCTGCACTCTCTGCCCAGGAAGCAACAGGACAGGAGACAAACTTTAAATTCTGTTTCTCCCAATTCCTTCCTCATTTAGGCTGTCCCTGAGTGCCTACAGTTGGTGCTGGGGCTGTGTAGACACCATAAGCATTTTACCTACACATTCTTAAGCCACCTGGTGGTAAAACCACATCCAAAGATTTGATGCTGTGCCTGGCGATTGGCTCATGTTGATTATTTGAAATTATCTGAGAACCAAAAGATTTTACAGGTGCAGCTTCAAGGTAGGAAGCAGGATGGAAGCTAATCAGGAGCCCAGGGGTGCTC
Source organism: Leptocoma aspasia (assembly GCA_013399835.1). Taxonomy (NCBI): domain Eukaryota; kingdom Metazoa; phylum Chordata; class Aves; order Passeriformes; family Nectariniidae; genus Leptocoma; species Leptocoma aspasia. The sequence goes on from VXAX01003611.1 coordinate 11,561, forward strand.
ACCTTGATGTGCTGCTGTCTGTGGGGATCTCTGGGATTGTGGTGTGGCAGGAAAGGGACGTTGCCTCTCTCCGTGCAGTCACCCAGGCTGTGCTTGCCCCACAGCGCTCAAGGACAGCAGGTTCCAGCTGGTGAACTTCTCCAACAGCGAGCTCCGGGTGTCCCTGACGAACGTGTCCATCTCTGATGAGGGGAGGTACTTCTGCCAGCTCTACACCGACCCCCCCCAGGAGATCTACACCACCATCACGGTGCTGGGTAAGGATGGGCAGTGCTCACGGGGAGCCTTGCGGCCCCTGGACACACGGGGTCAGTGGGATGGGGTTCTGTGCAGCTCTGGGACAGCTCCAGCCACCTGGAGAGGGATTGGAACAAGGGTTTGAACCCTCAGTGCTGGGCACGTGTGGCAGCTCCTCTGTTAGAGCAGTTCCTGACAATTAGCAGCAGCCTTTAAGGCTCTGCTAATGGGAGAGCCTGAATCAGGGAGGGTGACTTAATGTAAGATCTCACTTGCTGATTAGTTTAAATCTTCCTTCTTTTGCTTAATGAGATTTGGGTCTTAGGTTTTTATACGTTGTTAAGTGATGTTTATAAGCAGTTTTACTCCTGTTATTACAGTTATCAACACCTTCAAAGTTTCCATGCACTTTCCAGCGCTCACAGGCACGGGAAGCTCTTCCAGCTCCTGCCTCTAATTGTGCACAGGCAAAAACAGTTCGTTGGATTTGATTTCACTGCTGGCAATGCTGAGAAGGTGTTTGAAATGAGAATACTCATTTCATTCACCTGTAAGCCAGCACTGCATGTCTTTCAAGTGGGAGACATAATGCAGGTTTTTGTTGGGTTTTTTTTAAGCATAAATCATGCTTTAGAACTGGGGGAAAAGTCTGTTTTCTTGCCTTGTACTTCAGTTCTTTTTGAGAAGCCTTTGTGGCATGGCCAGTGTGTGTGCTGCCTTTCCCCCACATCCAAAAAGGAGGTGGTTTCTTGTCACCTTCATCGTGTACTCAGGTCAAACCTCAGCTCGGGAAGCAGGCAGAGATGAGGGAGGTTTATTAGCAGAAGATGAAGGAGGGGTCTTAGTACTTGCATGGAGAGATTGGGCACTGCCACTCCAGGGATGGCTTCTCTTGCCTGTATTTTCTATTATTGGCTCCCTAATTAAGGGAACTAATGAGGCAGGGTGGAGGAGTGGTACCCCGTGTTGGCACTGGCTGGTCCTCCCAGGAACTTGTTCCCCACCGAAAATCTCGTGGCCATCACCCAGCCTTTGATAGATCTGAGGTTGTATCAAAGACTGGTTTTGCTGGCCTGCCTCTAATGCTGCCAGCTCAGGGGAGCAGAGGGAGGTGCTGAGGTGTCCCCCTTTGCAGCTGGCATTCAGAGGGAGCTGCATGTTTGCTTCAGCACTTTCATGTCTTCTGTGACACAATATGTAGATTTATTCATGCTTAATTGGAACATGTGAAAGTCTCAAATATGTAGCTCGTTCTGCTCATTTTAGAGAGGAGCCACAAGTGACTAATTAGTCCATTTGATCATCTGGATGGTATTTATACATATTTGTTCTTCATTAGCTTTAAGACCTGTGAGTCACATCTGAACTGTGCAGTTGCTTAATCACATTGATCAGAGCAAAGTTGAGTTTCCTTTGGAAGTTCTGGGAATTTCTGAAGCTGTGACTCTGCCATAAGAATTCTCGCTGTTCACTTTTTCCTGGGTTTTGCCTTGCTGCTGGTGCTTTCATGGGAAAGAGATTCCCTTGTTCCCATGTCTTAATTTTTAAGCTCATTTGTCGTATTTCTGGACTGTGCTGCAGTGGTTGTTACCCCTGAAGTTACAGCCTGTTTCTCGGTATTACTGGATGGTTTTTCATTGGGTAAAATCTTCCAGCTCTGTGTTTTGGGAGACTCCTGATCTAGGGAAGATGTGTGCCTGGGCAGAGCAGCAGATCTCCACCCCAAAGGACGTGGCACTTGTGGCTGGGTGCAGAGCTGGCTCCCTCCTCTCTTTGGGATGGTTTTGGGGTAGTTTGTGGGGGTGTGATGGGGGGCAGGGCTGTTCCCAAGGGATGGTGTTCCACTCCAGCCTTGTGCTCAGTGGCTTTTCGAGCATCTTAAATGAGGTTGATGTTTGCTGGCCTGCTTCCATGCTCACGGCTGAGCCTTGGAGCTGAACAGCAGGAGAGAAAAATTGCCGTGGAGGTTAGAGGCTTGGTAAGTAATGCAGTGCCAAGTGTCAGCTTTTGTGTTTCCTCTCCTTGTCAGGGAAGTCAGGAAATGTGCACGGAGTCAAGCTGGATTTTTAAATAGCAGCACACACCCGATTAGCACAGGAGGCTGTGGCTCTCCCTGGAACAGTGCCTGCTTGGGAGAGGGAACAGAAAGTTACAACCCTGATAAGTAATAATTTGTGAGACTGTGGTGATTATTAGGTGGAGAGTGAAAGTGCTCACTCCAATTACTGCAAAACCACCTATCAAAGGGTTTGATGGATTGAAAGATCAAATAAATGCTGGTTGCTTGTTTCCTTCAGTAGATTTTACAGGTTTTCCTCAAGGTTTTGTCTCGTGTTAGTGATCAAAAGATGTTTTTTTCAGCTGGTGTGTGTTGTGTTTCCCATTCCAGTCCCACCACGCAATTTGGTAATTGACATCGAGAAGGAAACGGCCGTGGAGGGAGAGGAGATCGAGCTGAACTGCACTGCCATGGCCAGCAGACCAGCCACCACCATCAGATGGTTCAAAGGCAACAAGGAGCTAACCGGTAGATGTGTCCTCTCAGTCCCTTGCTTTGTTCAGGGAGCTGAAGTGATTTATGTAACGCTGGGTGTTTGTTCTCTGCTGCCAGTTTAAGGGGAAAAAAAAGTAAAAAAAGTAGAGAGAGCTTCTTTGAGCGCCAGCTGAGGAACAAAGGGCTGTATGGGCAGACAGATTATTCCCTGATGCAGGGGGCTGAACTCCATTTGGTCCTCTGCCTACCTGCCAGCCTCAAGTGCTGGGTTCTGGAGTCCTGCTGTAGCTGCAGGTGACCTTGAGGAGCCCGGAGCTGAGCACTGAATTCATTTCTGCATGGCTTGTGTGGCTTTCTGCCCTGTTTTAGGTACGAGAGGGATCGTCTGCGCTTTGGGCTGTAAAGATTTGCAATTCACCTTCACGTCTAGCTCCCTTGTTTGTAGAGCATTTTCCCTGTGTTCAGTTGAATATTCATCTAAGATGGGTTTCTCCGACTCCCTGAAGTCTGGTGGCTCCCAGTACTTGCACATTCAAGTCACTGACTCTGATTGCATGTGACATGCTGTTAGTTTAAGTCTGCATGTAGATGTGAGCTTGGTTGACAACACCTTTGTGCTTTACCCAGTCTGAGACACTGACGGACTCTCTGCAGAAGTCCAGACTCATTACTTGCAACCCACCCCCCTGCAAGGACAGGATAAAATCCTCTCTTTAAGCCCAACACTTGAGAGCATTTGAGCAGGCCACATGCTGGGAGGATGCAGGTACAGGTGGGATGCAAACCTGCTGCCTGGCAAAGTGGTGCCCCGCTGAGTCCCAGCGCCGTGGTGTGCAGGGAGTTAACAATCCCCATACTAGTGGGCTGCAGGACAAAGTGTTTGTCCCTTTCTGCCTGACCTGTGCAGCTTCTTGATTGAGTTTTCTTGTGTTAGCAGTTGAATCCCAGCTTTGAGTTCTCTGGGAAGAATGCTGAGCTTCATGTAATACCATCTCACCCTGCTCAGTCTTCAGATATTTTTTTTAACAGGGTAGAGACTGAAACATTTGGCTGTGAGTTTGTGAATCACAGGAAGCGTGGCTTTGCCCATGGGAAAGCTTTTTCTCCAAATATCAAGGGATGTCTGCACGTGTCACCTGTTTCACTCTCATATATTATACAGCAATATTTGGTGTCTGGAAGAGCTCTGCTACAGAAGTTACTCTTAGCAATTTTGCCTGTGAATTCTTAAATAAAGAGGCACAGATCAGAGCAGAACTGCGCTGTCAGCGGGCGCTTGCTGAGTTCCTGGAAAAATCCTTTTTCTCCTGTCTTGTCTTGTCTGGTTTTGTCTTGTCTTCCTGCTCGTCTCCATCACGCATCCCTCAGGCAGCCGGTCCCGAGCTGGGCTCCCCTCCCTCAAACAGAGCACTGCTCCCACCTATCCCTACTACTTTTAATTAATTTAATCTGTTAAGTCCCTTTTGTAGCTAACTGTTGAGTCAGGAGTGGGAGGGGATTTGTAGCTCATTGATTTAAGAGTTTGGGGATTTGGGGATGGTGTTAGTCACTGCGGTAACATCGCGTGGACTTCACCTGGCCAGAACCTGATGAGGAACCACTGAGGGAGCTGGGGGTGTTCAGCCTGGAGAAAAGGAGACTCAGAGGTGACCTTATCCCTCTCTACAACTTCCTGAAAGGTGGTTGTAGTCAGGTGGGGTTGGTCTCTTTCTCCAGGCAGCAACCAACAGAACCAGAGGACACAGTCTCAAGCTGTGTCAAGGGAGATTTAGGTTAGGTATAAGAAAAAAGTTTTTCACAGAAAGAGTGATCAAGTACTGGAATAGCCTGCCTGGGGAGGTGGTGGAGTCATCATCCCTGGTTGTGTTTAACAAAGCCTGGATGTGGCACTGGGTGCCAGGGTTTAGGTGAAGTGTTAGGGCTGGGTTGGACTCGATGATCTTAGAGGTCTCTTCCAACCCAGTGATTCTGTGAGGACAGGATGGGTGTCCAGAGGGAGCGTGGGCAGGAGGGGGTGGCCTGGCTGCTCCGCCCTGTCCTCACTCCCCTGTCTGTGCCCCCTGCCCCAGGCAAGTCGGAGGTGGAGCGGTGGTCTGACATGTACACGGTGACCAGCCAGCTCCTGCTGAAGGTGGGGCGGGAGGACGACGGCGTCCCTGTCATCTGCCTGGTGGATCACCCTGCGGTCAAAGACCTGCAGACACAGCGTTACCTGGAAGTCATGTGTGAGTAGCAGAACCTTTAATTCTCTTCATTTATAGAATTGTGTGCTTGGGAGTTCGGGAGCCATTCCCTACAAGTTAAACTTCCAACATCGATGAGGATGTATATCCTGCTACATAGAAGCCATAAACACAGTGTAAGGTAACACTTCATGGGTGAAGCCATGACTTCCCCAGCCCTCTGTGATACCATAAATACTTACCTTTGTTCTCTGATTAAATAAGTCTCTGCACATAGAATTTGCATCAAAGGTTTCTGGCTGGGCTTTTTAATTGTCAGAACAGATTAAATCTGGGTATTTTTCTTCTAGCAACCTACTTATCTCTGGAAAGTGCTTCTCCCCCTTCAAAGCAACTGGCCACTGTGGCTAGTTTACTGGCAAAAACTGGATATTGTGCAAGAGAAACCCAGTGTTGTGCACTGTGAACATACAGCATCGACTGGATTTGTCCATCAGAGTATGGAGTTCTGTGGAATCTGTAGTAGCAGCACTGATTGAAGCCAGCCTATTTCCTGTACTGCTCCTGACATGTTCATTGTTAATAATGCATCTCCCTTCCCTTAGGAGCTGCTCCACTGTACATGACAGCAGCAAGCAGGTACCTGGAAATATCTGTGGTCCCAAATGCACCTGGTGGAAATTCTGGAGCTGTGTACATGCATCCCTATGTCCTGAAACATCTCCCAAAAGCAAAGCGGGGTGGTCCCTACAGCGAGGCCGTGTGCTTGGCAAACCCGGCCCTGAGACAATTCAAAGTCCTTGTTTTTGTAGGGTCCCTTCAGCTACATCACACTGAAAGGAGGAGAGGAAGTTTTGTATTAATTTATTTCATCTGCTTCATTATGTAGTTTCATTATGAACATCTTGGTTACAATTCTCGTATCTCCGAAACTGGCGGGAAGTAATGTTCCTGTAATGAGGAAAACAGGAATGATCAGATACTGCCTAAATTGACAGATACGAGATTTCTTGCAACTGTGCTAATGTGTAATTCATTTATGCAAACTTAATGTCCATTAACATTTCTTGTAGAGCTCCATTAGCTTTAATAATACATTAGCACCTTTGTGAGGCTTGATCAAATACTTAACAGGGAAGAGCAAAAAATGCCATCTACCCTGTTGTGTGAGGGGATTGGAACTCGCTGGGCTGAAAGGGCGTTGGACAACCTTGAGGCTTCCTTGCAGAAATCTCTCTGGACTCCTGGTGATTTGGTGCAATAGGAGAGGGCCACTGTTTCAGGGGGGAAAAAAGCGAACATTTTGTCTCTTCTTCCTCAGATAAATCCCTCCTTGGCCACTTTGGTTTGCAGCCTTAGGGGTTGCCCATGTGATGAGGGCAAAGCACCCCTAAGGCACAGTTCTTTGCTCAGCTCCTGCACTAGAGGCCCTGCTGCATCCCATGCACAGGTTTCTGCCCTTATTGCTGATTTTTGCATCTCCTTGGACTGTTCCAGAGCTGTTTGTGGGAATGAGGCACGGAGCCTCCTCGGGAGGGAACAGGCATGAGCAGGAGAAGGGAGTTCAGACTGATTTGGTTGTATGTTCTGAATTAAACTCTGAGCTTGTTAAAGGTAATTATGTTCCAATGTGGGGACTTGACCCCGTTAGCCCAGTCTGTTCCTTGAGCGGGCAGCAGCAGATGGCCAGAGAGGAGCCCCAGCCCAAGAACTTGTCCTGTGTTGTGACCTTGTGGCTCCAGGACTCGATGGGCTGGAGCATGGCCAGACACCTGCATTTCATACCTGCTGCAGGGTTTTAGCTTAAAGAAAAGGCAGTTTCAGAGCAAACTGTTACCCTTGAGCTTCTGCTGTCTGACAGTGATGATTTGTTGGCCGGTGGGAGAGCGTGGGCAGGAGGAAGAGCCTCTTGTCCTTGCACACAGGCGTCTCATCAGTGCTCCCTCGGAGCTCTGCCCTGGGGAGAGCTGGGGCTCCTGCACTGGCACCTTCTCAGCTGATTTTGGATGTGGGATGTGCAGCAGAGGATGCTTCTCCAGCTGCTGTCCATGCCTGCCACTGTCCATGGCGTGTCCTTGCAGGCACCCAGCTACCAGCCCTCTGCTGCAGTGACACTCGGAATTCCTCACTCATCCCATGTGGAGGTAGCTGCTTTCCCTGCAGCAGGTCAGTTACCTGGCCTGTGTGTTCCACTCTCTGCTCTGACATCCTCTCCCCACAAATCCTGCCCGCTCCCCTCAGGGGCACAGCAGATCCTCCCCTTCAGAACATCAGCAGGGCACAAGAAAATGTTTTTCTCAGCAGATGTCATATTTCTCTGCGCCTAATGTATCCAACTGGAGCATGAAATGTGTTGGGGAAGGACAGGAGGATGATGGATGGAGCCTGCTTGGATAATGAGGTATTTTTTGTCTGACTAAATTTCAGAATAGGGAGATATTTTTTCTGAGATGCAACTCAAAAGTTGTGGAGTTTGTTTTCCAAGAAAAAAGCAGAAAGCAGCGATGCTGGGTGTTAACTTGCCCTATTGATGGAGTAAGCCATTTGTTGCATATCTACCCTGGCACAGTGGCCCGTGGTGAAGTTTGAGGTGAATGCTCTCACGTGGCTGCAGGGTGTGTTACTGAAAAGAAATCTGTGAACAAGCAGCGCAAGGTGTGAAACCCTCCCCTAACACTCCTCAAAAGCAGAGCAGGGCTGGACCAAGAGTGCCATGCACTCACAGTGGCCACAACACCTGCATGCCTGAGGAGCATCCTCAGCCCTGAGCTGTGGCACCGCAGGCCCTGCACTGGGTGGAACGTGCCCAGTGCTGCAGTCGCTCTCCTTCTGCGGATCCGTCAGTGAGCGATGGGAGACCACGGCATTGGGTGTAATTTTAGAAAGGAAATGAAGCAACAAAATGCATTAAAATATCATTAAGGAACGGAATGGAATCAGATATTCTGGGAGATGTGCGAGTTGAGCCCTTGTGATGTGTTTGCTGCTCTCATTACGTGACACTGGACATGAGTGTCACACCTGGATTTTGGCCTTTTCTCTGGGCTGGCTTTTTGTCCTTTTCTGAAGTTACAATTACCTGTGCATTCATTTTTGTAATACCTACATGTGTACCTTTAAAGCGTGCCCCAGTGGAATCTTGTTGCAGCCTCTGCTCTTGCAGTAGGAGAACTTTTTGTGCCCAATTATGTTTAAAATCGGCCATGTACGTTTGCTGCCTCATCTCCAGTAATCCTTACATTTCCGTCCAGTACAAATATTAATTGCATAGTTTGCAGTGAAGTTATTAACATCAATGTAATTTATCATCTGGAGATCGCTAAAAGCGAATAAATGAGTTGTTTTGTTCAGCAAGGTGTTGACCCCTTCAGAAACTTTGATTTAAAGCTGTTTTTTTTCTTTTAGTGAATATGAAAAGCACCACAATCAGCCGAGTGTTCAGTTATTTGATTTTCTGGGGCATTAGCCACTCTTGTTTGTGACATTTCCCAGTTGGGTGCTCGTTTGTGAGCTCATTAATAAGGTTTTCTCAGAGGAATGTTGTTGGGAGCACAGAGCGTGTGGGGCGGCCTGGGCTCTGCCATTTGCAGGCATTAAGCAGCAGAGTGTGCTTAAATATTAAAAGAGAAGTGTTTATCCCCAAAATGCCTGTCGGGCTCTGGCATTCCTTTTCCCACAACAAGCAAAATGATTAAATTGCTCTCGTTAAGGGCGAGTTTTGCAGAGTTGTGTTTGGGGTTGACAGGCTCTTCCAGACAAGCTGTGATCTGCCAGTCCTGCTCATTCCTTATTTTAGACACGGGATCTATTTATTGAATAGATTTCTGTATTTTGGCTGAAAATCAGCAATGCAGCCTCTCGTCCTTGTCAGAGGTGAGGAGCAGGCAGGGGATTGCCAGGCTGGGCTGGCTTTGACGCAGAGTGCATTCCTGATGAGCAGCCCCACTGGATTTTTGGAATAAAGGTGGCTGTTGTTTACACCTCAGGATCAGTGTTAACTTTGCTGACTTCTTTTAATATTGAAAACCACATTTTTCCTGCTCTTCCCTGAGTGGGATCAGAGACTCCCACGAGTCAGTTTTTTGAGCAGCTCTCTTGGGCACAGAAGAGAGCAGGGATGAGGAGCTGGATGAAGCAATGCCCACTTGAAGGGAGATGTGTAAAGCATTATCTGGGAAATGCTGAGGCTGGATTTACCTACAGTGGGCAGGAACACGGCTTGGCCCACCGATCCTGCTCCCAGGGATGCCATCTGGCACCAGGTTTGCCAAGAGGTACGTCAGCAATGCATGCAGGGATCAGAAAACGGATTTTCAACTTGGACCCGGCACCTCCTCGCTGGCAGAGGCCGGAGCCTGCTCGGCTGAATCACTGGCAGAGTCCACGCTGCCGGCTGGGCTCTGGCACTGCCAAAAGCACCACGTGCTGCTTCCCCAGCTCTCGGGAAGAAGCGTTTTGGCTGTTTCCAGCCTCAGCAGGGAGCGTGTCCTCGGGGCAGGGTGTGCTGGGTGGTGGTCAGCGAGGGTCCCATGGCCGAGCCCCCCGAGCATCGCGGCACCCAGGGCGCGCGAGGAGCCACCCGTGCCAAGTCTGCCTGGTGCGGGCTGTGGGGCACTGAGCTCGCCTGCCTTGGAGCTCGTGGGATGGCCTGATGAAAGGAAATGGGTGGAAATAATAAGCTTAGGCTTTTGTAAGGCCCCGAACTCGGTGTAATGTTTTATCTCGGCTGATTAATGACATCTAAGCATTATCGATGAAGTGCATGTTTAAATGGATTAAGAAATCACTAACTGGCAGATCTCAAAGGATAGTCATTAGGGAGTAATCAGCAGTGCTGGTATTTTTAGAGGGAATGCAGGGGCCTGGGTGCTTGGCCTGATGCTGTTCAGTTGAAGCATTTGAAGTTCTTAAAAAGTCACTGTTAATAATCTTTGCTGATGGCACAAAAATGGGGCGAGCAGCTAAAAAAGGAAGAACTGGGACAAATGCAGAATAACTGGAGTGGTTTGGTAAGTTCCCAAGCACAGAGCTTGTGAGCTGTGAAAGTCAGTGGGTGCAGGCTGTGGTGGGCTGTGGCATCCTGAGGGGAGGTGAAGGTTTTGGGGTGCATGGTCCCTCGGGGGGCTGCAGTCCCCAGCAGACCCCGGTGCACGGGCACGCGCTGTGCCTGGTGTGAGAGAAATCTCATCAAATGCAGAATGGCTTTGTAATAAGTTTTTCAAATTGGCTGCTGCTACAGTGTAACCTTTAGACGACTGGTATTTAACCTTGTATATCAATCTGAGCTTTTGAATGAATTTAGCTTAATAAAGGTGCCTTATTAAATTACGAGGCTGTTTTTTTTAAGCTGCTAGAAAGAGGCGTAGTAGGAAATAGCTGTGGGTTGTTGGGTCTAATTGGCTGCCATGGAGCACGCAGGGCCTCGGGTGCACAGATGCAAGTGTTTATTTTTATGTAACAATCCCGTGGTGTGATGTTAGGAAGTTCCAAGTTGAGGATTTCGGGGTACTGGAGTGCACTTGGTGGTGAAAACTGCCACTTCTTGCCTGGTGTCCTGTGTTACCATCCGAGGTGATCATCACCCCACATTCCAGAGCTGCAGACATCACTGCTGGAACGTGTCCTGTGTAACAGGGCAGTGGCAAACGGCTGGAGCAGCCCTTGGAGCCATCAGTGCTCTGTCCGTGGGCTGCTAAATGTCACAGGAGCCGGGCTCGGGGTCCCACAGCGCTCGGCATTTCACAGACCTGCACTCAGAGTCCATAATCTGCAGGAAATACACTGGCTTGGTGTGAGGCACGGTGTGAGCACTGCGAGTAGAATTTGAGATTGTCTAAAGGCATGTCCTTAAACAAAGGGAAAAAGACACCACTGCTCCTCCAGATTCTTGAGTGAAATTTTTTTTTGCATGCCATGAGCTTAATGCCAGCAGGTTCTCTGGAGTGTCCAGCCATCCCTCTGAATCCTTCAGGCTTGGGTACATTTTCCTAAGTGCCCTCTGTAATTCCCAGCATGCTGACAAGTCCTTTGCTGTGGTAACTCTGTTGGGAAGCTCTTGGCTTCAGCAGTGCTGGCAGATGTGCTGATAAACCCAGATTCCTGTTGCAGGTGACACCTCGACAGTGCCTGGATCCAAATGGGACGGGTCCACCTCACTGCCACTGTCACTTTAATGAAGCTCAGGGGGCTGGAAAATGGCAGTGGAAGGGCTCACCCAGCTTGGTGGGAGCTCATGGAGCTGGCAGTTTGTTCTCAGTACAGTGAGCCTGCGTGTATTCCTCCTGATTTCCATAAGTAATTGTCATTAGTAAACAGCTCATTAGGAAGACTAAACTCACCTAATGGAAAGGGGACGCAGCGGGGGAGGCAAACAGCAAAAGGAGATGTTTCAGTGCCTGTGTGCGGAGTAAACGGGCTGGGGAGGTTTCCTGCTCCTTCCACAGCATGGATATGACACCATCCATGTTCCTGGCACGGGCTGGTGCTGCTGCAGAGCACATCAGAAATGGGGAGCAGATGGCTGTGGGGGTGGGAATTGTGGACGGGAGTGGCGAGCGCAGTGCTGAGGATGTGGGGTGATTTATTTGCTGCGTAACACCAGGGTGAGCTCGTCCTCCCTTGTGCAGAGCCACTGCCACTCCAGGGCTGGGGGCGTTTCCAGGCACACCGAAGCTGCCCCGTTTCCTGTGGGACTGGGACTTGTCCCCTCAGCTGGTGACACCCCAAAGCACTGCCATCCCACAGGGCTGCCACCGCCCCCAGCCCACGAGGACACCCCGGTTCCAGAGCTGCAGGAAGCATCTGTAACAGGGATTAGTTGATGAAATGTTGTGGTAGAGTCATCTCGGGAGAGGATTTACGTGTGCAGCTTATTCCATTACTGAAAATTATGAGAGTTTAAATTGGTTAAATCCTGACACGCAGGTTTTTTTCCCTAATCTCTATTATTCCATAGGAGGCATGTTAATGAGTTAAACACAGTTAATAAAATGCAGCCAGCCAATATTTTGGGTAGCAGTTACTCTCAAAGGAAATAGAAACATTTAAATGGTTTCAACCTTTATGCATACTGATTTTTTTCTTTCCTTTGTTCCTTACAGTTGAGTAAATTCCTGAAAAATATCTGTGGCTTAATGGCACTTGTAGCCTTGAATTGATTTCCTGCACTGATAATGTTTTAGCTACAGCTCAGATTGCGTTTTTAATCTCTGTTTCAGTCATGGGAGGTAATGAATTTTTTAATTGTGGACTCTAGGTTTGTGGTTTGGCTCTTTTTTTCCTGCAGGGTCTTACTAAAGTGTTTTTGAGTTGGCTCCCTAACTATCCATGCTTTAATTCTGTTTATTGTAGGATTTAGAGGAGCTTCGTCTGGACGAAATACAGCCTCCTGTTGTTTACAGAGAGGCAGCGGTGGCTGTGGCTCTGTTTGTGTCTCTAACGAGCATCTCTTGTCCAGCCCAGCGTGTTTGCACTCCCGGATCCGGGGGCTGTGGTGCCGGAATCGCTGATACGCCACAGGACCCGTCCGTTCCGGGCACCGCGCGTCTCTCCAGCTTCCCCTCGGCGTGAAGGCAAACGAGTTCCTTTGAGCTGGAGCGAGCTCAGGGGCGAGCTGTGCAGCAGAAGGCCTCTCCCGGGCAGCACGGCGCCGCGGCGGGACTGGCGGTGCCACCAGTGCCACCCGCTCCCGCTGCCGGCACCGAGCGGGCCAGGGCGCGCGGCGCGGCGCGAGCCGGGGCTCACGGAGCCGTGTTTTGTGTCCTGCAGATAAGCCTCAAGTGCGGGTTTCTCAGAATTACCCCTTGCAAGGCCTGACGAGAGAAGGGGAGCCGCTGGAGCTGACGTGCACAGCCTTTGGAAAGCCACAGTAAGTTGGACCCTTCCCTCGGCCGGTGGTGGCGGGACGTTGCGTGGCCACGGCTCCTGTTGCCATTCTCTGCTGCGAAGACAATGTCCCAGAGTGAAGGAGAGAGATGCTTCCTGCACCCAAACATCTGCTGGCCGCTGAAGACATCTGGTTTGACTTGCATTTATTCCTAATGGCTAAGGAATTTCCACTGGAAGAGCTCCTAGGAAGCTCTTCCTGGCCACTGTGCAGCAGCCTTCGGGTGCAGAAGGGCAAGGCTCCCAGCTGGACACCTCTTCCCCCAGGGAATGGCTTGGGTGGCATTAATCTGCAGTTAATCTTGGGTTGGGTTAATCTGCAAAAGCAAGGTCGGGGGCTGCAGTGGTGGCCCCAGGAGGTGCCGGGGTGTGGACCCCAGCCCAGCACTGCAGCACTGGGCCCTTGGGGAAGTGGGATGGATCCCCAGGTAAGGCAGTCCATCTTCTGCTCCTCCTGACTGTGTGATGGTTTTCCTCCCCCTTGGTGCCCCGTGTGGTTTTTATAGAATACCAGTTTTATTCTCTCTCCTCTTCTTGCCAAGCCCTTGAGGCTTTCTTAGGCAGTTGAAGAAATTTATGCATCAGGAAAATCCTGGCAAGGGAGGGTAGATTTTCTCACACTTTCATTGCTGTTCTAATTTAAGTTTTGTCGGCTTTATTTTTTTTCAAAATACTTTCTCTTCCACTTGGATTTATGGCTGTCAAGTATTTACTATCCTTCTTTATTTTCATCATGTCCATAAGATTTCTGCAAACATCCCTGAGATCTGTCAGTGCCTCCTTGGCAGTGTGCCCAGAGCTGGGGCTGGGGAGCTGGACCCCATCCAGCTCTGCATTGTGGGCAGGGCAGGCACCCAGCGCCGAGGAGGCTCAGGCTGCCCTCATCCTCCCTGGTAGCCTACATCCCCTTCCACAGTACTTCTCTTGATTCCCATAGTGCTTGCTTGATTCCCACTTCCCAGTTTGTTCTGTTGGGCACGAGGCCAGTCCCTTCCCTGTGCATCAGAGGCTGCCACGTCCCTGCTGAATTCCGTTTAGTAGCTGTTCCCTGCTCAGAGCCTGCCAAGCCCCTTTGCATTCCTGCTCCCCTGGGTACCTGCAGTGCCTCCCATTTGCCATCAGCTGGGAATCTAATGAACAGGCTTCTCTACATTTTTTCCTTGCAGGCTGTGAGTAAGACATTCCCATGTTAAATAGGACAGACACATCTCCCTGGCAGCTTGGCGCTGCACGTTCCGTGGTGCTGGTGATGTGCTGGGAATTGGCTTCTCTAGGTCACCTCACCTGGGTCTCCTGAAGCTAAGAAAATACGGAGTAAAATAATGAGCTGGGTTTGGCTCCATCTTTTTAAGACAAAAAGGTTTCATGAAATCTTTTTCAGAGGTTTTAGATGAAGGGGGAGGTTTCTCCAGTTAAGCGAAGTAATTTCTCTGCAAAATTTGGCAACATAAATATTAGGGGAAGGAAGCTCAGAGGGAAAAAAGACCAGAGAGGAGAAATTTCTATTTGGTATTAATACAGATATTTTATTAGACTAGACACAACCCCCTAAAACCATGATAGAAGTGCTGAAGAAGATGCTGAAGTGGTCACTTGTGGTGCATCCAAGGACACACTTCTCTGAGCAGCAGCTACTGTGTCGTGTACCAGCTGGGAAACCTGGGGACTCCACAGCACAAAGAGCCCTTTAAAAACTGTAGCCAGGAGCATTCAAACCCTTCCCACCCATGTTGAAGTTAAACTGCATTTGGGCTCTCTCAGGAGCTTTGCTGCCCACACTGTGGCTCGTGTGCTGAGGGACAGAACACAGAGCCCGTGTCCAAAACCAGTCAGCCAATGCCCAGCTGAGTTTGCTCGGTGCTGGATCCATCCAGTAGCTTAGCTGGGATGCTGGAGCACCAGGACCTTCTGCATCATGGCTGTCATGCCATGACTTGCATCACTCATGTACTGTTTGGACCCAGGGAAAAGCCTGAGCACAGGATACCCTCTGGCAGCATGAAGTCCCACTTGCCAGCCTTGGAGCCAGGCTGGCTGACAAGTGCTGTGCTGCAGGAAACTCTCCTTCAAGAGGAGTTGAGTGGCCTGAAGGATGCTGGAATTTTCTTGCTGAGAAAGAGCTGATCTGTCCCCTCACTGCTGCTTAAAGACATAATAATAATAGATGTACAAAGTCAAAAGACCCACCCCCCCACCCCAAAGCCCTTCAGCGCTTCCAATCTTTACCAGCTCTAACAAACCAGGCTCATTTCATTCCCTGAATGATGCAAACCCCCTGCCCACGTGGGTTCCATCAGTGTGGGGTGCAGGAAGGGGCTGCCAGGCGGGCTGGGGGACAGGAGAAGGGCTGGAACTCCCTCAGTGCACGGCACAGCCCCTGCTGAGGTCACCAGGTCCCTGGCAGCTTGTGGAAGGTTCAAACTTGACAAAACCTTACTTGTTCTGCTGTCCAGCTCTGCCCTCAGAGCACCCCGTGGATGAACACTGAGTCTGTAGCCTCAGAGCTTTCAGGTTTGCTGAGTAAGCGAATGATTAACCACTAATGAACTTTCTTCCTGCTTGCATTAGTGTTTTCAGAAAATTTAAGCTCTGGATACAGTTTCCTGTTGGGTTAAAATAAATTTAAATTGAGGAAGCCTGACAGCATCTGGGCTTGAGTAGTGCAAAAAAGTATGTGTTGTTTCTTTACAGTTTTTCTTGGTTTGGGCTTTCTGTCTGTGGATGAACTTTTGAAGATGCCATCTTGACCATAGGAAAATAGTAATGTGACTGTTTCTTTTTCTCCCTCCTCTGTAGGCCTACGGACATGAGGTGGTTAAGAGTAGATGATGAGATGCCTCAACACGTTGTAGTGTCTGGTTCAAACCTTCTCATTAGTAACCTAAACAAAACAGATAATGGTACATACCGCTGTGAGGCTTCCAACGAGGTGGGGAAATCACATGCGGATTACATGCTGTTTGTATACGGTACGTGAGAAAAACCACCGTTCTTCTAGACTCGTTTACACCTAATTGCAACATGCCCTGCTCGGAAAGCTGTGACAGAAGTTAACATTTGCTCACTGCCAGGTTTGCAGGCAGCTGCTGAGGCCCCAGGCTGTGCTGGGCTGGGTTAGGGGCTGGGAAGCCCTGGGTGCTGCTGGGGCTCTGGTGTGCACTGGGCACAGAGCCTGTCCCAGCTCTGGGGAGCTCCCACCCCGTGCTGCCAGCTGAAGCCAAAGGAAAAGCCAGAGCAGGGGCATGGGGAGAACTGTGCAGTTCTCCTTGGACTTCTCAGTGATTTGTTGTCCTTCTGGTAATGCCTCCTCCAGTGGCCTGAACAATGGTCCGAGGGGTTCTGAGCCTTTCATTAGCAAGTTACTCAGCCAGCATCCCCAGATAATTACAAACCAGTAAATAAACTGGAGGAATGAGATGCCTTCAGCCTGTCTGTGCAGCTGGGCAGGCACTAAAACATGCCTCAGCATCTTTTAAAGTGCTATTAAGTACCTGCTTTAATTCTTCATTTCCTCTGTGTTACTTTGGCATTGCTGTGAACCTCGTGCTCCTGCCATGAGGTGTTGCATGGAATGGAGATTCAGGAGGCACTTGCAGAGCAATCCCCCAGTTTAATGATGAGCTGTTCCTTGGGCTGCATATTTAAACTTCCTCTGTTAAGGGTTGTGTGTGGCTGGGCTGAGTTCCTGGTGGGTCTTGGTCTTTTCTGACCTGAACAATGCTACGGTTCCACTCAGATGGGACAGAAACTTGGTTTGAAGTTTGTTCCATGCAACAGCCACCTGAAGCTCTGCAGTCTGAGCTCTCTGGTAGTTGCTCTGATCCAGTCAAAGACTGGATCCCATACCTCTCCAAATGCCATCTCTGCAATGCTTTTAAGCCCAGGCTTAGAAACTTGCATAAAGACTCAAGGTAGTGACAGCTTTGAGGTTATACAAAACTCATGTACCCCATCATATAGGTGGTTTTTCTAGTGCCTCTCACTCCACAAGACTCCAGTTTACAAAATGAAGTCAGATACACATTTATGATTGGTAATCTGCATGCTCACAGTATAAAAAAAATCCACTTGTTTACATCAGTGTTGAAAGAAACAACCAACGTTGCAGAGAGCAAAGCCATGGAATAGGACACAGGCAGTTCCCCACGAGATGGAAACCAGGAAAGCTGCTGCCATAGAGCAGCTGTGGGGCAGGTGTAGTTCTGTGTACCCATCCTGGGCCAAGGCAGGGCTTGGGGACCTTCCCAGCGTTACTGACCTGAGGTGTAGAGCTCGTGGGAGATCTCACATCATTACTCTGCATTTTGGATGTGGGCGAGAATAGACAGCACAGGACTTCTCTGAAGTTGCTTCCTCTTGGGATTAAATCCCCAGGAGGAGACCCAAGACAGTATTACTTGGAAGGAGATGCAGGTTCCCAGGGGATGGAGACCTGTGGGTTCCAGCTGAGGCATCTGGCAGATGTGTTGCCCATGTAGAGGAGGGCTGCTGGTGGGCAGAGAAGGGTTTTACACACCCCATCATTCATCTCCAGTTCCTGCATGTTTGGGAGCGTCCTGCTAGGCTCTGCCACTCTGGACAGCACAAGGAGTCCTTTTAACCCTTGATTTAAAAGGGAGAAGTCCAGAGTGGGGAGGGAGTGGTTGGGCTGTGGCTGTCAGCTGAAGCCTCCTGGTACAGAGCCCAGCTGGAGCTGCTGCTGAGGGGAGGTTCAGCTGGGGGTCTCACCCTGCTCAGTGGTGGAACACTTACGGCTCTGGCCCGTGGCTTCTTTCACCACCAAAAGCAGCCAATTCCCCAGCAGCACGGGGGTCTGTGTCCGTGCAGCCACATCTCTGTGGGCACAGCAGGAGCCTTGGTGGCCGGCTGTGCCTCGCTGGCCCCACCAGGCCAGCTGTGGCTGCTCACAGTGCAGAGCTCCCCAGGCCACATCAGGGTGGGAGCTGGGGGCTGCAGACATGGAGCAGGGTCTGGCACAGGCAGCATTCAGGCAGGGCCATTCCAAGGGACATCTCACAGTTCAAGGGTTTGACGTGGCTCCAGCAGCTGAGCTGTGCCCAGCACCTTCCCAGCTGCCCACGTGGGATGGGGGTGTATAATCACATTGACACACACTGGACACATGCTCACTTCTAAAAGTCATTTTATGCTTTTCCTCCCCATGGGCGTGAGCAGATAGATTGCTGGAAACTTCCAGCTCCATTAGCACACCAGCTTTTTTTTTTTTTTTTTGTTTGCTTTTTTGGAGGAGGAGCCCACGGCACAGCCAGTCCCAGGCTGGTCACTGTGAGTCTGGGGGCTCTTCCTGTGCCTCAGCTGGGAGGGTCCCCACTGCTCTGGGGGAGGTGTGTGGGTCAGGAGTGAGAGAGAAGCACAGGGGCTGAGGTCCTTGGGATGTAGAGGAAAGACAGTGGCTGCTCATAGCACAGAGAACCATGAGGTGATGTTCCTTAACTCTTGGGAAGTTGGATGGAATATAATAATGGTGCAGTATATAATTAAAGTTCAGATATCTTAATTAGGGGATCCAAGGGAGCTCGCTCAGAGATAAAAGAGTAGCAGATGTGTTAGTGAGGAACAGCTGACGTGCTACGGAGGAAACCTAAAATCAAAAGCCCATGAAAGGTTTCATGCTCTATTATTGCCGAATGAATCCGTAGTTCAAAGTCTTCCTGACTACTTAGCGCATTCGGTTTGATCATCTGGGCATTGATACATATTTTTGCTTTTACATCTCCTCATATCTACCTTCTCCTGCCCGATAGTTTTGATAAGGATGTGTCCCTGTGTGTAACATCAATCCCATGACGAGCAGCAGGGTTTGAATCTCAACAGGTCCAGTCCATCTGAGAAATGGTCACAGAGAGAAACATCTCATTAACGATG
This sequence comes from Leptocoma aspasia, assembly GCA_013399835.1. NCBI lineage: Eukaryota > Metazoa > Chordata > Aves > Passeriformes > Nectariniidae > Leptocoma > Leptocoma aspasia. The sequence goes on from VXAX01003611.1 coordinate 30,245, forward strand.
CCCTAGTAGCAAAAACAAGACTGTGCAACTAAAATTGTCAGAATTCTTTTTTTTTTTAATTAAAAGATCTTGGTGGAATTCCTCATACCTGGAAATTGATATTCAGCAATGATGTTGTTGTTTCTCTGTATTCATTACCATCTTTGAAGTAGTTTTTAACATCCTGCTGCCGTGTTTTTATAGAGGAAGAGCAGTGAGGTTCACGGCCCTGGGAAGACAGTGAGGTCTGTTCATGTGCTGTTAATGTTCAGACTGTGAAGCACAGCAGGGCCCCTCACACAACCCTCCCACCTGGGTTTGCAAATGTATCCCTAGAGCACCACCAAAGCACCACTGTGTCTCTCCTTGTATGTGCAAACTGGTCTTTTTGTTGTGGAAAGCGTGCAGTTTATTTTCCTTATGCCTCTCCCATTCCATTTCTCTCTCTCATTGACTAATTTATGCTGGGTTTTATTTATTTTTTTTAGCATTGTAGAAGGCAGAAAGGGGGGAGAGGTTGGGGCCAGGTTCTCCAGCCTGGGTGAGCGTGGGTGGAGGATCTGGCCCCGCTGTCCCTGCAGCTGCTGGGCTCTCCCCCTGGGATTCAGGCAGGGAAAGGCCCCCAGCCCCTCGCTGCTTCTTAGCATCCTTGTTTTCCTCTGATCACGATTAGACCGCTGTTGTGTTCTGCTTGTTTTTTTCTTAATTTGCTTTTTTATTATTTTCCTTTTTATATTTTATCCAGATCCCCCCACAACTATCCCTCCTCCCACAACAACCACCACCACTACCACCACCATCCCTACCACCATCACAGGTATGGTACCTTCATAACCATTGGAAATGTCCTGAATGTTTATTGTCTTTTATGTATATAAGCAGAGCATGAAGCCTGGGGAAAAACAGCAAACCAATCACTTGCAGTGTTTTTTTTTTCCCTGGAATATGCCCACCCACAGCACGAGCCGTGGTCCGGCAGCTCGACGTGTCAGACAGCCCTTGCTGTGGGTGTGGGTGTTCCTGAAACGTGGGAATTGTCATGGCAGGAAAAGTGATTAATTCAGTTACTGGTGGCCAGCACTGGGCACTTCAAACTCAGGATGCCAACAGCCTTAAAGCTCCCTTAGCACGGGCAGTCGTTTCAGCCTCCATCCCATCAGTATCAATTTCTGAGCAATTTATAGAAAGTTTGGTCTTCTACAATTCAATTCACCTGATGAGACTCAAGATGGTTTTTCTCCTGCCAAGGTGTTGGTCTTTCTCTGTGATAAGCTTCTCCCTCACTCTCCCAGAAAAGGGAATTCCACCAGTTGTTTTTATTGTGTGAATGCCATCCATAGGCCCCTTCTTGAGGAGCTGCCTTTCAGCTTGTGAGATTTTCCATGTCTTGCGAGAAAAGATGAATAAAAACAACCAGCAAGATCATGACACACCTCTCTGACACATCCTCATACCTCCTCACAGACCTGACTCATCAGGAAAACCCTTGTGATTTGTTTGTAACCATTCGCATTGTCATTTCTCTGACCTTTCCTATTCCAACCGCTGCTTTTGCTTTTGCTTGCTGCTTTTTGTGAGTTTTGGTTTGGTTTTTTTTTTTGAGGCAGAGGTGACAAATGGCAGGTGAGGATGGACCATTGAATAGCTAATGGCACAACGTTTACTGTTGCTGTAAACCACCCCTTGTGTAAATGCCTTCACGTTTTATTTGCTTTTATGACGCTGCTCAGCTGACTCTCACCACCCTGCCGGGGGCGTTTCGTGGCTTCTTTTCCTTCCGAGGTTTTTGCACCCAGGGCAGGCCCCGCTGGCACGGACACGAGCGAAGCCTCTCTCCCAACGTGCCTTAACGCCGTGGCCACCATCGCCCTGCCAGCCCTCGCCGTGCTCTGCTTCCTCCTGCAGGTGCCTGCCAGTAGCCCCAGCTCCAGGCACCCAGCCCGGGGTGCTCTGCCTTGGGATGCTCGCGGTTGCTCTCCCTCTTCCCGCGTTTCTGATTTCTAGACTTAACCCGCTTTTGTTTCAGAGGAGGTTTGAAGCTTTCTCAAAGCCTCCCTAAGAGCTGTTGGCAGAGAAGCTCGGCCGTGTGTCCCACAGGCTGTACCTGGACGTGCTCACAGGTTTCTTTCTTTGACGGTAATTGCTCGTGCTTTCAGTGGATTTTGGAAGGCTAAAAGGAACAATGTGTCTTGATGCTTGGCTAACACCTTGAGTTAATCTTGGTGCCTGCAAACCTTGATGACTGTCCTTTTTCTGGGAACTGGGTTGTTATCAGCCTGTCATTTTAGGGGTTGCCCCAGCACTGCTTTCCAAAGCCTGTGCAGACTCGCTTGTCCTCACCTGCTGTGTCAGGTTCCACAGCAGTGGCTGGTTCTTCCCAATAAACACCAGTTTGGTTGTTTGCTGTCCTGCTGTGAGTGCTGCGGCTGTCTGTGGTTGCTCAGTAGCCTTTGGGCTTTCCTTCACATAGCTTTCCAGCTTTTTTATATGAAAAGTAAGAGTGGGAGGGAGGTGGTTTTTGCAGTTGGAAATGGCTGTTATCAGTCTGGCAGAGGTCCCTTGGGGTAAGGAGCACGTGGCTGTCCAGCGTTGTTCTCTCACCTTGGTTTGCAGTGGAGGAGGATCTCAGACTCTGGTGGCAGAACCCAGTGGGTCTCCGTTGCCTTCTTGATGCTTTTCTGTGTTGGCTTTAAACTGCTGAGGAGGCTGGAAAAGTAATGAAAATGTGATATTGCTCCTGATTCCAGCAGTTCCTGATCGCGATTTGTCAGAAGAAGATTCGCTAATGCTGATGAGAGAAATTATTATTTTCTTCCCTGGCACTGAGTCTTCTTGACATACATCTTACCATCCTCTGCCCATGAGTTCAGTGTGCTTTTCCCACCCAGAGCAGCCGAGGCTTCTCCTCCCTCTGTCATGCAGAGATGTGCGTGTGTGTCCTCCCCAGTCAGTGCTCAGGAGCATGGGGCCACACCAACTTCTGCCCTTCAGTAGTTAAGAGACTTTGTGGCTGGAAAAAATTAGGTCAAATTAACATAATCTCTAGAATTACATAGCAGAGTAGTGTTGGAACACTTTCCAAAGCCTTGAGAGACACCTGATCCCTTAATTCCCATCCTCACCCAAATGCTCCTGCGTTCTTCCCGTCTGACAGAGGAGAGGTGGGAGCCAACAGGGTGTTCTGTGAGCTGCTGGCAATCCAGGCATCTGGAGCCAGCCCAGTGGAATCCAATCCTTAGGATGAGGTGGGTTTAAAATCTGTTTTATTTTGCTTTTCTCCCCCTACTTTTAGTATAACCCTGATGTAGTTCATGTCCCCTGGAACCATGGAGTAGTTCTGAAAAACAATTGTCTTGCTTTAATTGAATAAAACATGGGGAGAGAGGCTGCACTGAAGCAGTTTATAGCAGGTGACCCTAGAAAATTCTGCCCTTGGAGTTGTCCTTTTGATTTATTGGTTCAGGGAGCTTCTGGGGGAGCTCTTGGAAAGCTGACCTGATGCTTTCTCCAGCGAAGGACAAGCTGAGCAGTGAAGTTTCCAGACACCACAACCTTTAGAGCTTTCCCTTTGTCACTTTAGTGTAGGTGCTTGAAAAGATTTCCTGCGTGACAGCTTGATCTTTTCCACGTATCCTCCAGCAGCATTGATATTCTGGCCATCCTTTGGTGTTTCAGCCGTTATCGCTGCCGAGCCCTTTCTTATCAGTTAAATTGTCCTTGTGGCTTTCTTCATTAAGATGTACAATACGATACAGCAGAGCAAACAGCATCATTTGAATTACCCTGGAGTCGCTCCTGGAAATGCTGGGCTTGGCCAGCTGTTGTTTCCTGGGAAATAAAGGTCTTTAATCACAGCCCAGCCCTCACCTGGGGCACGGCACGGAGCCCCAGCCTCCTGCAGGATCCACAGCATCATCCACAGCTGCACATCTGCATTTCCCACGCTCTCTCCACAGCTGGAATTGCACAGGTGTCTTGGCAGCAGTGTTGGTGAAGACCTGGAGGTGACACGTGCAGGTTGCCCGTGTTGCCAGCCCTGCAGCAGATGCTGCTGGCCCTGCAAAGGCACTGCTCTCCACCCTTTGCAGCAGCATCAGCAGCAGGCTGGGGGCCCCCAATGTCCTCCCTGGAATGCCCATTTAGAGCGTATTTTAAATTCCACTGGTCCCTCGGAGTAGCAGGTGTGTGTGTGTGTATTTCAGGGGGCTGTAGCATTGCAGGCAGTGGTTTCCACTTGAGAATTCCCAGAGGTGCTCCAGCCCCTTCACTGAATGCGTGTGGAAAGCACCGAGCCCATCCTGTGGAAACAGCTCTGAGTTCCTTCCTGAGGCTCAGGATTTGTACAAGCAGGAGCAAGATCTCTTTGGCTTGGAGGTGTGCAGGAGCCAGTGAGCCCCAAAGCAGGAGCTGAGAGTTGGTGATGGGTTGGAGTATCAGCTCTTGAGCAGGGGCACGTGGTGGTGGAACTCTCCTGTCACCCACAGGGGCAGGCACTGTCTCCTGAGAAGCACACCTTTGTGTCATCCCAGGTGCTTTAAAAATAATGGCACGTGGAAATGTGAACTCTGATCAAAAATAGTGTTGCAGGTTTTCAGAGCATTTCACATGCCAAAAAACTTCCTCGAAACAAGAAAAATTATTTTTTCTTTCAAGTAGGAGCTTGTCCTTTCCTAATTACAGCCGGTGGTGTGAAAAGCTGCAGTTGCAAGGGGTTTATTCCAGCAGTAATCCCAGTGGCTGGTGGGCAGGAAGAATGCAGTCCCAGTCATTCTTTTCTCACTGAAAATTACAGATTTCTTTGCAGTGGGTTTGTGGGAGGCCAAGAGGCAGTGTGGGGATGACTAAAGCAGTGTCACTGTCCTGGCAGGATCGTGGTGTCAGCTCAGGTATGGCCACTTCTGCCTGGGACTGCTGCAGGTGCTGACATGGAATTTAAGCATAAAAACACATTTTCTCCCCAGTCAGCTCAGAGTGGTCAGCTTCAGCTGGGCTGTCTAGACTCTCTTACAGTCTGTAAGATGGGGGGATATGGAGATGCCCACACTGCCAGGGAGATCCAGCAGGAGCAGCCAGGGCTCCTGGTTTGCTCTCGGCATTCCCAGCCTGGTGTCGAGCTGTGACATGTTCAGGTGCTTGATGCCACTGTGCAGGGACGCAGCCCAGGGATTTGTTACCCCAAATTATTTATTATTTAACTTCTGCTTTCTGTTGAAGGTTCTGCCTGTCCCTGGTCGCCTTTCTGACATTTTCATCCAGGATGTGTCCGCATTAAAGGGGCTAAAGGCAGAACTGACAGGCCTGGGGCAGGAAATAAAATGAAATAAAATTCAGTCTTTCAGTCCCATGTCCAGCCAGTAGCAGGCAGGACCTGTCATACGTGGCCTTACCTTTGGTGACACAGCATAAGCAGTGCACAAACCATCATCTTGCTGAGCAGAAGCTTGGGGCGCGTGCAAGCTTGGGCTTGAAATCAAACCCAAATCCTCCCAAATCTGTATGGAGAAACATGCAAAAGGATGGCTGGAGCCACTGTGCTAACTTCAGACTATTTTTGTTCCGGTCACACACATCCATACAGATTGTGATGATTTTTGTGAGACATCTGGTCTGCTAATCAAGCTGTCCCCAGGGCCCATTGCAGCACGCCTGGACCGGGCACTCGGCGCCAGCCTGGAGCACTGTACGGAGCAGATCAGGGGCTTTGGAATGCAAAGGACATCTCCATCCATCCTTGGAGGGGCGTGTGGTGAGGGAGAGATGGCTCAGGTGAGGGAGACGATGGATGTGCCACTGCGCTCTGGTGTTGGAGCCCCGTCACCCCTCAGCTCGTGCATTGCTGTGGGATGTGACGTCTGTGCTGGTGTCCCACAGAAGTTTGATCCAGGAGAACACCAGGGAGAATTTTGTAGGCCTTTTCATCAGCCCCAAGGACCTGAAGCAAAGCAGGGATCCATTTGCAGTGCTGCATGCTGCTCCCTCAGGCTGCTGTGAAGACAGCATCGTGCAGGAATTCACACTCGCCCCGGTCAGCACATGTGAAGTAGTCTGGAAAATCAGGAAGAAAAAGAGCTCCACGCATCAGGGATCAGATTGGCTTTTGGTTTCAGTTCAGAAAGCAATTTAAAAAGCAATATATTGAATGGATACCTATACTTGCTAAAGCCTCTTTAAATTTAAAAGGCAGCAGTGTGTTTTGCCGTTATTTTGTGGATGTGCTGCTGTACTTCTGTGTCTGCTCCTCAGCCCCAGCACCGAGTACCTCTGTGAGGCTGCAGCACTGCAGCTGCAGCATTCAACCAGGGGAATTTAATTTTGCTGCTGGGGTTTTAATATTCCTCCATCGTGCTTGTTCTGTTTGAGGCTGTGGACTAATTACGGCCAAGTTTAAAGGGCCTGGTCTGTCACACTCTGCAAACAGTTTGAAGTTGGAGAGAATCCATTTGAGAAAACGAGGAGGCTCAGCAGTGGAGCTCGTAACTCTGAGAAATGTTGCCCAGCTGCCTCCATGCAGTAATTTTATAAATATGTGTGTGTATATGTGTGTGTGCCCTTGTGTAGCTGCCTAATGAGGTGGTGAGTGCCTAGAGCTTGGGTGTCATCTGAGTTGTCCTAGCTGGCAGATATTTATTTCTTACAGCCAGTGCTACACAGAAATCCCAATAAAGTGAAATTTACAGCTTTGTAGAGGCCAATGGTTACTCCCTTGGCTACCTTCTGTAACTATAAACCAGGCCTCTGAGGAGCTTTTGTACACAAAAATTTTGGAAGGCCTTGGCATTGTTCTACTTTTCCTGAACAGCATGTTTAGTTCTCTTCCTGATTGGCGTTGGGAAGAGAAGCCTTGATATTAAGATAGAAAATCCCACATTGAGTTGAGTCTGTTTGGTTGTGTGATTTCTACATCCTCTTGGCTTTGCTGCACTGGGTAAACCAGCCCATTCTTCATCACCAGCTTTTCATTTTAAATGATAGCTCTCAGCCTTGGGTGATCGTGTAGCATCTTGATGGCTTGGGACCAGAACAGTGCTTTTTTGTGATGGCAGAGCCTTTCCTTGGCTTTGGTCAACATCAGTTAAGTACAGAGTGTATCAAAGACTTCTTGTTGGTCAGCATTTGAGGAGAAGAGATGGTTTTTGTTGTAGGACATGTGGCAGAAGGCTGATCCCTGGGATGCTGTGTGCTTGCTCTGACATGGAAGTGTGGCTCTTCTTGAAAGCAAAGCAGAAGCTGGTGGCACATACTCAGGATTCAGGAAAGCACCTCTGAAGTTAGCCAGTCCAGCCTGAAGTTACAGGTCGTGTGAGCAGCAGCTCAGGGCTGGCATGTCCCTTCCTGGTGAGGAGTGGCAGTGGCGGGGCCAGGACACACGGATGTACAGGAATGCACTGGCTTGGTACCAAAGCACCAGCGACTGTTTTCTCTCCTGTGCCACGTGGTGCTGTAGAAACATGCCAGTGTCAGCACCTTCATGCCCTGAACACAGGGCGTTCCCTGCGGAACACTGCTGTGTGCAGCCCTTCTTCCCAGAGAAGACTGGGACTGCACAGGACCCCCCAAAAGCTCTCTCTAAACTTTAACCGGTCTGTGTTTCCTATTGCAACCATCCAAACCATTTGCTAATCATAACTTTGTCATTCCAGCTGCAGCCAACATGTTGTTTGACGTGGATATTTGTTCGCACTTACAACCGCTTGAGAACTTTATTTTGTGTAACCTGTCGGTCTCTGTCCCCGGACGGGGAAGCGAGATGCACTGTCCAGTTTGCACTGTTTCTTGACTAATAATCTCTTCCAGCACATCAATACAAGTTTGCTTCCAGCAGATTCTCTATTTAGTGTAAAAGCTGACATAACTTTTTTTATTTCAGGAAGACAGTAAATTGAGACTATTTATAGATGCCAAGATGCTATCTCAGGAATTAATACTCAGTTTTACAACCCCTTCTAAACAATGGCTTTCCCCCCACCTCCACCACCATTTCCCCTTCCACCATTTGCTTGGTTAAAACAAATGGGGATTGCTACCCAAAACCAAAGCAAAGCCTTGCTCTTGGTCTCCTTGTGGCTTTGGAAGGTTTCCCCTGCAGCCCCCAGAGCTCTTGCAGGAGAACAAGGGCTGGCCTCCTTGAGGGTGCCTTAGATTTGGTTGCCAAGATGAGAACAGCCTATGTTGGCAGTGGAAACAGGCTAATGATGGCTTGATAATCTGTTATGCAAATCTTGGTACAATTTGTTAAACTGTGCAGGGTTTATTTGTTTTGCTTCCATAATTAAAGCATGTAGACCTTGTATCTGTAAGTATTGTGTATTCCTTGTATGATTCTTGTCTTTACTGCTGCTTCAGGAATTCAGCCCTGGGCTGTCCTCAGCTAAATTGCCAAGAAACAGGTCCTCTTTTTTCCACTGCTGCCTCTGCCCACGCAGGGGACCCGTCCCTGGGTTGTCTGCCAGCATGTCACCGAGGGGAAACGCCGCTGTGAATTGTCTGTCGTTGCTGCAAAACCCAAGCTCCAGGCTGCAGTGCAGGGCAGTGCAGCTGCTGAGTGCTCACTGCCACGCTGTTACCCCTCAAACACTGCCTGCCTCCAGCCAGGCAGGGCTGGGCCCAGCCTTGGCTCCAGGGATTTATTCGAGTGACACCTCCTGAGGAGCCAGCCCACTCCAGCCACTGACCCTGCCACAGAATGCCCACCTCCAACAACTAAATAAGCCAGCAAATTTGGGTAATGTGGTTACAATTGGTTTAGACCTGTTGGTGTGGAGGAAGTAACTCTCAGTAAAAGCCTTCAGATTTGGTCAGTCTTTTAAAACTGCCTGTTGCAAACTCCTGGAAGAGACAAAGCATCTCTCCATTGGTAAGGCAGTGCCCCCCAAGAAATTTCCAGTGGGAGGTGGTCCATATGCAGTAGAGTCAGCTTCAGACTAACCAGCAAAAAAACATCCAGGATATTTTAATTACCCATAAGTGCTCAACCAGGTACCTGCTGCAGCAGAGGGACTGGTAATGTTTGTCCACAGTTGCCAGTTCTAGAACATATTTTATGCTGAAAGAAATGGTTCATCGGGCAGGTGGTGGCTAGGAAGCTGGAGGAGAGGCAGGAGCAGGCTGTTCCCTGGCCAGGGGTGCTCCAGTGAGGCAGTGTTTGAGTGTGTGACAGTGACCTGCTGAGCCTCAGCACTTCATCCTGCTCTGGAGCTTCTGTTTTGTCCCCACCAACCAAACTGTTGGTGTCGGTGTTCTCTCCTGTCTCCTGTTCCCCTGACTTTGCAACCACCAGTAATTGTTCTGGCAAGGACCTGGAAAAAGAGAAAAATTTACTGTTTTCCTCAGGCTCATAGCTTTTGAACTGGAGGCATGTCTTCTAAACAGTGCAACTCACTTCAAATGCTTTTTGCCTTTCATTTTATTATTGCTTGTCACGCAATGTTCTTTGAAAGCTTGCTCATATATTATCTGTTCCATTTTTTCCATTTTCCCTTTTTTTGCATGCTGTTCCTCCTGTTTCTTCCCTTCCTCCAATCCTCTGTTCCCGTGTGTAGACACAACGGCGACGACAGAACCGGCAGTTCACGGTTGGTATCACATTCCTGTTTTATCTTATTTCTCAGCGCTGCTGAGTGGCAAGACAAGCCTGGGAAGGGGAAGCCAAAAAGGGAACTGGAGTCTTCAAGGGAAAACTGTGTTTCAGGTGGACTCATCTCATAAATACAACATGGGTTCTAAGGCTGGAAAGTCTGTCTGCTCTTGTCATTTCTGCTGTGAGCTCCCCAGCCGATCATCCTGGTGCCAGGCAAGCACAAGCCCCGTGGAACTGGCATCCAGGTCCAAACGATGCCAATTGGTTCTCCACCCATTGACTGAGAGAGTCACTTCACACATGAAAAAGAAATTAGATTTTTTTTTTAGATACTGATTTTTTTTTTCTTTAGATTTTTGAGCATTTTTCTTGCATTTTGAATTAGTTTTTGAGACAGGGCATCCAGCAGGTCTGCTGGCACAGGGCAGCACTGGGGATTCTGGGATGCTGCACAGAGGAGCACTCGCCTCCAAGGTCGGCAGGGAAGTTTGCGTTATTACGCTGCAGAAGGAGATGGGGAAAACAAATAGCAACACTTTCCTCTCAGCATAGCAGTCTAGCAAAGTAACCCTTCTCGTCTGCTCGAGGCAGTCTAGCTAACAGCTTGACAGCTTCCTGAGCTTCCTCCATTCCCCGGCGAGCCTACGTACGCACTGCAGGCTGGAAGTTGAGCATCCCATTTTTTTGGCACAAGCTTACATTTCAGCTGAAGAACCGAAACCTCTGACAATTTTTAATTACAGCTAATCCATGTTGGACTTTGCTGTTCTAGTTTCTTTTAACTCTGATAAACTGAGTGATTTTTTACTGACAGAAATCCCTAGCACAGAGCACCCCACTCGCCTGCCTGCTCCCCTTGAGGCGTTGCTTGGGCAAGGTCAGAGGCAGGACTGAGTGAAGCAATTATTCAGTAGCAGTGGGCCATGTCAGGTGGAGGGGCTTGCACTTCTTATCCCAAATAACTTAACTACCTGGATGCATTGTCCCACTTGGCATAAAGATCAGAAATCTCTGGGCACACTTGTGTTTTGTCTGTGTGACAATCTCCCTGTGTGTGTTAAATGTCAAGAGCCAACGTTGCTGATTTTGTAGCTACGTTTGTGGCTAGATGTTGATCCCTAAATTTGAAAAAGATCAGCTAGCCCTGATGATGGCACAACTCCCAACATCCTTTCTAAGTGTTTCTGCATCAGGAAGGGCTCAGTGTAGGCATGCATTAGACTGCAGTGAGGACAAGCTGGGAAGATGCTCAGTGACGAGCCCTGGCCCCATTTCTTAAAGCAATTCCTGATGTCCTTTCTTCTTTTTCTTTGTTCTGAGGAAGCCATAAAAAGCCTGTTTTTAACTTGAGGACTTCCCCCTTCTGTGGGGAGGATCGCTGCCAGGGAGGTGGCCAGCTGAAATGACAACCTATCCCAGTCAAACAAGCTGCCACAAACTTTCCTGCCTTAAAACCAGCCAGTTTGTTCTGAATTCCCCCATGCTTGCCCTTGTGGGGTGCTTTTCCCATGAAGACTCTGGATTTCTTTCCAAGCTTGTGTTGCTGGAGTGTGTATGGAGTATACCAGGTGTTTCTGTATGTTGGCCATTTGTTCTTTCCGATGTCCAATGGGAGTGAGCATGTCTGTGAATGACTAGAAATGCATGGGCATGAATTCAGCCAAATGGATTTTCTCCAAAAACGATTTAAAATGAATTGGGGGAAGAAAAAAAGAAAATAAGCCAAACAAACAAACAAAAAACCACCAAAAACCAACCCAAAAAAGAGCTTGCTAGCAAAGAAAATGGAATGTAAGGCCAGTGTGGAGCCAGCACAATGCTTCAATCGGGGAAAGAGGGTTTTGAGCCATTTAAAGTTTTGGAGTGTATCCTAGAGGACTGGGGGGAAGGAGTCCTGTGTGTGTGTGCATGTCCCAGCAGTAGCCAAGGCCCTGCCATTCCCGTTTCCTCACGGAATGGAGTTGACGGCAGCGATGCATGAGTGACCTAACGCACGAACGTTGTTAACTCTTTTGTTGAAAAATGAGAGCTTAACTGTGAATTTTCTGATGCACTTTCTCCTTTCTCTGCACTGTTCATTGCCAGAGCTCCAATAACAGCATGGTCATGGCCGGCAGGAAGGCTTGTGCTTCTGCTGCACCCCACGAAGCTGGGGTTTCCCAGCTTCAGCCCTCCTCCCTCTCGGTGTGCCCCCCTGGGGTCAGGGTGCCCGTGGGGCTGGAATCACAGGTCCCACTGGTTGAGCTGGAATACGGGCAGAACTCGGTGGAGCCAGGAGTGTAACAACCTGGAGTGTCTGCGCCACTCAGTCTGGGGGAGAAAGCACTTTTTCTGCCGTGCCCTCTCAGTTTTCCTCCCTGCCCCTCTCCCCAGCATAACAACGTGCCAGTTCTTAATGTCCTGGCCCCTGTTGCCCCTTGGTGGCCAGAGAGCTCAGCCCTCACGAGGTGCTGGTTTTTGTGGAGCCCCTCAGGTGAGACACCCAGCTCTTGTTTGCCCCCTAGGCAAGCAGAACATCTCTAAGCAGCCGTGACCTTGGACACTCTGACCTTGTGTCCAGTTTTTTCCAAATTCTGCCCTTACCCTGTTGTAAGCAGAGAGCTTTAAATGCTCAGAGTGATTCCCCAGGATGTGGGTGCTGCCCACACAAAGCATTGTGTTTGAGGCCCTGTCCATCCATCTGTCTGCCCAGCAATGGGGGGCTCAGGGCTGCTCCCCACTCCCCTGGCAAGGCAAGAACCGGGCAATGCTGCCTCAGCACAGACACAATTTCTGCTCATTCTCATGGAAAGGTAGGGTTTTGAGCCATTTGGAAAAGCCTCCTCTGAAGCTGGCAAAGCAGGAAGCCTGGAGTGAAGGTTAAAATAAGGAAAACACCCCAGTCACAAATGAAGAGTGATAAGAAAATACTTGGCCCATAATGCAGCAGGTAAATTATTTTACAGGCTGGAAATCCTTCCCTGAAGGCCCATGTGGGTTTTTAATTGCAGCCTAAGCAGGTTTGGTACAAGAATAGGTAACACTATTGTGTTATGCTCTTGTTCCTTTTTCTGATAGTGTTCAGTCCCTGGAAATGAGTTGTGCTTGGCTGAAGGCAAAGCCTGGCTGCACCAGAGCACCAGCCACTCGCACACCTCGCCAGGTGCCACAGAAAAGGCCTCAGGGCTTTCTGCACTGCCATCACCAAGCAGCTCTGCCAGTCCAGCTGCCTCCTTCCCTCTTGGAAATGCCCTACTTAAAACTGCAGCTAATAGTGGATCTGTTCCTCAATGTATCTTACAGCTCCTGTCCTTGGGGCGGCTGAATAAAACATCAGAGCGCGGTGTGCGCAGCGCCGCCACGCACGCCATGAAACAGAATCCCTAATTGCTTATTTAGAGCCTGAGAGGGGAGAGAAATTGGCTTTTCCTTAAAAACTGGATGTAGCGTGGGAGCCCACAGAAACCTAAATATAGCCGGGGTGCCTGGTCCTCGTGTGGGCACTGGTTGAGCTGCAGGACACGCTCACCGTGCCGGCTCTGCCTGCCAAGGATTTATCATTTCCAGGGAAATGGAGCACAGTGAAAAGTTCCCTTTCATTCCTCTGACAGGAGTAGTGGCAGACTTTGAGTTCATCCCCTCAGAAGTGACAAGAAGGGGCTTTAGTAGCCAGTATGAAGGTTTAATGAGAAAAATCAAGTAATTTACCACCTATTTAAATGCCTCACAACAGGTTTTAGCACTGGCCGGTGGCATTTGTGAGTGTCCCAGGTGCAGGGAGAAATGGAATTGTGGAATTGTTGCAAATTTTATTCTGAAAAGGGTTTTTTTTTTCCTTCATAAAAAATGCAACATTGCCCTTTTTCATCAGTGAGAAAATGTAGTTCCTTTAAAGGGAGCTCTCTACAGAAGCAATTTTGGAGAGAGAAAAGTTGAAGGGCTCCTCTGCCAAGTGCAGCTTTGCATGGCCAGTGCTTCTGTCAGTCGACTGTTGTATTTATAGATCATATATAGGAAAAAGGCTCCTGAAAATCTGAAAAGGACTCCCTGAAACCCAAGAGTGGCACACAAGCAAATTTCCTGCTATTAATCTAAATGGCTTCCCACTTCAGGAGGTAATTCCAACGTAGCTTCCTGGCGATCTGATGTATTTAAAAACCAGTCACTGAAAATGAGTTTCATTTTTAAAGAGCAGGGTATATATAAAAATATACATATTGCTGCTCTGCAGTGGGGCCAAGTCTGCACATTGACCATACTGCACTCACAGCTTGGCTATTCAACAGTCAGTCAGCTCTGGTAGCAGTCCGTGAGCTGATGATCCCAGGTTCCCCAGTGCCCAGGGATGGGGGATCTCTTAGTGGGAATTTTTTTTCTTTGCTTATGCATTTGCTTTTAGTGGCCAGCAGCAAGAGTGAGTCCTGGAAGTCGTGGCCCACAGGGTAACATTGCCCCACCCCACATTCCAGTAAGTCTGGGTGGCCTCCTGGCACTGGTTTGCCCTGTCACTGGTGCTGAGGTGTCCACCCCTGGGGACGCTCTGCCTGCAGACCCCAGCACTTCCTCAGACTCCCAAACCAAGCAGCACTAATGCCCGCACAGACAGTGCTGGCTGCCTGTGGTGGCCACGACCTCGTGCCTCCCTGATTGCTTTATAGCTTTGAGGACAGATGCTTTTCCCATAAATCCATCACGTTTGGGCAAATGAAAAAAAGCCGGTTTGTCCGATAGTTTGGCAGAGGACACAGCCCGCAGCCTGCAAACAGGCCATGACATGCACTGCACTGCAATATTCGTATTCTCATCAATAAATGTCCGGACTTGTCACCGTGACCAAAACTAATTGGATTGGGTGCAAAATCGGAGGCAAGTTTTCCATTGCTCTGTGTATGCAGGACCAAAATCAGCCTGGACTAAATTGGGGAGTTGTCCCCGTGACGGCCGAAAGGCAGAGTTTGGGGTCTCTGCATGCTGTTATGAGCGGTCTCAATGCCATGTTTCGTGTGCCAACAGTGTAGAGCGAGGAGTTTCTGTCTGTAATAAAGGCCACGGTTGCACTGGTGCCACACAATGGCTCTGCCCGCACCGGCAGACGGTGGCAAGTGACTGATGCATTCTCTTTTTCCCCCTCAAGAAATTCATCCTCAGTTCTTAAGTGTGTTGTTTTTTGTCGCTTGAGAAACGCAGAGAAAAACGAGTCTGTTTTTACTTGTAAGGCTTTACTCAGTTGCCCAATTCGGCCGAGGAGCTGGACTATGGGGATCTCTCAGGTAAGGGCTAGTCTGTAGGTAACCCGCTGCTCTCCTTCGCTAGACACTGGTTCCACTCTGATTTCTGCATCTTGGCCATGTTGCATTGTGCAGTCGCTGTGGCACAGCCATTCCCCCCCATGCTCTTGCAGCTTGGAAGTGTGCTCCTTTCTGTTGGGGTTCTCCTCTGTGGGTTTTTTTTTTGTTGGTTTTTTTTGGGTTTTTTTCCAATTTTGGCACCCATTTCTGTGTGGCATCCTCGGACATGGGGCAGGAGGTGCAGGGCACCGAGGCCAACCATTGTGGTTCCCTCCTGGCTGGGATTTTTTTGAATACTGATTTGGAGACCGGCTGAGTTGAATCTCTGTTTGTAAAACACTTGACTCTGCCGTGTTGTGTGAAACCCCCCTTAAAACAGGTGGCCAGCACTAGGCCCTTGGCTGCTCAGGGATTCCTCATCATACCAACATCAGATTGGGAATAAAAAGGAGGTGGTTGTTTCATCAGCGAGGCCAAACCAGGTAAATGGTTCAAGCCTCTTTTTATCCCCCCTGGACTGAAAGGGGCATAAATGCATCCTCCTAGCTGGTCCTGGCCAATTAGTGCTGATTGAGATTAAAGCATAACAGCATCTTCAGTGGATGCAGTTGGGTGCGTTCAGAGCAGAGCCTGTACCAGCAGTACAAACCTAAATCTTTGTTCTTTGTGTTTTCCTGTAGAAATGCACCTTTTTTTTTTTTTTTTTTTTTTTTCCCCCCCTTGCAGAGCATCCCTGCAGACTCCTGGTACCTGCCGGGCTCTGTGGCTGTGTGCAGCAGCTCCAACACAGGGTGCACAGTCCTGGCCATAGGACAGGAGCAGCCATTTGTCCCCCTGGGAAGAGCCCAGCCCAGGGAGTTGGAGCCCAATGCTGTTCCTCTCAGGGGTTCAGCATGGAGCTAAAAAATACCCCAAAAAAACCCTGAGTCCTCATTCCATTAAGTAGTTCCCTCTCACCGGATCAAATCAGGAAGGTCTCGTCCCATAAGCCACTACAGGTGTGCTGTGGCCAAGAGGTCAGAAATGATGGATTCATCCCGGATGTTTTCTAACATTGAGCAATGCTAACAATTATTATTGCAGGCCCAGGACAGATCCCATAGGTAAGATGTGTCAGGGCTCTGGTGAACATCCCTGAGTAGATGGGGGGAATTGTTTTGCTCTAGTAAGTTTTTTAACTTTTTAAAATTCTATTTTTTAAGGAAAAATACACTTTTTGATGAATGAAGAAAACAATGTGAAAAAATTCCTCAAAGGAATTGCCCAGAATGGGTGTTTGCCCCCCAGTGTGTGCTGCCCAGAGGGGCTCACACCTTTCCTGGAGCACACAGCTCAGTGTAGTCATTTTTCTGAGTCTGGAATGGAAGCCAAAATTTTCCCCCCCTTTACAGAACGCAGCACAGGCAGAGCTGCTGCCCACAGCGAGCACCTATCGTGTGCTGCCAAACAGCCATTTTGGAGCATCTGGTTTGGCTGCTGACTTCTTCCCTAAGAATTTCAAAGTTTTGCTTGTTGCTCTTTATGTTACTCCTGCCTGCCCAAAGGGTGGTCATTCCTGGTCAGGTGTGGTCAGGATCATGCTGGGTCAGGTATGGGGAAGGCACTAGAGAGAGGCCCAGGCCCTTCTCTACTACAAACAGAGTGGCCTCTGCCCCATAGCCCCTGTTCAGAATGCTGGGAACCTGAAACCAGGTCACATTTGGCCTGGGGTCAGCACGTTGGGGCTCTCAGATGGGTGGTCCAGGTGAGTGCTGGAGTTGAGCTCTCCGTCGGGAACGCCGCTCTCCCCTCCAGCAGGAGCGTTCTGGGAGCCCTGGCACCACCCTGAGGGACGCAGGGCACGGGCCCACCCCCACGGGGGACGCTGGCGTGGTGGGCGTGGGGGCGGCTGCCGTGTTTGCTCAGTGTGCTGTTCCTTCCAGGTGCATCTGTCCCGCCCACAGCTTCAGCCGAGGCTCTGCCGACTGTGCAATTAAGTAATGCATCCCTTGCCTTCCTCCCAGGTAGCCTGAGTCAGAGCCGTCCTGGCTCTGTGTGTCCCTGCCTCTTGTTCTCCTCTTGTTCTCACATCCTGAGCCCCCAGGGTACAGAGAGGGCTGGCCTGGCACCTCTCAGTTCCTTCTTCCAGCCTGGCACAGACCGGCAGGCAGGGTTCCTGCAGCACCGGGCGTGGCGAGGGCAGACCTGAGCTCTGTGTGTGTGTGTGTGTGTGTGTGGTGCACCCCTGTGCGTGCAGGTGCACACACACACACAGACACTGCCCTGGGCTCTGAGCACAGCGCTCCAGGGACCTGCCCCAACGCTCCCTGAGCTCTCCTGGCTCTGCTCCAGAGCACCTCCTGTAAAACAGGGATTGGTTCCCTGACCAAAAGTGATCAGCACCTTTGCAGAGGGGGTGCTGGTGGACCCATGGCCATGGGCTGTGAGCAGGGCTGCCTTCTCCAGAGAGGAGTCTGTGGAAGCAGCCGTGCAGCTCTGAGCTCTGCCAGGGCGAGCACATTCATTCAAACAAAGCGCCTTGTTTTTTATGAAGCTATCTTGAAATGGGTCGCTGAAGGGGAGCTTATTGATTGAAGAAGGATGAACTCCTCAAATTTCTCTGGTTTAAATTAGACCAAATTCAATTACGATACGACAGGCAGGTTAGCGCTGCTCTTTAACGGCCCCTCAATAAATTTGAGGAGGGGTAGCCTGTTCCACGCCACGCTGTGGGAATGAATAACATTATTGCTCATCCTGTCATGGACAGGCAGTGATTTCTGTCCTCCCATGTCGTGGCTAAGTGCTTTATAGTGTTCATGGAGTAACTGCAGCCTGTTCTTCCACCAGCACCCCCTGCCAAGTCCAGCCTCCAGTGCTGCTCCATCATGTCAAAAACTTTATTCCACAAAAGAACTGACCCCAAATTCAGTTGGGAGGTGTCAGTGCAATCCTGATGTTTCCTACCTCCAGGGAAGAGGAATAATTGGCTCACCAGGTTTTCAGGAGTGCTCACGTGACTTAAGGCCATTAAGCACCCAAATCATGAACTGTGGGATCTTCAGGCATACTGGTGTGATAATCATTTAATAAACTAAGCTGTAACCAGATTTAGAAGAGATCACTTGTTTAGGAAGTCTTCAAAGCCATTGGCATAGGTTTCCTTTCCCCTGTCACGATGCAGATGTTACCTGCACACCTGGGAAGCTCAGGAACTGTCAGTGGGGTCAGTGTGTATAAGCTTGCTCCTACCCACAAGTTCAGCCCACACTGTCCAATGTCAGCAGCTTGACATTAATTTTCACCCAGAATAGAAGGTAAATTGTGCAAGTGCAGCAATAAATCCCTATATGCCAAAATTAATGTCTAAACTACATTTTCATAAAAATCTCCCTCTGTTCTCTGCTTTTACAGCAGAAATGCACATAGAGGAAGGTCAGGGCTGTCCAGAGACACCCCAAAATGTTGCAGTTGGGCTACAGAATGTGAAGCTGGAGGGAGGTGAGGAGGAAGGACAGGAGTCAGGAGCAGCACACAGCAGGGATTCCATAAAACCCGGGCTTTCCCACATCACAGCAGGACAGGCTGCATCTCCCAGTGCTGCCTTTGCTCCACACCTCTGGCACTGAGCCGAGGGAGAGCCGTAATTGTCTGGGGCGGGTGCTGGAGCACGCAGGGAAGGAGCTGTTGGCAGCAGCAGCAGTGCCAGGAGCGCTGGAGATGCGGGGCTGGCTGGGCCCGGCTGCAGGAGGTCACTGGAAGGAGCCGCTGCCTCCTGGTGTGTGCACGGGGCTCCCGTCACCAAGGTGAGCCCAAAGCCGCCGCTTGGAGCCTCGCGGGACCCGCTGCTGGCAGCGTGGGGAGCGCCGAAGGTAAACGAGGTCTGACCCAAATAGGTCTGAAGGTGTTAGTCTGGGTAGAAAGGAGATTTAAAGTACAGGCAGCCTGGTCCAACCCAGTCTTGCTTTTAGTTTTGAGATGCTGCTGCTGATGAAAAGAGTGGAATATTCATAGATACATCTATATTTAAAGCCTCATTAAAATGGAATTGAGTGGAACCTTTTCATTGAGAAGTTGGGAGCAGAAAAGTCTTCCCTCTGCTAAAGCTTAGTGTAAGCACTGACCCAGCCTGTCAGAGTGCTGCTCTTACCATCACCAACATCTTTCTTGAGAGCCCATGGAAAGCTGGGTTTAGCGCTTAGATTGGCAGAAATGTTAGAAACCTGGAGATCATTAATACATTCACTTTTTAAGAGAGGCCCCAGAGCTCCCATAGCTGAGAACCTGCAGGTGAATCACAGATGATGATTATCAGTACTTAGATGGACAATCCCCAGCTCAGCATCTGCTCCGTACTGCTCCTGACCTTTGGAATTAAGTTCCTTAGTTCTGTGATGAGTAGGAACCAGTCCCAAGCCCCTTTCTCTCCTGTCTATGTGCTGTTTGCTGAACCGCACTTTTTGTTTAAAGGAAAACTTCAAGGTTGCCATTCCAGCAGTGTAATCACTATTTTGTTGATTACACGAGCAGTTGGTAAAAATAACCAGCAAAAATAAACTTCAAGCTACCCAAGTCTCTTCCTGGCCACCCTAGAAGAGGCTCTGGAGCACTCCTGCTGCTGTACAGGGATCTGCACCGGGGGCAGATGGGCCCAGTACTGCATCCCATGAAACCCTGGCATCCCCTGTTGTGGGGTGCAGCCGTGCCAGTCCCTTGGGGGAGCAGCAGAGCACTTGGAAAGACAATTTGATTTTTTTCCTGGATGAGTTCAGCTCTGGCAAGTGGATTGTACCATTACCGCTGCAGTTTTCCTTTAAGGTGCTTTGGTGCCAAGCAAAGCATCGACCCAAAAACGGTTCAGCCAAGGTGCACCGTAGCTGCAGAGTAGCCCTGAGGGGGCATGTTGGTGACAACATGCTGTGATGTCTGTTCCTTCCCTGCCCTTCCCTCCCTCCTGCTGCCCCACCCACAAAAACTCACAAGCAAACCCAAAACAAAACCCTAATAGGAAAATTCTTGATGATTCGCTGGAGAGGCTAGGATCCAGCTTGCTCCAATATATATTAACATCCTAATGGGAAAGCTCTGCATGTATACATTTACTGCGCCCTGACAAGAGGGAATTAAATGTCAGAAGGATTTGTAGCATCTGTAATTGAATTGGTGCTGAGAAAAGCAGATCTTGAGGAAGAATAACATATTAGGATTAGCAAATAATGTGGCATTTTGTCAGTTCCTGCCATCTCGACTGTTCCCTCTTCAGCAATAAAGTTGTGATTTCTGGTTTAATCAGAGATAGGAGGCAGGAATAGCTTGGGTGAATTGGAGACAGCATTTAAAGCAGATTCCGGTTGTTAAGGTCAAGTCTCTCCTTGGCTTTGGGGAATTATTCCTTGTTCCATAGACCTGACACTTTGTTAATTACCAAAGAAATAGCGAGGGACAGGATGTGGAGGGGCTGTTCCCGTGCTGGTGGCACGCAGACAGGTTTGCTGGGAGCAGTGTCGGAATGGCTGGCGGTGGATTTGGGCTTTGCCATGCCTGCAGGCACAGCTCTTGGTGCTGGGTCAAGCTGCCAGAGCAGACAGGGTTTGATGAGGTGCTGGAGGCAAGGAGAGGAGATGCTGCAGGAGGAATGTTTTAGGCCGTGGGTGAGCTTGAAGATGTATTTAGCCATGTGTATGACAGTGTGAACTTGGGGCTGGCACCTCGCAGGAGGAACAGTTGAGAAAAACGGCCCTGCACGTCTCAGCAGAGGAACTCACACTTAACAGACTCTGCTGAGCAAACCTGGCAAGGCTTTAGGCCAAAGTCCCTTCTCAGGGGAACCCTCACTCCCTGCCCTTGGCATGATGCCAGGCAAAGGGGAGACGTGAGGGATGTGTCAGGCACGAGGCTCTGGCACAGGCCTGTCTCTGCGGCAGCGGGTCGGTGGGACACTGCAGGCTGCCACCGCCAGCACGAACACACGGCTTCATCTTTCCAGAACTTTAATTTATGATGATGAAGAAAAAATGCCTCCTGATGCAAAATCCTCCTGGAAGCACATTACAGAGCCATAACTCAGCATATTTATGCCCCTCAGCTGTTCCAGATGTCAACAAGGCTCTCATCCACCCAGGCTGGGATGCTGCTGGCTGCTCCGAATGCAACCGAGCGGAACTGGGCACAAAGTTTCTAAAAAAATAAGAAAAAAATGGAGTGAAGCGTGCTTAAAGCAGCTGCTCCAGCAGATGAGCCAGTTGAGTTGCTTTGCAGAGAGCAGGTTCACAGAGGCCAGACTAGCCGAGCTGGAGCAGCAGTGGGAAGGCTGTGTTGGACTGGGAGCTCCCGGGATGCCTGGTGCGACTGGTTTGCCCCAGCTGCCACCCTGGGCAAGCAGCAGATCCTGTGCCTGGGCACGGGATCAGCTTAGCACCCCACGAGTGTCCATGGGCACCTTGCCCTCAGCATGCAGGGATGTTCAGTCACTCACCTCAGAGCAGGTGCTGGGAAGTGATCACAGCATGGTCTGTTCCCACTGGAGATGAGACAGAAGGTCCCCGTTTGCTGTGCTCTTGGATTCCTTGGCACACTGTCACCACAGTGCCATGGCTTGGGGTTCAGGGATGTGACAGTGAAGGCTTTTGGTTTGTAGGGGAATAATCTTTTTTGGCTGCAGTTTTTACCTTATCAGCCAAGCTGCTGGAAGGTCTCCACAGTGTCACTCACCATGCCCCAGCTCATCCCAGCATCTCCTTGCCCACACTGAGGCTCCTGCTCTCAGAGGTTAGTCAAAGGGGCTTTTTTTCTTAAATTGTTTTAATTAAAAGGCGCTTTATGGTGCTTTGGGTCCCCAGTTATTTACTTGGGTCCCTCAGTCCTTAATCTCAGAGCAGAATTGGAAATATCGATAGAAAGTGTAAATCCCGGCTGCTGCTCGAAAGCTTTGTATCAGGTCTCAGCTCAAAAGAGCCCCATTACCTTTAGCTGTCACGGATCTGTACGCTTGATCGATAAACTTCAAATATTATTAGAGGTGGAGGCTTCAGAGATTTGCTCTGTTCTTTGGAGGGAGACGGAGATAAATCTTTCTTAAAAATTGACTTGCATTTGCTCTCTCAGTCGTCCTGGCAAAACGCATTTCTCCGAGGTGTCCAGGCAGGCACAGGCAGGGCAGATTTATGGGCCATGTGCTTCTTGTAGTGAAAGATTTAAATGGTAAATCCTTCACATATGACTTCACAAATCATGTAAAGTTAAAAGATTTTTACCGTTTCTGTTGCTGCTGTGCTTAAATTGTAAGGTATGGCCAGTAAATCATTTTAATAGAGGTGTCGCGCTTGACTCACTAAAAAAAAGAGACAATGGTTTAGCTTCTATTCCAAAATGTTAATGTATTAATCAGCGGGAGAATAATTGTTTTTTACTGTGTTATAAATCTCAGTTGCCATTAGGATTGCGAGGGTTGATGTAGCTGCGTTCTTAAATTAAAATTGTTTACACTGCTATACATTCATTTTACATGGCCATAGCTCATCCGGGGTTCATTCCAGAGCTGTTCCTCCGCCACATCAGTCATCCCTCTCCCAGGTGACGGCATCCCGAGGGAGAGGTGCTTCTGAAAGGAAACTAATTGTGTGGTGAGGAGTTAAATAAACACAATAAAGCAGTCGGAGGCACTGTACAGTTACTGCTTACTGTCGGCCTCGGGCTGGGTGTTAGCTTTTGGGTCAGGAGTGCTGTGTCCTTGTGGGTTGCACTGAACAGTAAAGGTGGCAGTTCATGGGTGGAACCCTGTTCAGTTGGGGCAGAGGATGGTCGTAAACACATTTTCCATGCTGGGTGGGTTGGGTTTTGGGCAAGGAGTGTTTTGAGAAGTTGAAATGTTTTCAACAGGGCACTCGTTAATGACGTTTCTCAGAGCTAACGATTGATATTCCCATATTGTGCTGCTCTTCTCCATGCCCCATCCGCCTGGAAGGCTGAGATTTGGGGAGCCACTATAGGGAAATTTCCCAAAACAGATCCCCACCAATGACTCCATGTGCCCTTCCTCCCCTCTCCCAGCTGTCTCCCACGTGCATAGTCATAGTGCTGCTGCTTTTAGAGGAAAACACCCTGTGAGTCGAGCCGCCAGATCAGTTCGGCTCCGGACAAAGCTCCTCTGCCTGAACTCATCTGTGTAGTTAGCTCCGTGCTTCACCCCTGCTCCTCTGGAGAGCCTGAGGGCAGCTCTTCCCATCCTGAGAGCAGCTGCAGCCAGAGCCTGCCGAGAGCATCGTAGTGAGTCCCCAATTCTTATTCCTCTTCTGATCTCAACAGATTCGCGCGCAGGTGAGGAAGGGGCCATACGGAGCGTGGACCATGCCGTGGTTGGTGGTGTCGTGGCCGTCGTCGTCTTTGCCATGCTTTGCCTGCTCATCATTTTAGGGCGATACTTTGCCAGACATAAAGGTAAGACAGAGACCAGAGCTGGAGGATGAAAGGCCAGGCTCATGTGTCCCCTCAGTTGCAGTGTTGTCATGTCTGATGCGAGAGACCCCCCCGCAGTTTCTCTCCCAGCGGCACTTTTGTTTCCTTTGTCGATCGTTCCCTCAGCACCACACCAAGACCCCCAAAGAGTCACTCAGCCTCCACTTCCCTTGCAGGTACATACTTCACTCACGAAGCCAAAGGAGCAGATGATGCGGCCGACGCAGACACAGCCATCATCAACGCAGAGGGGGGACAAAACAACTCCGAGGAAAAGAAAGAGTACTTCATCTAGAGCAGCCTTGGTTCCCATGAGGTGTCCAACCGTGGACAGTTACTACTGGCCCTATTTAAACGCTACAAAGACAGTGATCTTGGAAGTTGCAACCAGCTTGTGTCTTTTTTTTTTAAGGAAAAAAAAGCAAATGGGTGGAGAGCGGTGAGGCCGGGAAGGTCTGGGATTTGCTGTGTAAAAATATTCCTCGTAAAGTACACTCTGCTGTTCGACACCTCAGTTCGTTTGGGTTTTCTTTTTTTGGCCAAGTCCAGCTTGGATTTAGTTTAGTGAAGTCATTTGCAGAAGATTCTGTGCCTTGTTTAATTTCTGTTCGTTCGGGTCGGGGGGAGGCTGGGAAGAAGAGGGGCTTCTGTGCGTTAGTTCCCTTCGGGTTTCTGTGGCTCTTCGTTTCCCCTTTCCTGTTTCTGGAGTTGCCAGCTGGGACCCCGTGGAGTAGGTGCGTTTCTCTGAAGGTGTTTCCCCTTTTTTCTCTTCACCGGTTTCCGTTCAGAACTCGAGCTCATCGGAGGAGAACCAGCACATTTTAGATGCGTAGTTTGCAGTTCAGTGTGCCCATGTCCCGTTCCCCTGTTGCCGTCAGGGCTCGGCTAACACCCCCCAAGCCCCCTTTTGTGGCTGTTTCAGGTGCTTTCGATGGTGGCGGCTGGGAAATGGGCTGGAGCTCGGCAGAGGCGCTGCTCAGCCGTGGGGATGCAGGAGCAGGGTCTTTGCTGGGCAGGCAGAGCCCTCTCAGATGCAGGGGCTTCTCCTCATCCTCGCCCCGCTTGGCAGCCACGGGGGCAGCAGGTAAAGCCCCTCTGACGCGTGAGCCCAGGCCTGGAGAGCAGCTGGATGAACAAAACTGCCTTTTTTTTCTACCTGCTGAGTAAAACGCGGGAATTCGTGTTGAAACGAGCGTGCTAATGACCACTAAAGCCATAGGTGCACGGGAGACTCTGGCTCAGTCGGAATTGTAAGCGACAGGTAGCAAACCGCAGCGGGAAGACGGTATAAAGTTATATATGCTGACTTTTTTTTGGTGAGTAATCATGGATTTCGAGCGATACTTTTTTATTGTGTTTATGTGGCAAATGTATCTGATTTATTTAAGGAAAGCATTAATTTTAGTGTCAGGCTTGGGGATTTTTTTAGGGGTTTCGTGGGGGGGGGGTGCCATTTTCGTGCGTTTGTTTTTTAATTGCTGTTTTTTGGCAGAACCATTACAATGTGGGATTCCTTTGGGAGCGGGGCGCAGCGAGCAGGCCCGTTGCCCAGCAGTATTCCGTCTTTCCCCTCCTCACGAGCAGAACCTCGCGGAACACCCTTTTTTTCCGAGCAGCTTTTGTCGAGCGCAGCTCTCTCCTGAGCCCGCAGCACCATTGCCAAACGCCATCGCGGTGAGAAGCAGCCAGGCTGGAGCCGGGGGCTCCGGGGGCTCCGTGGCCCGGCGGCGGCGGCACGGGACGGGCATCCTGGCCTTGAGCAGCCCATATTTGTTTGGAAGTGTACCGTAGTGCAGTGTTACCGATGTAACTTTGACTTACAATGTTGACATGTCTCAGGTTCATGTGTTTGATTGGTGTTTTCCGTCTCAGGTAGATTGAAAAATTTCGGCCCCACGCATTGGAAATATAAAACCCACATAAAAACAGGAGAAAAAACCAGGAAATTATTAATTTTAGTTGTATATCGGTTTATGTATTTTTTCTTCAGTATACAGTGCACTGTTGAAATGTATTGTTGAGTATTACTTTGTACAGCTTTAGATCATTAGGACTTTGAAGCGTGAAGAAAGAACAACCTTGTTTAAAGGAGGATCACAAATGAAGAACGCAGAACTGATGATAAACAACCTTGTTCTTTATTTACCCGGCCTTTTTATTTTTTCCCCTTAGGCCAGTTCTGTTTTAAGGTGTCCATGGAAGATGTTACAGTGTAAGAAAATACATATCCATCTGTTCCCATTCACATTTTGTATTGGTTCATGTATCCCATTTTTACAAAGGAAAAGAAGTACTATAAAATATCTGTCTTCTTAATAAAAAAAAGTTAATGTTACAAAACTAGATCTTGTTTTGCACTCTTTATCCCAGCTGTTACGGAGTCCACTATCAGAGCTCCACCAGCAGCATGGGCAGGAGGAGCTGGGGCCAAGCAGGTCACACTCAGCACTAGGACAAAAGGAGTTAAACCTGATGTGTTGAACCTGCGTATAATACAGAGCAGATTTCATAAGTTTGTTGTTTATAATTGCTAAATTATTTTCTTTGAGGAGTAATACCTTGGAGAAAATTTATCTGACACTGATATTCCAAGCTGGGGTAGGTCAGTACATAAGTCCTTAATAGCAGACAAATACTGAAATCCTCCTTTGGAAGGTGAGTGTTGAAATATGTGAACTCCTTCATCCTGTTCTTGTCTTCCATTCAGTCCTGGCGCTGCCAGATTTCCTGGCATCTGTCCTTAAACCAGTTGGCATTTCCAAGTTGTGACACACGGTGTCTGTTTGCCCCAAGACACCCAGCTCCAGCAGGCAGTGCTGCTGGGAAGGATCCCCTTGGCTGCGCTCCCTCCCGCCTTCCCTCCACCACAGCCCCCCAAATCAGGCTGCCAGGCAGCTGCAGCACTCAAATTAGAATCATTAATCTTTTATGTTTTGCACAAAGGATGAGGAGAAAGACAATTGCTTTTCGAGGAGATCACACTGAGAACAACCGTGCAGAAGCAGCGTGCACGGCTCTGGAGGGGCCACGCAGACCAGGCTGTGTGTGCCAGACCAAAGCCACTGTCCAGCTCTTGAGACTCAGTGCAGCTCGTGGCTGTGTCACAAATAACGTTTTTCTGAGAGAAATCATGAGGGAAAAACCATAGGGCAGAGCCAAAAAAGCAGCTCGCTCTTTTCTTACCTGAAATGAGCAAAGCAGCTTTGATGGTTTCCATGGCTATTGCAATTATTTCAGTGCAGAAGAGGTTTGTGGCTCACAGGCCCCTGATGCCAGCACACGATGGTTTTCTCCTCAAGCTAGCACTAATTGTGTCTCACGCTTGTGGTATCTGTAATTTATCCTCTCAGGGGTCCACGTCTTTCAGGGTTTTAAGGTTATTTAGTGGTGCTTTTCTTCCCATTGAACCTAAACACTCTGGTTCTTTGCTTTTCTGGCCCTACACAGGCATTACAAGCAGGTGGCAGGAAGCTGTACTTGTAGCATGCAGGATCAGGTACCTGATGAAACCCCTTGCATTAACTTCTCAGATACTGAGAGACAAAGAACTTGGACAGGGAAAGCTGGAAAGAGTAAGAAGTGAGCAACAAGACGTGGTGACTCCTGTATCCTGTGTCCAACTGCAGAAACATGCTCCCCATACGTGACCCCACAGCTGCTGAGCCTGGTCCATCACACAGAGCTAAGGACACTGCCAGGATTTTATGAAAATGGAGAAAGTCGTAATTGCTTCAAATAAGAATGTAGTCTTTGCCCTGAATTTCACATTTTCACAAGTTGCAGAAGTCATTTGGTCCTAATTGCAAAATTATTTTATTAGGTCAGTAATACAGTTCTTAATTTTCATCCCTTTTTAACCAAATACAGGGAGGAATCAACTGGGTATCTGAGTCTGACTTGTGTAATTACAGCCTGTTCTGCCAGGCTGAAGTTGCCAAAATCCTTATGCCACGTAAAGCAATTAGCAATAAATGACACTTAAACTCACATCAGGTAAGGTGTACCTGGATCCTGGGCTGGGTGATTGAAATACACAGGAGCAGGGACGAGGCATGAGCTGGCAGCATCGATCCGTGCTGGCCAGTCAGTTCTCATCAGAGGGTCCTGACAAGGGGCTAATAGCTTTTTCTGAAGATCCAGTCCCATTTTCTAGGCAGCGGCTGGTGCTCTGCCACCTGGGATAACACCTGCTCCAGGTGCCATTGATCGGGCAGGGGCACGTGTGACACCCCAGTGCTGTGTCCCAGCAGCTTCATCTGGTTGTGTCATTTCAGTGAAGGGAAAACCTGAATTCCATCTAAACCCCAACACCTGGCCTAAAAATTTACATCTGAATTAGTGTAACCAGGAAAAGAATTTCAGTCTGCTGACCACTAAGGGTTTAAACTGGGCTTGTCCTGTTTCCAGTCAGCCGTGCAGGTGATCCCTGCAGCACTTCGAGGCCTCTCCTGGAAACCTGTGTGCAGGTGAGCAGGGCAGGGGCTTAGCAGGGTCCTGTGGGGAAAGGCAGGAAGGGATTCTGCAGAGCTCTGCAGGGCCTGCAGCTGGGCTGCAAACTGAGGAGCTCCTTGGTCCGTTCCAGTTAAATAAACAGGCTTTGTGTAAACAAACAGGTTTTAGGAGGAAAAATAAACTTTAGAGGAACTAACAAACACTACGTGGAAAAACAAACTTTAGTTGAGTAAGCAAACTTCAGTGCAGTAAAGAGCTGGAGTTAAACACCCAAACTCTGTTCAGGTCCAGCTGTGCCAGCCAGGAGAAGCACGAGAGCTCAGCAATCCTGCCCAGCACAGGCTCTCCTGGAGAGAGACCCCTGAGAGCTGCTGTGGCTGGGGGCATCAGCAGCTCCTGCCGTGCCTCACAGGATGCCTCCCTGTCCCGTGCCAGGTCAGTTCCCAGCTCAGCCCTCCAGGCTCATCCTGTCCCCTCGCCCTGTCCCCCGGGGGCCATGGACTGACGGCCCCGCTCTGCTCGGGACTCCTCGGTGCCTCACAGAGCTCCCCATCTGTTTTCCCTGTCAGCCCGGGCCGAGCTGCACTGATACCAGCTCTAACCCGTGTGCCTGTCTGCCCACAGCCCTGCTCTCCCACGCCAGTTCCTTATCCTGCTCTGCAGGGCAGCAGCAGCCCTGTAAGCCACAGACCAGGAGCGATGTGGGCAGCATAGGAATAATGCCTACGGATGGAACAGGATGCAGAATGCAGATAGGACATGGTAGGGAGAGATGCCATTCAACAGTCCCTCACTCTGCAGTCCAGGGTCAGCAGGGTTCGGGCACTGGGCAGCCTGAGCATGGTTTGGGGGACACCCTGCAGCCCAAAAGGTGGGGAAACTGAGCCCTTTGGAAGATTGAAGGGATTCAGCAGCCCTGGGGTGCTCGTTTCTGTCTCAGGACACAGCTGTGAGCCAGACCCACGTCTGGCTCCTGACTTCACTCCCTGTGGTGGCTGGCACAGTTGCTCTAAGCTGTTCTATGCCCTGTCCCCAGAGAAATCATGGAAATCCTTTTTTCCTGCTTTGTGTCCCAACAGTACCTCAGCACCTGAGGATTTACCAAATCCTCAGGTGCTGGCTCTCAGCATCCTCTGGGGTGAGTGGGATCCCCTCCTCTTCCTCAACAAACTGCCCAAAAGTGGGAATCCCTCGCTGCAGTGGTACCTGTGCAGTGCCGTGTCACACCTGGGCTGCTGAGCCCTCGGCTTCAGTGTCCCAGGTTAAGCATCCGCCACAGCAGCACCGTTCCTCCCGGGATTCCTGCGGCTCCCTCCTGGCTGCGGCAGGCGGGGTGAGCGGCGCTGGCATCCCCTCGCCTGCCGGGGCACACCCGGGGCACACCGGAGCACACTCGGGGCACACCCGGGGCACACTCGGGGCACACTCAGGGCAGGCACGCACGGAACGAGCCGCCGGGAGATGTGAAGGCTGCCAGGAGTAAAGGGAATATTTGATCAGACGCCCCCCTCTCTCCTCTGTTCTCGGCTCTCAGCCTCCCTCGGGGACGGCACCTCGCTGCCTCCAAGCACCACAGCTGCGACAGGTTGGCAGCAGCTCCTCAAAATGGGACCTGCATGGGAATCTCAATGAGATGGAGAAGGTAATCTTCAGCCTGAGACTCTCCATGTTCTTTTCTGCACCCTGCACTTTTGTTCCCTTCTCTGTTCCAGCTCCTCTCCACTGTTTCCCGTGCCCAGGGCCAGCTTTCCGTTCTCTGTACCTGGTCCCTGTGTCCGTCCCCAGGACGGGAGGTGCTGCCCCGTGCCCCGAGCTTGCTCAGACATTGCCTTCCTCAGACATGCCCCTTGTCCACGCTGTGCTCTGGGCACATTCATGTTCCTTCCACACAACCTGCTCCAAGCCAGGGGAACGCGGTGCCCAGAGCATCCTCCAGTGGTCACAGGAACCTGCCAGGAGCCAGGCTCTCCCCACATCCACCAGCCTGGCAATCCCTCCCTGCAGCCCCGAGCATTCCTTCCCCCACTGCTCCTGTCCGCAATCAGCCCGATTATCCCTGGTAATTGTCCCTTCTCCGGGTAATGCTGCTGAGCAGGGACAGGGAGCGTGGCAGTGTTTTTCTGTGACTAAGAAAAGGTGTGTACGTGGCCTTGATTGCAAATGAAAAATTAAGGCCCCGTGTCTCGCATTCATTCCTACTTGATTACACACCAGTACATAAACAAATCTTCACCCAGTTGCCTGAGGGGTGTCAATGATCCACCTTTGCTTCACTCGCCTCTCCTCCAGCAAATCTATAACGCATTTAATCTTCGCCACTCACTCTCCTCAGTTTTTAAATGTCTAATTTGCTGCCAAGAGCGGCTTCAATTCTCACTGTGCTGCTGCTTTAACTGCCTGGTGTTTGCCTGCTGGCTTGGCTGCTCGGCTGCAGCATCAGGGTGCTCCTGGTCCTGGGGAGGGCACAGGGGCAGCAGCCCTGCCTCGAGCTGTGCCCTGGCCCACAGGGCTCGTGCCATGGTTAGTGGGCTGCTTTAGAGCAAACCCCAAACTTCACAGGTTTGCAAGCTGAGGGAGGGGAAATTAAATCTGCAGTGGCCTGGCAAGCTCCAGGTTCAGGAGCTGGGTCTTGGGAGAGCTTAGCAGACAGTTTTCTGTGAGGCAAAGGGAAATGAGGAGCAGGGTTTGCTGAGGTTCTTGGACCCTTTGTGTGTTCAGTGGAAGTCCTTGGAGCATCAGCTTCTCCTGTTGAGACTGGCAGGGTCACAAGCAGACCATGCCAAATGTGCCCATCAAACCCTCGAGCTCTGGAGGAGCTGCCATCGCCTACCACCACTAATGTCCTCCCACGTTGTGCCCTGCCTGTTTGGTCCATGTGGGCTGGTCACCATGTCCAGCACTGGGAGTGCCTCTCTGGGACTGGGGACAGAGGCTGCCAGCCCATGGACAGGGTGAGGCAGAGCAACGTTCTGCCTCTCCTCATCTCCTCAGGGCTGTGTGTGAGCTGCACTCCTGAGGTGAGTCTGCTTGGAGCAAAACCAGTTCAGATTATCAAACTCCCCATAAATCTTGCAGCACATCTTCTTGTGTCTGGGTGTGTGTATATGTGCTGCTTTCTTTTTATTTAATGCTCTATTGAGGTCTGAGGCTTTTCCTTCCACTGGCTTTTATCTAGTCATGACTCCTACAATATTTAATCTCTATCAGAAACTGTAAGCCCTGTATTTATTTTATGGGTCAGTTGTTCATCCTTTTCCCTTGATGTTCTCACTGGCAGTGGAGAGTGTGGAAGGTGGAAAGAGAGAGAAAAGGGGAGGGGGGAAAAGAAAGCCCTGCTTGTTTCTGCCCGTCAACATTTGTCCAGATGACAGGCCGACAAATCAGAGCTCTGAAGGGTAATGGCAGCAGAGAAATCCGGCAGAGAGCAAACGGGTGCCTGAAAGGGGTGGTGGAAATTTCCATCCCCAGGCAGATGGCAGCCCTGCCTCAGGCAGGCTGTGTGCTCCTCTCTGCAAGCCCTGGCTGTCCCGGGGGGAGGCTTGGCTGTCACAGGAGCTGGAACTCAGGCTCCTGCATCCTCACCGGGGCCAGTGCGAGCCCGGCGCCAGGGCCCTGCACGGGTGGGGCTGCAGGTGGCACCGAGAGCACCCACAGTCCCCAGGAAGGACCGAAAGGTGACACGCCTGCCAGTGGCATTGTCACTTTACTGTCTAGAAAGTCTCTGCTCATATTTGAGATGAATAAAAGATTAGAGTTACAGGGGAGAGACAACACCAAAGGTTAAGGCGATCCACTGAATTTACTGTATTTGCTGCAGAGACATAAATCGGGAGGAGGTAAGTGCTGCCTGGGCATCCCAAATCGGCTTTAAAGACCCACCTGCAGCCTCCAGCCCCCCTCAGGGTGCAGAGGAAGGAGCAGGCAGAGCAGCATCCTTCCATGGAGTCCTGGCTTCCCCAGGGCAGGCAGCGTGGGATGGTGCAGGAAAGAATCGAGGCCCAGGAGCTGCTGCCAGGGCGGGGCCAGGGAAAAAGAGATGATCTGTTACCTGGGGTAGAGAAGGGTTTGCCAGCTTGCTGGCCCTGCCTGGTGGAAAGGCAATGAATATTTTACACCCCCAGTGCTATCTGCAGTGTGGGCAGGCAAAGACTCTCTTTTTTCTTCCCCTCCATTCCTCCCAGGTTTTTGGGTTTTTTCCCCCAAAGTCAGAAAAATCTGTCAAAACATTTATCAGAAATCCGTATGAACTGGCTGAGTGCCACAAGGAGCTAATCTGTGTGGAGCTAATGTGAGTGAACAAAGTGGCCACAGGCTTGCCATGGGCACTCAGATAAAGATTTACCACAGGGAATTTGATGAAACGGGAATTGCCTCTGGGAAGTGGTGCTTTGCCAGGGGTTTACCTGGGGGAGCCATGTGGGGAGGGGAGAGCAGGGCTCCTGCCATGATCACGGGCAGCTCCAGGTAGCAGAAAGGTGTCTCCCCTGCAACAGGTGGAATTTGGGAGCAAAGTGTATGTGTGCTGCTCCTCAGGCAGAGTAGACAAGGCCATTCTTGCAGCATTGCTTGAGGTCACCTCTCCGAAGCTGAGGAGCTTGTTCATTTTCTTTGTTCCCTTTCCTGTTATTTGGGATGGTTAAAGCTGAGTTCTCATGTCAGCTGTCATCCTTCAGTGTCTTTGTGCTCGACCTGTGCAGAGGAATGGGCGGGTGCCCACGGGAAGTGTCAGGTTGGGAAGTGGCATCTCCCAGGCTGTTGATTTACTGATTTGCATCAAAGGAGTTGGAGCCGGGGCTGGTGGTGCTGGGAGGGGGTGGAGGAGCTTCCTTGCTGCTTCTCACTCATCATTAGCACTGGTGGTGTGGGGCACAAGGTCCTGTCCCAGCTGCTGCTTCCCGCTCTGTGCTCCAGCTGTGCAGCCCTGGCAGCTCTCTGCTGGCATTTCCAGAGTTGTGGGGAGGCTGCCTGTGCCCTGGACCCTGCAGGCTACTGGGACCATGAGCAGATCCCTGGAGATGGCCACCTGCATCCTGAGCTCTGCTCCGAACAGCCTCCAAAGCAGGGACTGGCTGGCCCTGTGCTCTTCATTTCCTTCTAAGGGATGCAGGGTGGCATAGCACGAGCTGGAAGAACATTCCAAGTGTTGTCTGGAGACAACTGGCCCAGATACGGCACAGAGACAACATTTAAAACCTCATTTAAGTGAACACAATGAGAAGGCTCTTGGGTAGAAGGAGAATTAATTAATCTCATTCCTACGTAGATACTTTTAATTAAATGGAAGTGCATGGTCTTTATTTAAAAAAAAAAAAGACATATGGAGAAGAGCTGGTGCCTTTGTGCGAGCCTGTGAGGAGGATGGGGAGCAAGACTATTCTTTTTTTGAGTGTTTTCAAGAGGAGGGAGCATCAGATCAGGAGAGGTCTGTATTGTCAGAGTGTGCACTGAACATTTTCTTTCATCTGGGAGGGCAGCAAATGCATTTTCCTCATCAGCTGCTTCAGAAGGTTGCTTCCTGCAGTCCTGTGCTTGCTGGGTGGCTCCACACAGGGACGGGACCCCCATGTGGGTCTTGGCACGGCCGTGCTTCAAATGGGCTGGCTCTGGATGTGCTCCTGTTCCCTGCTTGCCTTCTCTGCATCTCACCCTGTCTCCTGTCCCCGTGGTGATCCCCACCCCGGTCACTTGTCCCCAGCCATGCACAAAAGCTCTCTGCTGAAGCAGTGAGGGCTGTGCAGAGCCCGGGGAGGGCTCGGGCAGCAGGGCTGGCTGTGCTGGCTGCGTGCTCACAGCTCAGAGCAGGCTGCAGCTGAGGCTGGCAGGGAAGCCAGGAGGGATCCAGGGCAGAGGAGTGAAATTCAATCAGAGAAGTCTCTGGTGCTGTCCAGGCGCTGCCAACACGTGTTGCCTCACTCTGCCTCAGAGCACTGACTGCTGCTCAGCTGTTATGGGAAGGGAGGCAATGGGATTTCTCTTGGGTTCAGGAAGCTGACATGGCCAGGGACCTCCTGGCTGCTTTGTCACGCCAGCAGCTGCCAAACTTGCTGCTCACGAGCATCTCACTAAAAGCAGATGCTGCCATTCAAACACAGGCACATCGTCCCACCTTCCAAAGTGTAATTTAATTTTCCTAGCTGGAATGCTCTAGCTTGCAGACGTGCAGCTCCCCACCTGCTCATGTTACTACTCCAGCAGGTTTGGGCTGCCCTCCACAGGACCCCATCACACCCCCAGCTGGAGCAGCCCCTCGGTGTCCCCAGGAGATCCTGTCAGAGGAGGGGAGTGCCTCATCTCTGCTGCAGTCAGGGAGATGTGGCTCATTCCCCTCCCTGTCTGCTGAGGGTGAAAACGAGCCCCAGACTGGAAACTGGCTGACTGATTCCCAGTGTCTGCAAATGCATCCTCTGACTGGGTTTATGGCTCTATCCCAAACCAGCCAGGCAGGTGGGTTTGGGGCTGGGTACAAGGTATATTTTCCAAGGCTTTGTGCCAGCTGTTTGCTATCCTTGGCTCACACTGTGCTGCTGTTATTCCCAACAGGATGATGAAGCCACTGTCAAGAGAACAGCTACCAGCAAAAACCGTGTCTCCCCATATTTAGTATTTGCATGAGCTTCACAACTCATCTGAACGTTTTTTCGGTAACAAATGACACACAGTCAGAGCAAAGGCATTGAGGTTGGATGCCACAGTGGTGGGAACAGCATGGAAGCCTGCCCAGAGCAGAGCAGGATGCTCACAGCTATGATGGAAACCTGCCTTATGTATTATCACGTTACCTCAGGCACCCATCAGACTCCAAGAACTGTATTTTCTAACCTAAAGCTGGTTATGGCACACTGCATCTTTCCTGAGGGTGCAGTGTGATTTCACTCTGGTTTCAGTGGAGAAATGGGCTTTTCTTTATGTGGAGCTGCTGGAATGGATCGGCCCGACCAGAGAGGCACCGTTCACCTGCTGTGATGTGGAGCACAAATACTAGGGGACACTGACAACTGTCTGATTGGTGGAGCACAGTCTGGACCTCAGATCCAGAGATTTGAGTTGTTGCTGCTGTGCACTGCTGCCCATTCCCTTCTCCATGTCCTTGCCACCCAATAAAGCGTTTGTGCAGGCGTGAGGGCATCGGCGCTGCGGGAGCTGCCGAGGGCTGCCCTGCCTTGGGACACCACACAGACCTTCAGGCTCACTCCATGCAATTCCCTGCTCCTTGCCGTGGGTATAGCAGCACCTAGAACTGAGGAATGGGGCTGCTGGACCTGCCTGTGGGTGCAAGGCAGTTTGTTGTTGGTGCTGGGGTTTTGTTCCCTCTTTTTTGTTCCCAGTTTTAGGGACTCACCACAACGAACGCTGAGCTTAAGGAATGTACTTGGCTTTTCCCCAGTAAAAACAGCGTTGCTTTATTATCCTGTCATGTTTTGGTGAAAGGTGGGAACACAGGTCTCTGGGTCGCCCCTCGGAGTGACAGGATGCTAATGAATTGAGA
Organism: Leptocoma aspasia; assembly: GCA_013399835.1. NCBI lineage: Eukaryota > Metazoa > Chordata > Aves > Passeriformes > Nectariniidae > Leptocoma > Leptocoma aspasia. The sequence goes on from VXAX01003611.1 coordinate 65,439, forward strand.
AATGGCTGCGGACGGCGCTGCCCGCGTCACATCTTCATTAGCATCCTTCTCCCAGAGACTGCGGTGATTAACACTGTCACCACCGACGGGACAGGAATGAATAACCACGGCCCATCTCCCACAGCCTCGGCGCCTGGTGCTCAGCAGCGGAGCAGGGACCCACGGGGAGCTTCCAGCCGCAGTTTGGATCCCGCCACCTTTTCTTTCCTGGGCTTCGTTAAGCAGCTGCTGTTGCTGTGTCTGCAGCTGGAATGGCCTTTATGGCTTGGGTTAGAGGGTGGGGAAAGCAGTGGCTGCTGTGCTGGGAAGAACTCAGGAACTGGGAGCTGCTTTGTTCACCCCGTGAGGGGTCTCCTAAAACATCTGCACTCCCCCAGGTGTGAGCTTGGCCCAGGAGGAGCTGCCTGGGCTGGGGGAGGGTTATTGCAGAGGTCTGATCTGTGGGGCAGTTTGTACCTGGGGGCTGGCAGGGGGCAAATGCTGCTTCCCAAGCCAGCCTCACCCCGCTGGCTTCCCAGCAGCAGCACAGCTCGGAACTAACACGCTGCAGTTGGTGAGAGAAGGCAACTCTGCCATCCCCGGCACCTCCTGCTCATCCAACAGCCACAATGTCCCACTGCAGGCTCAGCAGAGGGACCTGTAACAGGTCCCTCATTTCCACAAGGAGCTTTTTGCAAGCTGGCTGAGTCAAACTCTCTGAGTATAGGCCGTGTGTACGTGTGGGGAGCCATTCAAGAGGCCAGGGGAGTGGAGTCACTTTTCATGTGCCACCACCTGCTCCTTTGAAGTGCCCTGAGCAGGGAAGGAGGCTGAAGCTGTATAAAACTGAGAAACTCATGGAGGTCAAAAGAATAAATTATAGTAATTTTTAGGTTTTTGTGTGTTGTTTATCTCCCCTGTTTTCAAGTCAATCTAATCAAATGCGGATTTGCCACAATCACAGCTCATGCTAACCTTCACCTGGAGGGTATTAATATGCATGACGCTTGTTAAGTGTTTGCTTAATTTTTATTTATGGAAACTAGACTCTGTGAAGTGTAGCTGAGCTGGCTGGAGAGCACGTGTGCAGGGTGTGCTGGGGTGGGAAGCAGAGGGGAGGTGGAGGCTGGGGATGCTGGCCAGGAGGGTTGGTCCTGCAGCCCCTCGGTCCGGAGTGGTCAGCAGGTCAGTGCTGATCTCTCAGTGGACTGAAGAGCTGGCAGGGGGAGCTCACTCCTCACCAGAAATGCTTGACCCCAGCTCTGGGTGCCTGTTTAATGCTCTGAACCTTGTGTGCCATTTTTCTCATCTCTTGAAGATGTGCTCACAGGTCACTTAACAGCAATAGTGTTGTGTCCTGGGAGAGAGCCGGGCAAGAGGAGTCTCAGTGGTGGGGGATTTTCCTGCAAACAGCTCTTATTTTTAGCCTGGCTTTTGGGAAGTCAAAAGGCAAGGAAAGGACAGGATTTATTATTAGCATCTGTTCTTGCCAAAGCTGCTCTGAGGTCTGCAGGCTGAAGGACAAGTTTCTCCAAGGCCCAATCCCTCAGTGGCAGGATGCAGCGAGCATCCTGCCTGTGCTGGTGGCAGCACGGTCCCTGTGGCCGTGTCTCGGGGGGAGCCCGTGGGGACAGCACAGGCTGAGGTGTTACCAGAGGCCACTGCTGTGTTTGCAGGCTCCCCAGTGGCTGCAGTGCGTGGAGAGGCTCCTCTAAAGTCTCATCCTAAGGACAAAAAGGGATGATCAGGGCTCAGCTCCATCAGAGTTGCCATTCTCGGGCTCAGGAGAGGCGTTTGGGGGTGAGGGTGGCCAGAGACCACGTGGGGGATCTGGGAAGACGTTTGAATAATAAGTGAACTGAGAGGGGGCTAAGCCTGCAAGGAACCAGGTGATTGAGAATGGATGAAAGGTTCTGCTGCCCCATCCTTTAAATCAGAGAGCTCTTCCCAAAGCCTGCCCCAGCGCCTCGCAGCCAGCCCCGGCACTGAAGGGATTGATCCAAACTGTAATGGGCTCCTTCTCTGCCCTGCCTCTGCAGCGAGTCTATAAATAATCATTTACCATCTCCCTCTGATCCGTGGGCTTTATTGAAATCTGCAGCACTGGATGTTTTTACAGCGACCTGGGTGTGTTCCGACAGTCAGCCCTAATCTCAGCATTGACTACAGCATCAATATTTGCTCGGGCTGTTGTTGTGGCCCCCCGAGCAGGCGGTGGGTGGTGGCCCTGCCTGGCGCATCCCGCCCTCCCCAGAGCCGGCCCCTCCGTCCTGCACAATAGCAGCTGATGGCAACCAGCGAGCTCCCGAAACAGCCCGCAAGCCGTCTCCTGGAAACCCTTAACGCATTCTTAATACGAGTATTTATGTATCTGAATTAAAAAAAGAAAGGAAAAAAGCCTTAACCTTGGGGAGGGGGGAGCTCGGGGATGGCAGAAAGGTTGCAGTGATTAAAGAAAGCTCGGAGCATTCGAGCAATATTAAATCTGACGGGCATAATGACGACTGAGATCTGATAGAACAGAGAGAAGGCTGGAAAGAAAGGGCTGGTATTTTTCCCTGATGTAACATAATGGTCACATTTTTCTTTCACAATGGTTTTTCTGAGATAAAGAACAAATTATACTGATTTGATTGCTACTTAGAAATACTTAAAATTGAAAAAGACAGCAGGTGGGCATGGTTAGGAAGGAGGGTTATTTTAGCATAACAGATGCATGCATAAAGCATTGCAGAGCCAATTTTTTAATCATGAGACCCCCCCCCCCCAAAAAAAAAAACGCCTTTGGAGTCTTTCTGTGCAAGGTGGGGAGGTGAGGAGGAGTGTGGGGCACACTGGGGGGATGGAGGAGAACGTTCCTCTGCTGCTGCCAGGGTGGGATGCACCAGGGGAGCAGTCCTTGCACCAACTGGGGCGTGTCCTGGTGGGAAATAAATCTGACAAGGGACATTTTCTTATGGAGAAGGGGATTATTTCCCAGGGCAGGGGGCTGCTGGTGCCTGGGATGGCTACACCAGGAGGTGGCACAGCCCAGGGTGCCAGGCTGGAGGGACAAAGCCTCCTCAAACACAGCTCTGGCAGGGTGTGCTCTTCAATAAACACACATGGCCATTTTTAATTATTCCCACAATTAAAAATGACTTGTTTACTCAGATTTATGCAGCGCTAATAAATATGCCTTGGAAATTACTTAAGTAACTAGGATTTGCTAATAAAAACACCATATATAAAGCAAGTGCATTGCTTGGTTAATCAATTAATTCTCATTTAATTACTGGGAATTGCTAGCGGTGACTGGCCATCGCTCCAATTTGCTCACAGAATGGACGTGCTTGTCTACAGCTGCAGATAAATGCTGTCAGGGAGGCCAGGGCTGCGCCTCTGCAGAGCTGTCCCTGCTGGAATGGGAGTGTCAGGAGGGCTCCCACTCCCAGTAAAAACGGGTGGGGCTGCTCATCTGCCAGCCCAGGGTTCAGGGTGGGCAGCCAGGGCAGGCTGGGCCTGTCGGGGGCTGGAGGTTCCACACGCTGCCAAAGCAGCCAGGGGGGGTTTCTTTCATTCTGTCAGAATAGATCATCTGTTCCCTTGCACCTCTGAATTGAAAATTTAAAAGAGGTTCAGGCCTGGGTGACCATTTACAGCAGTTTCCAAACCAAACCGCATCCTTCATTTCCTCGTTCCCATGAGCAGGGTGAGACAACAAGCCACGACAGAAGCAAACCTGTTAATTCCAAAATTTTGTTTCCATGACACCAAGAAAGTTTCATTTGGTGATAAAGTGCATTTTATGTTTCTTTTCTAATGGTATTTTTAAAACATCTTGGACTTTCCTGGGATTCTCCTGAGCTCCCTGCCCAAGCCTTCTGTGATCATTACTGCAACAGGGAGAAATAGCCCCCCTTGCTGCAGAGGAGAAGCTATGCAGGTTCTGTACTGACCTCAGGACTAATTTTCAGACAAAAAAAGACTATTTGGTTATCTAACCTGACCCCTTGTTAAATATTAAACGTGTAATTCAATCAGACCTGCTGCTTTTGAGCTTCTGTTTGGCTAAGGGAGAAGAGTGGTTTATAAATGAGACCTTGTACCCTGGAATGCCTGAGCTCTGCTGCAAGGCTCATCAGCTCTCCAGCCCTGCTCGTGGCTCTGCTTCCCAGGTGTTTGTTGCACCAGCCAGAGAGGGAATAAGCTGGAAAAAGTGGGCAAAACCAGCTGGCAGCATCCTGGCTGGGGAGGAGAGCAGGCAGGGAGCTGCTGGCACGGGCAGCACCCGCCAGGCTCCCTGTGAGTGTCTCTCTTTCCTTTTCCCTTTTCTCTTCCCCTAATCCTGCCTGTCCTGGTGCATCCACTGGGGCCTCCTGTGAAAGTACGGATTTGTCTGGCTTTTGTGTTTCATCCCAAATCTGTCAAGCCCTGTTAAATTTGATGGTGCCTGAAAGGTCTGGTGTTAAGCAAATAGGTGGTGACCAGAGCCTTTGATGGGAATCAGATGGAAGCCTAATCCTAAAGTAATATTTTTCCCTGTAAGCCAGGGAGGCCCAGGGTGAGTGGAAGGAGGAGAGCTGGGAGCAGTGCTGTGCTGCTGCCTGCCCTGCTCGGGATGGGTGTCTGGCAGCCCTCTGCAACCCCTGATGGACCATGTGCTGGCCATTTCCACCCCTCCTGCCAGTGCAGGGGTACCCAGATGGGGATGGGAGGCATCCATCCCTCCCTCCATCCCTCCCACCAGCTGGGAGGTGCTGGTGGTGGACTTTGCCAGCGCTCTGAATGCCCAGCTCCTCAAACTACATCACCCCACTGAGATTCAGGAAGCTCTGCCTGGCACAAGGGTCCCCTGCACCACATCACCGTCCTGGCAGTGAGGGGGGCACTGGGACACAGGCAGGTGAGGTGCCTGTCTCACAGGAGTGGTGCTCAATCCTTCTTTTTCCTCTCCTTCCTTCCCACTGCAGCCCACCAGGCGAGGATGGTACTTTTCATTAAGTGAATGTTACTGGTCATGTAATTGAAATTCAGCTTTAAGGTTGAAACTCCAAAGCAATGAGCCTTGAAGGGAAATGCAAAGCTCACCTTCGCTCCCACCTTGTTCCTGCCTCCCTGAGCCAGGAGCAGCCACGTGCCCCAGGAACAGCCCAGCCCACAGCTTTGCCTCCAGTGCTCTGTGCCAGGGCTGGTTCCTACTTTTATTTTAACCTCTTTTTGCCCTTTTTCATCACACAGTGTTCCCCTGGAAGTTCATAGGGTTAGTTTGAAGTAGTGGCACTTTCTTTTCCTTTTTCTCCTCAAAGTAGCAATAATTATCAGGATCCATCTGCCCCTGTCCTTTCTGACTGTCACCTCCAGTGTCACTGTGGGTGCAGTGCCAGGGTCTGCACCTTGTGGCACAGGGAGGGAATGGGAATGGCTGGAGCCTTGCCTTGCTCCCCAGCTGCTGCTGCAATTCCCACAGATGAGCAGAAATGAAGATGTATCTGTTCCCATCCGCAGATAAACCAGGCGCTTTTGGTAAATTAAAGTAATTCATTGTGCATCTCCAGACAAATATGTGTGTGCATTGTTATTAATTCAGGCTCTGTTTTCCATTGGCTTTTTTCTGCAGCTAATTACCTGTCAGAGAGAGTTCTCTGCTGGTCCACGTGCCCAGTGAGCCACAGGGAGGGGAGGTGCAGGGTGTCCCCAGGCTGCTCCAAGGGCAGTCAGGCACTCGGGTGATGTGGGCAGGAAGGGGCAGGAAGGGGAATGCTGGGCTGGAATACTGGAAATTCCCCATCTGTGTTTCCACAAGGCTTCTTTTGAGGGACTAGAGGTGGAAAAGGTGAGGAAAGAGTGTCCTGACTGCCCCAGTGCTTGCCAAGAAGGGGTAGAAGGTTTGGGTTTGTGGCAAGAGGCTGCTGACCAGCTGAGGAATCCATCAGCTGCTCTTTGCCAACATCCTCACAAGGGTAAGATGTTGAGGTCCAGTATTTTAACGAGGTTTCTGCTGGAAAGCCCACCTGCCCAGCTGAATCCTGGCTACACCACGAGGGTCTGCTGTGTTTTCTCTGTCCTGTGTTGCTTTATGTGGGGCTGACAAAGGAGTGAGTATCTGTTGTGAGACACAAGTGGGTACGTGAGCGGTTATTATAAGCACATTAGCAGAATGAATTATTTATACATTTATAAGAAATTATCGATCCGTTGGGCCCTAATCATGCAGTTACTCATCAAATGATCCATTTCCCATACATTAACCCATTTCAACCCACTACAAAAGGATCTTCTGTATAAACTCTGACAAGTGGAAGTAAATGTTTTTCCTGGGCATTGCTTTGGGCCATTGGGACAACCACAGTGGGAATATGTGAATCCTGCAGGCACGCAGATGCTGGCAGGTGAGCAATCAGCATCTAGGGGGTGAGAAGCCCTCACAAGACAGGAATTTGCCAGGCGTGAATGCTGCTGGGCCAGCTGCATGGTTCCTTTGGCTGCAGGATGGGGCAGCCACCAACACGGCGTGGGTGCCCAGCACAGGAAGCACCTCCTGCCCTGCCCTGCCCTGGCCAGCACATGAAATATCTCCTGCCCTGCCCTGCCCTGCCCTCCCCACGTGGCTCCATGCTGAACTCACTCCCAGTTTGCAGATGGAAACAGCTCTGGAGCCAGCCTCCAGGGACCCCGTGAGGTTTGTGTTGCTTTCAGCAGAATAATGCAATTCCTCATATTTTATTAACCGTAGTAACACCAGTCTCTAGCCGTTGCTATATCCCCATCCACATTCTTTTCCAACTTTCCAATTATTTCAGCTTCTTGCTGACAGAAAATACATTGTAGTGCAGTTTCTTTGGGGCACAGTGAGCCTGGCACTGTGTGAACCGGAGGTGTGGAGGAGAATGGGTGCTCCCCACTGCCCACAAGCTCTGTGACACCCCAGGATCCTCTCCCACTCCCCAGGATCCTCTCCCACTCCAGCAGGCTCCCAGTCCCTGCACGTCCCTCACACCCACCTCAGGCCGCGTTAGAAATTGCAGAAACTGTTGGGGAGATTTATTCTCCATAAAAAATGTGTGACTGTTATGCCAAGTTGTTGCATTTTTCTGTCTTTGCTTTAATGGGTGCTAAAACTGATTGACTCTCTGGCTTTAGACAACTCCACGGCGTATTCATTGGGGCAGGATTGATTTTTTTTTTTTGGCCCCCCACTTTTTTAACAGAGCAGCCACCTGACGACTTCAAGTTACGAACTTTGAGCTAAATTATGAACCTTTTAGTTTTGCATTACGAGGAGTATCTGAAACCTGATTTGCTACATCAAACCACATTAGTTGTGTTATGTTATTTTCTAAAAACACATTTCGGAGAAATAACTCCAATCTGTGTTGCATTTTATAGACCAAAATAATTGAATGGCGGCTGTTTGTAATTTTAGCAATCTCTTAACCTTAATCATATTTAATGGCTTTTCTCTTCAGGCTAACAGGAGAAAAAAAACATATTTCAGCTCCATCATGGAGCAGCACTACAGTAATGCACTCCCAGCTCCGGCAGGCACTGTAAATTCCTGCTTTCTGAATTGTTGGTTCAGGACAATCATTCAGCAGGGAATTACTTTCTCCTCTATGAAATAAATGAGATGTTAAACTAGTTTTCTGCTTCCTGCGGTAGGAGCAGGGCGGCTTGCAGACCCGGGGAAGTCAAAACCAAGCACCCGACCCCCAGATGGTCACTCGGAAGGCAGAAAGGGATCGGGGCAGGGGCGACAAGGGGCACGGCCAGGCAGAGGAACAGATCAGGCGAAATCCTGAGAGCAGGAGCACGGCTGAGCCGGGATGCTGCGGGGATGCAGCGAGGGGTGGCGGCGCTCCGGGTCCCTCCGCCCGCTCTGTGCCGGGCTGGGTGCCCCCCGCTCCCCCCGCACCCACCCAGGGTTCTGGGAGCCACAGGGCGAGCCCACGCCGCGGGACACCCCGCGGTGCTGCCGAGAAATCCCCTCTCTCCCGTTCTAAACGGGGATGGCCGTTCGCAATCCCCCCAGTTATTTCGGTTTGGGGTTATTCGCGTGGGTTTTACACAGGCGGCTGACTCAGAAACTGATCAAGACTCCAGTTGCTTTGGTAATTGCAATATGTTTTGGGGAAGAGGGCTGGAACTTCTTGCCAACAGGTGCCTGCCTGGCTGCCGAGGGGCAAGTACCGAATACCTGCGGTGTCGGGGCGGATCCTGCCCCTGCACTGCCCGTGTTCCATCAGCTGGGAGAAGTGCCGTGCCGCCGGGAGCAATAAACACCCGTCAGGTCCCGGCGCAGGGAAGGAGGGTAATTTACCCCCACAGGAGCTCTGATCCTTCGGAACTCTGTCCCATTGTACTCATGAAAATAGGTTAGTGCAATTAGGGATGGCGGCCTGGGCAGCAAAGGAGAGGCACGGTGGTGATTAACTCGGCGCGTGCGGGAGAGGTCACCTTCCCTCACCCTGCCAGGGAAGAAAAAAATCCCTCTTTTTCTAACCCCCCCCACCAGACATGCTGGAACTATCTGAGTGACAGGGTATTGTCCATAACAATAATCAGAGTTTTGTATGAGATGGAAACCTTCAAAGACTGAGAGAAATTTCCCCAAATCTCTGGCTTCTGTCAGGTGGAATATCGATGCTGTTTTAACAGGGTCCTTTTCATGCCATTTCTACAGATGGATTTTTTACAAAATAGTGGCATTTAAAAGGCAGATTCCTCCCTTGTGCCCTCCCTGGTTCTGGGTCCCACCAGAGCAAGCTTCTAAAGAGGTCCTTGATATATCATTTGCAGTATTGGCTCCTGCAATCAGTCTGTACCATGGAGAAGTCAGTGGACAGATCTGTCCTCTTAAGCTCAGGCAGATGCCTTGCAGACCCAGCCTGAGGTCCACCTGGGATCTGGGAGGGATGGAGAGCACCCAAACCAGGTGCTTCAGCTGGGGGACGTTCTCCTCTCCTAATTCTGAGTGCATCATGCATGGGAGGTTCAGCCAGTGACAGATATAAGGGGTAGCAAGACTGAGGGGAAAAAACCCAAAAGTTCCATTTTGCTTTTTCCCCTAAAGGTTGACAATTCTGAAGCTGGCTCATGTGTTTGAAAATCTTCAGCAAAGCTGAGTGTAAAGTTCCTCAACCAAGGAGCCCACACCCCTTCGTGCTTGGCAACATCTGAGGCTGGGGGGGAATGATAATTGCCTTTTCATTCTTCTCAGTGGCATCAGGAAACATTAAAACTGAGTTTGGTTGGTCACATGGGAGCGCCATCCATCAGCAGCACGGTGTGTGAGAGCTTCTCCCACTGCAGGCAAAAGGCATTATTAAAGAAACTAATCACTAAAAAAAAATAGTACAAATAACCTACTTGTCTGGTGAGCCTGATGGCTTTATTTTTGTATTCTCCAGCATAACGAGCGCAGCCTGGGCTGCTTGGATCTGCCTCTCCGAGGTGGTGATTGGTTTTAAATGTCTTTGCTAACCACTCCACGTGGAGCCCATAAATCTGGGTTTGGGTAACTGAGAGCCAGGCTCCCGAGCTCTCTGTTAGGATGAGGTGTTAATTAAACACACGCTTAGGAAGATGCAGAGATGCAATCCTTCAGCCCCTAAGTGCTGCTGAGGCTGTTCAGGGTGCTGGGTTCCCTCGGTGACAGCCCAGGGCACAGCAAAGCCTTTGATACCACTTCCCACAGGATTCTCCTGGAGAAATTGGCTGCTCGTGGCTTGGAGGGGTGTGCTGTTGGCCGAGTAGAAACCTGGCTGGGTGGCTGGGCCCCAAGGGTGGTGGGGAATGGAGTTATATCCACTATCACCTCACTTCCCTTTAAAAACCAGAGATACTGAATGAAACACAGCCTGTGTTTTCCCCTGTTAAATTAAATGATGCCTGAAATGTGTTGTGACCTTGGCCCTTGGGCTGTGTTTAACCTCAAGCAGCACAAAAATTTGACTTTTTTTTTTTTTTCAATCTACATACCAGGCTTTCTTCTTCTCAGAAGACAAAATATGAACTCTGTCTCTTGGAGCAGTTGTGATTCAATTGGCCCTCTCCCTGAACTGCGAGCTGGAGCTAATGCACAGGGATGGAAGTCAGGCACGACTTCCAAACTGTTTTCTTTTAAGCAGCCCATTACACATTAACCTGCAAAACTGTGTTTTAAGGGAGCCTTGTTCATCACCTCAGAAAAGTCAAATTAACATAATATCTGGAAAAGAACAATGGGGATAGAAACTGTTAGTCATTGTTGATGGAACAGGTAAGTTTCATGGCATGATCTGCTGAATATTCATACCATATTGTTTTTGACATTTAAGAACTCAATTATCAGCTGACTAATCAGTCTTTTACAGGACATTATTTTTGTGATGGAAAACACAGTGCTGGTAAGCCTCAAGGGAAACACTGCTCAGAGAGATCTTGGATCTTGTTTTATTCTGAAGGCAGGGTTTTTCTTTATTAAATGGATTAATTTAGCCCTTCTACCAGCAAGCGACTCGGAGCCCTCTGGCAGAGTGGGCAGATTTTATCCAGTCTTTCCAGCTCTGTGTGACACTGGGGCTTGGGAGCATCCTTCCCACCAGGGCCAGGGCTGGCCCAGCTGAGATGTTTGGGGGTACTCGGGGGGGGGGAAGGGGAGCAGCCCCTGCTCTGGTCAGGAGCTCCAGCACAGCAGGGCTCCTGTGTGCTTGGGAACCTCAAAAGGTGATGAAAGCAAGAAGGGGCTGGGAACAAGCTAAGCCTTAAGAAAGACACCCAAATCTTGTCCTTTCCCTTTCTTTCTCTTTTTTTGGAAGGCATTTTGGAAACCTAGTGATAATCTTTGTGTAATTTACCTCTTGCATTGAACAGCTCAGGGACCAGCTTTCTGCTTGATAGATTATTTTGACATATTTACTCATAGCTGTGTCTGTCTCAGCAGCATCCCCATAAAAACCTCAAACTTTAAATTAATACGTGGGGACTGGGATTTTTCTTGCCTGCAGTTGAGCAGTCTCAACACACTCTCCTCGCTCTGGCTTTTAGTTATATTTAGGTCTAAAAGTGTAACTACAAGAAAGCACTGGTGCATTTGTTTTAGAGCAGAACTGGAGATGATTTTGCCCAGGGTTTGGTGCTGGGGAGCTGCCCCGTGACCACGGTGTCAGCAGTGCTGCTCCTCTGCACAGCATCGGGCACAGAGCGGGGCAGGGGGACTCGGACAGCTCCCCACAGGTTTAGCCTAATCTGTGGATGAAAGCAAGCCCATTATTTCACCTTGGTGGAACGTGGCAGTTATTAATAACCCCATTAGCAGCGGTGCCACTCGGCTCTGTGGAGGCAGGCGGGGCTGGAATGATTGCTGGGAAGCGGGAGGGCTCCCCCCACTTCCCGAGTTAACAAGATGTTGTGCTGCTGAACATTGTTTTTCTGGTCTGGTAACGAGCTGTGCTCGGGGTGCTGTGGGTCAGATCAATGGGAGCACTGCCCCCCTCCATCAGCCCTGCGGAGAGCAGGGAAGGACAGCACTGAAGGATTTCTTACCCGCTTTTAAAACAAGTGCTTTCCCTTACACTCATGTTTATCACACGCTTCAGAGGGGTTTGGGTTTTTTTTTCCTTTCTTTTGCAGAGAAGCTTTGCTCCCCTGAGGCAGCCTGGCTCACAGGGGTCCTGGAGAGGGCTGCAGAGGGGGTGGCACGGGTGGTGCCCCCGCTCTGGGGGCTCTGGCTGCTGTGCTTTGCTGGGCCCACACTGCCAGTGGCACCACATCAGGGTGTTGTGGCTGGTTTGTGCAGCCTTGCAGAGGAGCTCTGCCAGCCCTGGGGTGGCTCGTGGTGCCACAGATGCCCCCAGCCCACGGTCGGGTTGTGGGGCTGCTGCACGCCCACACTGGAGCTGCTCCTGAACGTGGACAGAGGTGACACATCCATGCAGAGCTCAGAGAAGGAGCCAGGAGCAGCTGGGAAGCCTGGGCAGCTCCTCCACGACTTCTGCAGGCCTGCACTTCTGTGCACTGGGTCACACCAGGCGTATTTAGGGTTGCAACCAGGGCTGAGTGGCTGTTGGGCTGGGATGTGGGGCACAGCCACACTCATTAGGAGCTTGGCAGGACTTGGCATTCAGTGCTTTTCTTTCAAAGGAAGAAAAAACACAGCATTGCATCTTGGGGGTTTTGTTTGGGAGGAGAATACGAAGAATTGTAATTCTTTTTAAAGCCGGTGTTATATCTGCATCCATGTAGATGTGCACCCGCTCCTTTATCTCACATGGGGATAATGATGCCTGGTTCCACACAACCTGAATAATTCATCAGCACTCATAAACACTCAGTGCCCGGCGTGCGACGGCCTTCTCTGTGCAACGGAAACAACCCCAGGAAAATATTAACAGTACTCACATATCTGGGGTCACTGGGTGGCTGTAGGGCTCAGTTCAGGGGCTGAGGGCTGTTGATGGGACAGGGCTGGCAGCAGGGGCTGCAGTGCTGGCTCTGCCCCTCTGTCCCATGGGCAGGATCAGCCCCTCTCTCATCTGGGACTCGCTTTCCCACTTTCTCATCAGCAGTTAATTTTTCGGTGTTTGTGCAGCCACTGAGTGATCTCCAGTGTCCCCAGAAAGCAGGTGCAGGACAGGTAACTGGGACAGGTGCTCCAGCCAGTTGTGCTCTGTGCCACACCATAGGATTTGGATCTCATTTCACCTCTCTCAGATAACTTTTCAAAACAAACCTGCACTTTATTTCCTGTAAGCAGAGCACTGCTCAGGTCCAGCTCTCTTTTCTCTTTGCAGAGAAGAAAATTGGCACATTTCCCCCTGCAAATACATTTATTGTGCAGTAAGGGATCAAAACACCATTTAATCCTGAAGATTAAAACCTTATGTTGTCGGGGGATTCCTACATGGAGCACTTATTTCCTTTACACTTGTTTTCTTTCTTTCCTGATGGATACAGCTGTCTGTTCTCTTGTCACCAGCCAGACCCCTCATAGCTGTGCCAGGGCTATTACTCCATCACGTTGCCACTCTGCAGAAAGCAGGTATTAAGCAAAACAGCATTCTCAGAAGCAGAAAACTGCTATTGTTAGCAAAACAATACCTGCAAAACAATTTCCTCCCGGCTGAAGCCTCGTTGCTCCCAGCAGCGGGGTGGGAGGGGTGATGTGTGAACTGGTGTCACACTGGTGCTGCTCCTCACCCCAGAGCTGTGCCTCTTCCTGCAGGTGGGCAGAGGGAGGTGGAGGAGCTCCATCCCGAGCCCTTGCACAGATGCTCTCATGCAGGATGCTTTCCCCGCTATGGGCACTTTGGAGGTCACTTTGCTGCTGGCCAGAATTTATCTGAAATCAGTCACAAAGTACTGGTTGGCGTCCCCTAGCACCCCTGAATGTTTCTGTGTATTGAATTTGGGCGGGGAAAAAGGAAAGGCAGTCAGTAGTGTGGGGGGAAAGGTGGGGTTTGTTGGGGAATATTTACCTGACTGCAACAGCAAAGGATGCTGAGCCTCACAGTAAACAAGCCCAGGTTCCTGGGGTGGCAGAACGCCAGACCTGGAGATTCACTGCTCGTTTTTTCAACAACAACAATTAGCTTCTTCAGCTAATGAGGGGTTTCATAAGCAACCATGAATAATAGTGCTTAGGGACTCTTGGCAAAAATTGGTGTTTTGGCTCAGCCAGCCACCGTCTCTTTGAAATCCAAGCGCAGGCTCCTCACACAGCAGTTTCCTCCCTGGGGCCAGTGGGGTTGGGGTGGGTTTGTTATCCCATCTCCAGAGGCTCCCTGGAGGAAGCAACGATCCAGTTCTGCAGGGTCAGTCGGGGCTATTGGAATACGATGGTGGCACTGGGAGACACGGAGAGACCCTTTGACTGCATCGATGGGAAGGGCAGGGACATCAATCCTATCTCTCAGAATTAATGAACTACAGTCTGAAACCTGCAGCCTGGTTAAAAGCAGTATGGATTTCACCCACTTGCTGCTCAAAGAGGATTCCTGTGGCCCCTGTGTGCTCCCCCCGGGCTCCCTGCAGCCCTGCTCCCCTCGGCATCCCCCCCTCTGCCCGGCAGAGCCAGGCTCCCTGCATGCTGCTGCTCTGAAGGGAGGCTCAGCAATGTTCCCCAGCTTTGCCAAGAGGTGCAGCCCAAGGAAAGCGTCTCCCTCTGGACGTGCTCCTTGCCCCCATGTCCTGGAGCCCCTCTGAGCACCTGGCACGGCAGGCTCAGAGCACTGCCCACCCTGCAGTGGTCAGCAGAGGGACATTCCCACACTGAAGGGCTGGTCACACAAGCTGGACAGAGGGCCCAACTCTTGCTGAAGCATTGCCATTGCCAGCTCTCATCTTCAGCCTCTTCCTAAGTGTGAGGCAGCCTCAGCTTTCCAATTTTAATTTTACTCATACAGCTGCTATTACTCCATCTGGATCACGCGGGATGAATACTAATGGCCCTCTGGATTGTTTTAAGTGCAGATCTGAACCAGATACTTGCCTTCATTTTGTCAGGAGCTGTAGCATCACACTGAGATTTGTGGAGTTTCCTCCTAATGGATCCCTCCTGGTGCCAGCATCAGAGCCTGGTGTTTGTGTGTGAGTGAGGGCAGAGGAAACCTGACAACGCCACAGGAAGGGAGACGTGGGCAACCTTCTCTCTAGATTGGAATATACATTCATTTTATATGTGTGTGTATATATATATATATAAAATACATGAAGGGTGCCCTAGCTGGGGATGCCCCAGGGAACTCCTCAGCCTCCAGTGAGGTCTGGCTCTCCCCACGGGGCACAGGAGCTCCCCTGCCCCATCTGTCCTTATGCTGCTTGAGAGGATGCCCCCAGGTCTGCTCTGAGGGCACTCCAACCTTCCGAGGTGGGAATTATTCCATTTAGCAAAGAGGATTAATGTTTCATAACAAAGGGTAATTTATTCAATTGTATGCAAAAAAGGCAGCGGTAACGCACGTACGAAGCTCGCTTCATTTCTGGCTACGGTGCTGGAAGTTCAAACCCTGTGAAAACACTGGTAACGCTGCTGTGCACCTCTGGGAGAACCTGACCAGCCCCAGCTGGGATGGATTGCCTTCATTAACTGCACTTGACTCTGGCAGAGGGGCTCCTGGCAGGGTTTCAGGGTGCACAGCCTGCTCTGGAGCAGCTGGTGAAGCGCTGATCCCACCGAGAGCACCAAACCTCCCACCCCATCCCACAAGGGGAGCCTTGAGGTGAGCCATGGGAGCTGCTTCTTCTGGCAGCCCCGTCGCCCAGCAGCTGTCGTGCACATCCCTTAATCTCTCAAATTGCATCCCTGCAGAAGGAAGGCTGGAGAGCAAGGAGAGACCCTGACCCAGAGGATGGCAGAGTCCAAACTGTCCCCGTTCCTTCTGGGGCAGTAGCAGCTGTGTTGCTGTAACTGTTATGGGCTTGGAAAGGAAATATGGGCAAATTTAGGAACATGTAGGAAAAGCTTAAAATGTCCACTGGATGCAATTATGGGGAAAAGCAGACTCTTGGGAAACAAAAACCATCTTGTACTTGGAAGCTTGCCGTTATCCCAACCATCTCAGTGGTCCTGGCTGCCCAGCACCTATAGCCAGGCTCTAACAGCCAGTGACAGAGCAGGAGGCCCTGATGAAGCACAGTGGGTTGTTATTGTTTATCTAGACCAAAATGAAGGCAGGCCCCGTGCGGGTCCCAGCTCCTGCTGTGGACGGGTCGTGTGGCGCTGATGGCACCACTGCGTGTCTCTGCAGGTATATATAGCATTTCCAGATCTTCTGTGTGCCATGAACTCTTGAAACAGGCAACCAGTAAGAGCTTTTACCTTCCAGGGAGACTATAAAGCCTCCATGCCTGCATTGATCCAGCCCTGGGGATTTGCATTAATTACTTCTTCCTCCGGTGACTTTCAGCTGCGGGTTGGGTCTCTGGCGGAGGCACCTGCAGCACACCCAGTGCTGACACCGACCTCGTATGGGCTGTCACAGCAACAGAGGCCAGCACACTGGGACAGGGGACACCCAGTGCTTCAGACCGAGGCAGCAAACCCTCCAGCACTGTCACATCACCGCACTCACGGCAGGTCAGCAATCTGAACCACAGCGAGAGGCTCACGAGGTTACTCCTGACAGAAAATAAGGTTTAAATAAAATAAGTCACTGTGCCATGTTGCTGGATGCTGTTTTGGCCAAAGACAAAAACAGAGGTGTGAAAGGACTTTTATTTCCCTCTCCTGCCCACCTGCCAATTCTGTTTTCACCAAAAAGATTCTCCCTTGGGCTAAAGACTGAATTGGCAAAGCTGCATTTATAGGGAATTTCTAAGAAAGGATTTATGAGGAAAACCCTGAAAGTCCCTTTCCTGAAGGGACAAGAGGGCTCCTTCCCCACCGGGTTCCAGCCTGTGGCTTCCAAGGGAGTCCTGCTCCTGCTGCCCTGGCAAGCAGGGCTCCAGCTTATGTCATTTCTTGTGTTCCAAACTCTGCCTCTCTGCTGAGCTCTCCAAGAGCTGCTGCTCATCCACCCCGCTGCAGGGCTGTGTGGGACCATGGCTCTTCACATTGTTTCTGGAGGAAGGGCTCTGTGGGGACACAGCTCTCATCACTGCTTCGCTGGCCGTGGCATCAAAGAGAATAGCAGATAAATTGTGGCTGGAGACGATGAAGGGGAGTGAGCCTCTGGGACTTGCTCTGCTCCAGGACTGTGCCATGCAGTCATTAATGATCTAGAGAAGTAATAAGCTGTGAAGGAACAGAATTTGCGATGACACACAGCTGTGTCAAGTGGGCAAGTTTAAAGAAGCTGGAGAAATTCTAAGGACATCTACCAGTAGCTGGTGAGCGAGTGCCTGGCTTGGAGATGGTGTTTGCTTTGCCCAACATAAAATGATGAACAGAGGCTGCAATTACCTGAGGTGTTGTCAAGAATGTCTGTGCCCTGGCTAGCCCTGTCAGCTCAGAAAGCTGATGCACAGAGGAAACCCTGCACCCATATCCCAAAAGCCAAGAAACACAGTTCCCTCCAAAGTGTACACAGGGAAAATCCAGCCCTGGAAACAGGAGGTTTTAATGCTCACCTGAGCATTAGTGTTTAGTTCTGAGACACCTCAAAGAAGATATAGGAGAAATAAAAATCACAGCAATGCTTTCCTGAATAAGATCAAACTCCCTGCAATAAGTTATTGGGGATTTCAAAGTACTTAGCAGAGATCACAGGAAAAATCTGGGGTTGTCTGGCCCCCAAGCAGGCTCCTCACAAGCCAAGGGCTCAGCTGTGGTGATGGCATCCTGGGGCAGGGGATGGCAGGGAGTGATAATTCTCCAAGCCCAGCACTGCTCTATTTTTTCCCCTTAACAACTGAAGTGATTAGAGTGAAACTTTGACTTGATGAGCCATCCTTGTCGCAGTGGCAGCTGAGTGTAGCCCCTTCATTTTCTTGGTTTGTCTTTAAGAGAACATTGGCAGCATTTCATCCCAATTTAATGCTCAAGCTCTCTGTTCCATATTCATTTCTCTCTCCCTTCTTCCCCTCCCTCATGCTTAAAAGAATCAAATTATTGTTTTATTTTTGTTCAAGTGTACAAAGCAGGGACTTGTGAGGTGGCTGTTCCTCTCAGTGCATGTCACCCATGGGACACCGGGTATGCTTCATCACGGAGGGAACAGGGACAAAGCTGCAGCAAGCCCTAATTACAGGATAATGTGCAAAAGCAGCTCCATATTTCTTTCCCCTAGGTTCCAGCTCAGTGGAGTCCTTTACTCCTCGAGCTCTGATGCGTTGGAAGCTTATTCAGCATTATTTCTGTTAATTAGTGGCATTAGAGCAGTTTCAGGAAGCCCTGGATGAGCTCAGAGCTGTTGCTGCTGTACAATTTATTGCCACCTTTCTTCTCCCAGGGTCCAGCCCGGGGCCAGTGCTGTGCAGGCAGAAAACACAAGAGAGCCCCGAGGCACAGCGTGCCCAGGCTGGAGAGGGCAGGGGCGAGTGCTCAGGGGAGGGGAGGGCAGCCCACAGCACACAGGGACGTGCACGTCAGCAGTGCCACCTGTGTCACCAATGTGGCAAGTCAGTTGTGCCACCATGCCACCAACATGCAAGTCAGCTGTGCCACCTGTGTCACCAATATGCACGTCAGCTGTGTCACCTGTGTCACCATTGGTGCAATTCAGCTGTGCCACCGTGCCACCAACATGCAAGTCAGCTGTGCCACCATGTCACCATTGGTGCAAGTCATCTGTGCCACTGTGTCACCACTGATTCAAGTCAGTTGTGCCACCTGTGTCACCAATGTGCAAGTCAGCTGTGCCACCTGTGTCACCACTGGTGCAAGTTATCTGTGTCACCACTGGTGCAAGTTATCTGTGCCACCCGTGTCACCACTGGTGCAAGTTATCTGTGCCACCACTGTGCAAATCATCTGTGCCACCCGTGTCACCAATGTGCAAGGCAGCTGTGCCACCTGTGTCGCTACTGATGCAAGTCATCTGTGCCACCGTGTCACCGGTCATCCCGGGACAGGCCTCACGAGCCTCTCCGTGTCTCAGCCGAGCCCCTCGGGGAGCTGAGCTCTGCTGGGTGCCCACCCTGCAGCTCCTTTTGCTCTGCTCACTGAGCCCTCAGTCCCTGGCAGTACCGACCCTGGCACTAAATCACCTCCCACCTTTCCTCTGCCTTGCAAACACTGGGCAAAATATTTATAGCAGGGATCTGCAAGCTCCCAGCTCCTGCTGGGGATGCAGCTCACGTGCCACGTATTCCAACAACAAGGACTTATTAAATAATAACTGACATTTACCTAGCTGCCTCTTGTCCTCAGGGCCCCCAGGACTTGGCAAACTTTAATTAATAGTTGTTTTAATAGTTAAATAACCTTTATAACTGCATTTCATTTATTCCAGGCCCGTCAGAAATAAAGTCATAATGATCTGAGTCAAGCGATAAAACACAACATCTGGTTTAATGTTTGCAGGTTATTTAATGAACTGAGGAACCTGGCAGAAGATCTAGGTATTTATTTCTTTTTCTTCTTGTAAGAAATGGGGTTTGTAGTGAGATACAGCTTGGTGCTGGTGTTTGGCCTCCTGTTTCTTCCAGCAGCAGGTTCAGCTGCAGGACCCCACGTGTCCATCCCATGGGAACAGGGTGCCAGAGCACGACCCCAGCCAGAGTGCAGAACACCACTGATTTATCTGGGGGTGCATTCTCTGCCATCTGTTTTTACACGGCCCTGGGCACAGGATGAGCAGCTCCAACACAGCACACGGAGTTCCTGCCTCTGCAGAATTCGTGGCAAGGCTGGCAGTTGTCCCAGGGCATCCTTCCCCAGACCGGGTTCCAGGACAGGCAGTGCCACCTCCAGAGGCTTCTGAAGCCTGCTCCAGAGGGCTGACCACCCCTCACACCTCAGTCCCTGACGTGGCTCCCACCTCTTGCCCTCTGGCGTGCAGCAGGCCCTGTCCCCATGTCCCAGCTCAGCCCCCTCCCTGCAGCTCGGTGTTACCTGCTCTCCCTCAACCTGTGACACATTTCCTCATCTTTCTCTGCAGCCTATTACGAGTATCCTGACTAATGTTGCTTAACACAGCTCACTCTGTGGATCCCAGAGTACCGTCTGCACAATAAAATTACCTTCCTCGGGCATATTTTGGGTACTCGTGCTCCCCCCGCAATGTTACCTATTAATTGCAGAGAGAAAATATTCCAGAAACTTACTTGTGCCCTTGAGCTACATTCATGTTTATTTCCATAACTCTTTGATACAATATTTGTCTTTGCCTGACTTAGTTTGCCAAAAGGAAAGGGAGAAGGAGGAGAAGCATATGAGGGATTTGGATTGCCTCACATCTGCCTTTCTTTAAGCAGCCCATATGGGAAAACATATTCTTCTGCACAGAATTTGTTAAAGGTTTCCTAAAACGCATTGCGTACACATTTAGCACAGAACCCAGCAATATTTATATTTAAAATGGGTCCAAACAGATCCATTTGGAGAGCGTTTGGAAGATGTAGGGTGGCAGTGCACATTGTGAATGTAATAGTCTCGTTAGCTGGCTCAGCTTGTGGGATCTGCTCCGCGAGCTGATGGGAGAGGGAGCTCCCACTGTGGTAAGTGTAAAAATCATAATGTATGCAATGCTGTGAGCACATTTCATCTGTGACGCTCCGGAGAGGCGACTTTATCCACACTCCCCTTTAAGACAGAGTAGCTGAGTAAATGGGAAGTGACATGAGTGGATACTCCATCTATTTCCCCGGTCTCGGTGTAAATCACCAGAGGCAACCTGGAACCCCCTGGCTCCTGTCGGTGCACAGCTACTCACGTGGATCGTCCCAGCGAGTGCCCGGCAGCAATATTCACGGAATTGAGGTTTCGGAACCGCTCAGCCCCGCGGGCAGAGGCAGAGGAGCCGGAGCCGGCCCCCTGGACCCGGTGCGCCTCCAGCGCAGCTCTGGGGCCAGCACGGGGGAGTGTGGGGGGACAGCAGGGCTGACCCCAAAGAGCAGATCCTGGCCGATCCCCTGTGGCAGCAGGGGATCGGCCCACTCACGGGTTTATTTTGTGGGGATGAGATCTAAAACCCCGTCAGTCTCTCCCTGTCCCCTGCGCAGGGTGGTCCCGGCACAGCCCCACTCCCAGGCCGGCCTGGAGTTCTGGTCCCGGCACAGCCCCACTCCCAGGCCAGCCTGGAGTTCTGGTCCCGGCACAGCCCCACTCCCAGGACGGCCTGGGCTCCTGCCAGCTGCAGCAGCAGCAGCAGAGGCTAGCAAGCTCTAGTCACATCCCACTAGCTGCTTTCAGCCTTCGCTGGCTTTGGTTTGGTCTGGGGCACCTGAACCTTTATTAGATAAGCCTGAATTAGCAGCGGGGCGTGTGATGGAGCAGGCTCTGATCCCACCCGGAGCCACCCCCAGCGCCACAGCCCTGCCCGCCCTGATTGCATTGCGGCTTGGCAAGCTTCTGTATGCACTTAAGTAAACAAAGATCAAGCTACTCACAGCCTTAATTAGGCTGCACATAAATAAGAGATTACTGGATTAGCCAGGAGTGTAGGTGGGAGAGGAGCAGCCGCAGCACGGAACCGCGCTCCCAGGGTTTCCCCTGCAGCACATCCCATCCCATCCCATCCCGTGGATCCCCCGGCCCTTCCCGGCTGTCCTGCGGGGCTGGTCGGAAGCTCTGGGTTCCTCGGCACGGAGCGGGAGGGAGGGACAAGGCAGGGAACATCCCAGCTCTCCCCCGTGGTGGAGGGGCTGTGCTCCGGGCTGCCTCATTTCCCTCTGGCGGCAGCCGAGGATCGTGGGGAGACGCTCCCAAAAGGCATAAAATATTACAAGAAGATGCTTTTTCAGCCGAGGTGCTGACACTGCACCATCCATGTTTCTTAACCAGGAGCGATGTCTGAGTTATCTCAACCTAAAGCCTGAAATATACATTATAGGCTGTGTCTTTCTGTGCTTTATTTGGGCTGTAAAGTGATATCTTATTATTTCTCCCTCCTGGGCATCCTTTAATGAATCTAGATTTGAAAGTGAAATATTTATTGTATTTTGGGAGCTTAAGCATTGAAGGAGAGGAGGAGGAATATGCAAATTTGCCAGAAAGCATTAAAAAAAGGTCTCCTCTTTACTAAGAAAAGAAGGTGCAAGTGTGACTCAGAATAGATGTCTCAAAAAATAGTGTAACGGGGATGTGGGGAGCAGGACTCCCTCAGGAACTACCCTATTCTAGCTCCTCTCAAACACTTTGGGTGTGGGAAGTTAGACCTGGAGTTAGAGATGTGTCTCATCATTCTTAGTCCTCAACCTGGTCATTGCAGGGCTTTGGAAAAATGCAGAAGAAAAGTATTTTTCTGCAAATAAACCAGAAACAAAGCAATGAAGCCAAGTGTATTGGCACAGGTAAATTCAGATTTAATGCAAAAGTTGCCAGAGCCCCAGCTTCAATGGAATCCACACATTTGTTTAAAAAAAGGACTATTCTGCCATCTTCCACAGCCAAAATGAAGAAAGCTATTAATGGGTTATGATTCTGTGACTTCAGAGCATTGTAGTGTTAGTATTTCATGGAGCAGAGACAGAGTACTTCCTATGTGAACAGCACCATTGGCTTCAGCTGCTGCAAACAATATGGGGCAGAAATAATTGAACTAAAAAGAAATTACAGCTATTTGCTGGAAACTCTGCTGCATATAGAGGAGGCTGCAGGTGCCAAGTCAGGCATGTGTTTTAAAAAATCAGGATAAAAATGACTGGGTTTGATGCTGGAGAGAATTTTGGCGGAGAGGGAGCCGCTCTGTCAGCATTATATACAGGCAGGGAGGATGGAAGAGGAGGCCTTGCCCGTGTGGGGAATTGTGCTGGGTTCAGGCGGGCTGGTATGAATCTCTGTTTGTGCTTTCAAGTCTCAGATGTATCATCCAGCCACCGCAGCTTAACAAGTTGCTGTTTGTCAGCTGTGCTGTAAGTCACCGTGGGCGTGCTCGGCACCCAGCTCGGGGATGCCATAAAGCTCGGCAGATTGTGCCTTTCATCTGTTCTTATCCCAGTTCTTTTAGCTTAAACTAGTTCCTAATCATTACAAAAACCCCAAACGAGGCTTGTTTCCAGCAAAACTGCCATCTGGGCAGTTTGCTTGCATCTTCACCGAGTTGCAGTGGGAGCTGCAGTGCCCTGGCACTCGCCCGCGCCCCGGCCGCTCCTCTCACACTGTCCCCATCTCTCTCTGCAGCACTGGGGACACCCCACCCTTGGGGACAGCACGGTGGCTTCAGCAGGCCTCAGCTCAGAGCCGGGCTGGCACCACCTGCATCCCTCCACTGCCTCGCTCATCTCACCCTCAGCACAAAATGGGAGAGGAGGAAGAGATGCAGCAGCAGGATTGAAATGTTTCAGCCCTGCTGGGCTGCAGCGGGGCAATATTTCATTCTGAAATAGATTTTTCACTTGAAATTTGTTAAATGGTGGATGTCAGCTGGGAAACTCGGTGTTTTGATGGCTGGAAGTGCCTGTTGGAAGGGGAACTTCTTTCACAGTGATTGTGAAGCACCTGACTCGCAGCTCAGGGCACACACATATACATTCTACCATATATAATGCCATATGTAATATACAACACATCTGCTTATGTATATGTGAAATATTTGCCCTGTGAACATGGCTGATTTAGCAATGGAAAGGGTTACCCACAGCCTGGGTTTGAAGGGAGCAGTCTGTCACCCAGAGAAATGGAGCTCTTCCAGCAGCTCTCAGGGAGGGGTGAAATGCTGAGCCCTCCTTCCCAGAGAGCCAACAATACCCCGGTGTGCCACATGCAGAGCAGGTCACCTGCAGCTGTCACAGGTACCTGCACCATGGTGGCACCTGGGGGTCCTGGCCCAAGCACAAACCCTGGAGCACCTGTGCCAGCACTCACATGAGTCACTCCACACTCCTTTGCTTCTCCAAAGGTTCTGAACTGATAAAATAGAAATTTTCTGGTTTTCCAAAAAATTTTCAGCCAGCTCTGGCTAATTTCCTCCTCCCAGAGCGACACAATTTCACAGTAAATTCATCACTGCAGCAGCTGCTTGGCACCATCTCTGTTCCAGCTCCTGGCAGCCCTTGTGGTCCCTCCCTCTGCCTCCACAAATGCCACCTGTGGCACTGGTACTCCACTCTCAGCCCATTCCTTTCCATCTCAGGGAGACTCTCTTCCAGCAGAAGGTGAAACAAACCCTTCCGCGTCCTGTTCCACGGTGTTTCCCTGTCCCAGCCCCGCTGTCCCCTGTCCTGCCACTCGCTGTGGACACCAGGCAAGGGTACCAGGGCTGTGGGCACAAAGGACCCCACACCAGCCAGCCAGGCCACAGGGAGATGCCTTCAGGATGTGCCTCTGTCCCAAAGCACACCCAGCTTGCTGATGTGCCGTTCCTGAGCAGTTGGACAGCTGAAGGAAGTGGAAGGACATGTTCAAGGCTGATTTTTTGGCAGATGAGATTAAAAAACTGTTAATTGGGGTGGGACCCACATACCTGAATGCAAACAGGGAACGTGACCTGGTCTCTGCCAGCTCCCCAAGGGTTGTCTGGTGGGGAGAGGCCTCTGTGCCCCCCACACAGGAGGGGTCCCCCGAACCCTAACGCTGCTCCTGGGGAAGGAGCTGTTTGCTGCTGTCAAGTGAAGAAACTCTGCCTGTGGCTTTGTTACTTGACGTGATGGGAGCTCCCGGGAGACAGGGGAATTGAAGACAATGCTTTTTTTCTTTATTTGCTGGGCAGAGATGCAGGGAAAGTGTGTGAGGGCTCCCAGCAGTGTAAGTCTGGATATTCTTGTGGTCAATCACAGTTCTTAACCTTTCTCATTCCTGCAGCGAGTCCCCTTGGGACTGTTTGCATTTCGACTTCAAGACTGCCTCTCTGACGGCGGCCAGGAGAGGGGGAGGCTGTCACAGACACGGCAGTGCTGTGTCCCCCTCTCCCCTGGCATCAGGCCATCAAAGGCAGGCTGGAGCCTGGAGCTGTCCTGGGTCTGCTGCCAGTGAAGCTTTTGTTTTGTACAAACCTCCCCTCTCCACTGAAGGAATAAGTGAGATTGTTTTGATTCCAGCAGATGACAATCGGGCTTAAAATACACTTGAGAGTTTGGTCAGGTGTATGTTATCTTCCAGACATCTGGACGCTGTTTTGGGTTTTCCGCCCAAAGAATCCAGACTCCGCCTGCTGCAGTGAGTGCGCTGGAACTGGGGAGGGGGCACACATCCCTCCACCTCACCCCTCATCTGTGGGGACCCTCAGCGCCCCGATGTGAAAAAGGCAGAGGCAGGCAGTGGGGAGCCTGCTGAGCTCCCTGCTGGCCCTGCCATCGCCTCTGTTCCCCTGCTCTGCTCCGGAGCCCCTCGCCATGCCGTATCCATCTCAATGTCATTTTCTTTGAGATGTGAGCTGGAACAAATCCGGAGCAGCTGCTCCATCTCTAAGTGTCCTTCAGGGATCCCTTCAGCAGACACTTCGCAGGATATAATGATGACATTCTAACGAGCGCTAATGCACACGTTGTCATCTTTCTGTATTTACACTTCCCACAGGAGGCATCGTTCCAAGGAGGAAAAGTGAGAGACAGAAACTTTTATGCAGAAACTTCAGCCCCTGCAGCGGGCTGGGCCGGGGAATGTGCCTGAGTGAGAGGAGCTGTGGGCTGGGAGATGCCCAGGTGTGAGGGGCAGTGGCTGGCAGTGCACAGAGGGGTGGCCAGGAGAGGACAGACACCGAGCAGGAGCCATCTGGTACAATCTAACTGATCCCTGCAGTCAGATTACACCAGGCTGTAAGTAAAAAGAGGGGAACAAGGATTATTTTGGGGTACGGAATGACAGCAGAGCCCACATCACCCCAGGCCTCACCAGCTTCAGTCTAATGATTTCACTGGGAACCAGGGCACTCCCTCTGCTTTGCCCCTGAAGATGCCACACAGAACAAAGTCATGGCCCTTCTGGTACACACTCATTAGCCACATCATTAAACAAACCCATGGTGGCTTCAGGGAGCAGCACTGTCCCATGGCTGTCACTGGCAAAAGGACTCCCAAGTCACTGATGCAGTGAAACTCTCCTTGTCCAGGAGGAAATCAGCTCTCTCCCCCCAGGAATGTTAAATACAAATGTATGGACATGCCCATAGATAAATAGATAAAGAAGAATCTACCAAAGTGAGTGGAATGAGACTCTGTATTCGTGTGTCCCTTCAGCATTGGCAGCTGGAATGGGTAAGGTCATCACTCTGTCCTCTGCTCGCTGATCTTACTGGGAGGAAGATTATATCAAATAAATAATATATCAAAAGATTTCTGTTTCCACCTCCCTGCTGTCCCCACTGCCTTCCCTGGACTGGGAGTGAGGATCTGGCCAGTATGATAACCAGGAATAAATGGCTCTGCTTGTCGGGGGAAATTTTGCTGGCAAATTTCCGAACCAGATTAAAAAGTAAATGAGATTTCTTCTGGAGAGTTATTTTCAAGGGTTTTGTCTGCTGATGTTCTCATGCAAGATTGCAGCTTTGCCAAGGGGGGAAGAGAACAAAAGAGGAGGATAAAGAACCGAGGTTGCAATTATCCGACAGAACGAGGTTCTCCAGTGAAAGCACCTAATCAGGAAAGTCTCAAATTTGCTTAAAATACAAAGTGTGGTACAACATTTATTTATAATCTGCCTCACCTGCGCAGATAAAACTGTTTCTAAAGCCAGGCAATTGCAGGAGACAAGCTGTAAAATGGAACAAATGGAATCAAATCAGGTATTAATAACAGTGGAATGAAATAATAACAGAAGTGGGTCTTTGAGCAGAGCACAGTTTCTGTGTTCCAGCAAACACAGGTGGAGCCATGTGGGCATTCCCAGCCAGGAGGCACAGCAGGACAAGGGGGAGGCAGAAGTTGTGTGAGCCCCCAGCATGGTGAAGGAGAGGCTGGCCCAGGTGTGGGCTGGTGGTTAACGAGGTGAGGGGTGAGGTTGTGCCTTCCTGGGGGAAGGTGACATTGTGTCCTGGAGAGACTCTCCTGAGCTGAGTGCAGCTTGATGCTCCTCCAAAGCCTTCAGCTGGAGCCTGGGTGAGTCTCTGAGTGTTTCTTTCTCTTTTAATGCAGGAGAAATGTCTTTGGTTTGGTTGTTTGGTCAGTGCTTTGGTTATCTGGTGCAGGGTTTTAGTCCATGAGCACACATCATGTGCCCTTGAACTGCTTAGAAGCTCAAGGAGTGACTGTAGCAAAAACAAGGCAGGGAATGTGTCAGCTGCCTTGAGTGAGATGGTTTTGCCCATGTCAAGGAGCTCTTGCTCCAGCCAGACACGTGGGTAGGTCCTCTGGCTTTGTGGAAGTTGGTTGCATGGGTGTTGTTCCAGGTTTTGTGTCTCTGTGCTCTATAACAAGCTCTTTGCCTCTCTGCAAGGTCACTGACATGAGACACAAGCTGGGGAAGTGTATTTACACTCGAACATTTAGAAACCCCTTTGTTACTGTCCTTTGCTGTTGGGGAAAACAGACAAAGGCTCTGGGTTTGGAGCTCCTCAGTGAGATGTTCTGAGTCAGAACAGCTGGTTCTCGTTACTCATAATCCCTGCCCAGGCAGAGCTACTGGAGATGGTGGTTTGGGGGTCTTGCACATAAACAGCGAGCCTAAACACAAACACCTGTGTGTGAACCCTTGTCCAGGGAGCAGCTTGCTGATCTCCTGCAACCTGTGCTCCTAAACGCTCCAGAGAAAACTTGAAATTAGTAAAAAATCACTTCCTCCTCCTGTTCCTTGCAGGTGAGGAGCAGTGGCTGTGCCCTGGCTGTGCTCCGTGCTGGAGCTGGCAGCACACTCCTGCCCTGCCCTGCCCAGCCTGGGTGCTGCTGGCAGAGGTCAGACCATGGTGTCCTGGTTTAGGGTAAATTTGGAAGAAATTCCCCTAAAGGGGTTTCCTCTAAAAAGCAAATTTCAAGTGGCCCCTCCCCCAGCTGGTTTGGAAAAAAAATTCCTTGGAGAAAAGTGGAAAAAACCTATTTAATTAACAGGCAAAAAGCATTCACCAGCACAACAAAGGAAGTTAAACAATATTAAACAATAAAACCCTTGCCCCTTCAGACGAGAGGATGAATTCAGTCCCAGGCTGGTATCAGTTCCTCTGGCACTGGAAATGCTGCGGCCCAGGCCGACCCGGCCTGGCTGGAGGGGTGTGGGAGCTCCCGGTCCTCTTCTGGGTGTTCAGTCCAGAGCAGGTTTAAACAAGTCCAAAGGAAAAGAAAGAACCACAGTCCAAAGAACTTCTCTGCCTCAGCTAGCTAAAACTAACTAAAAAGCGAAGAAGGAACTCTGTCCGTGCTGCAGCCACACCGTCCGGGGAAGGCATGTGGAGGAGGCAAAAACAAAGTCTGAAGAGAAAAAAAATCTGCGGGCTTCACTGCCCCCCTCTTTACTCTCAGAATGGATCTTAAAGGTGCAAAACTTCTTTTCTAAACTGCACAGACGAATGGAGATAGCGAGCCTCATAACGTCAACCCAGGAGACGTGGGAAGGAGGGCCAGGCCTCCCCCGCGCCGCGGCCGTGCCCAGCAGCGCTCCCGCACAGAGCACAGCGTGGGCAGCAGGGCTGCACCCGAGCCTGCCGCGGGCTGGGGCTCTGCGCTGCTCCCCAAGGCTCCCCTGCTGGCCTTCGGCTCCTGGGATGCTGCTGTGCAGGTAACAGAACTGCACGGAAAGGATGGAAGAGCTGTAAACGAGCCGTGGGCAGCTCCTGGCTCGTGTGAGGGGACAGGGCAGCACTGGGGGTGCCCCGGGTCCCCGGGAGGTGACATGGGGTGCACACAGGTCTCTGTATGTGCCAGGCTCTGCCAGGGATGCTGCACCGCCATGCCAGGTGCCCTTGGCCCCAGCTCCTGCCCTTCATTCTGTGTGGGTTTGGGCTTCGTGTCCAGGCTGGGCTGACAGCACTCGGCCCTTGCGGGCTGGCTCCTCTAATTGGGGTCAATCACAGAAAAACCTGTCACAGCAGAAAGTGCTCCTCAGCAGCTGGGGCTGACACAGACAGCGGGGACAGGGACACAGCCACGCTGCCCTCCCCACCCGCTCTCCCTGCACCCAGCTGCTCTTTGCTCTCTCCCCCCAGAGCAGGGGAGTGCTTGCCCAGGTGCCAGGTGTGCTTACCCCACCTTCTGAGGGGGCTCCTGGAGCAGTCCTCCCCTCTGTCTGTCGGGGGAGCAGGGTGTGTGAGCTCCTGAGCCGTAGCAAAAGCCTGGGGTGCAGAGGCCCCTGTTCTGTGCTGGTGCCACTGAAATAAATAAACAAACATATAGATCATTGCTGCTCCTTCCTGCTCCCCCTGCCAGTCAGCGCTGAAGGAGCCAGGGACCTTTCATGGAGATAAATGCAGTGCAAGGGGTAATTAAAGTGACTGATTTCTCCATGGCAGGAGCTTCCCAAGGCTTCACTGCCATGGTGCCCTTGTGTTCGAGCAGGGAGGGGAGCCAGAGGTGCCAGCATGTTTTGAAGTGGCACGAGCTGGGGACAGCCACCTCCAGTCACCTCCCGTCAGAGGCGCTCAGACAGCCCAGAGGTCTGCGAGCAGCATCTCAGCCCAGATAATAACAATCAGCCCACAGATAATAACAATCTCATTTCCCTGCTAGGCTGCATCAGCAGGACCTTTCCTGTCTCCCTTCTCCCCTTCTCTGCCATGGAAGCAGCAGGAGGGAAAGGTTCACAGCTCAGAGCAGGAGGCAAGAGATGAAATTGCACAACCCTTTTATTGACAAAGGGGGTCTTACAAATCTGCCAGGAGCAGGCAGGCCCTGCTAAAGGCAGAAGGAGCAGGATGGCCCTTCAGGATCTGGGGCACACACTGAGCCATTGCATTTGTAAACAGCAGCTTGTCCAAATAGCTGGATCATGGAAATGGGGGGACCCACTCCAGAGCCACCACAGCCATGTGTGTTCCCAAATGCCTTCTGCCTCTGCTCTGCCCAGCTTCATTGCAGCCCTTCCACTGCTTATCGTGAGGGACAGCATGTCTGGCCTTGTTTGTGAAGCATAAATGTTTTGTGCCACTGTTAATCGCTGCCCTGCACCTTTAGTCTAAAGCCTCATCCAAAGCTGCAACCAGGGGCTCATTTAGGTTTCTGGTCTGTAGCAATAATCCCCTTTTAATATGCTAAATGAGAACACAAATGAACCTTCCTTACGCTTAGGAGTTGTTGAAAACATCCCTGCACAACTGAAGGTCACTCCATGGCAGATTGATGCCGCCCTGTCAGGCCCCATTCATCACTCAGGGCTGGCACTGCAGGTGGCACTGGGGACACCCATGCTGGCAGGTGGGGGACAGCTCAGTCAGGCATGAGGCTCGTGGGTTTCTGAGTGCCAGTTCCTTCCAGACCTGCAGGCACTGCCAATCCCTGTCCAGACCCCGGGCTTTGGTTGGGGCTTTTTCCATTCCTCAGCAGCAGACACGTCTCTTCTGATGCTATCGTGCATTCCTCTCTCTTTTCCTTTCTGCTCTTCCTAGGAGCTGGTGTCCTGGTGATCTATGAGTTGTTTGGAGAAGCAGCAAACACTACTTATGCATTATATACATGTCTTGTCTGTTCCACTTGATAATGCCATTCTTTAATATGCTCAGCAGTAGCTTTTGGGCTGCCTCTCTCCCCTCTCCCCTAAAAGCTGCCTGGTGCACACTCAGGCCTTTTTCTTCATCAAATAATTTAGGGGATTTTATGTCTAACTTTGTTTTCTAACACCCTTGTGCATGGAGAGGAAGAAACCAAACAAAGCCTCTGCCTCAGGACCCTGCAGCATTTCCGTCCCGTTCCTTGCAGAGACAGAGTGGCTCCGAGGTTTGGTCAGAGATGAAAGAAGAGGAGACAATGACAGATTAGAGCTGGTGTCTCAGTGTGGGTGGAGGGGAGCTGCCTCCCCTCCGTTTGGTGTAGGAGCTGCCCGTCACGTTGCCTGTGTGTGTGTATATTTATAAATTATATTATGTGTGTGTGTATGAATAATGATGCCCCATCACATCCAGACCCCAGCAGCACATGGGCAGCAGGAGAGGAGGGGAGCACTGCAGCCCCCTCTTTCCAGCAGCCACCCTTCGAGGACCACGGGGTCCCACCAGGGTGGGGTGTGAGTGCTGAAGGCCCAGGAATGGTGTGGGCTCTCCTGGAGATGGAGAGCCATTTAAAAAGGGGGAACAGAGCTTTTTCAGTCCTCCTTTTCCAGCTGAGAGGAGAGCATCTGTCACCACTACTCTGATTCATGAAAATCACTCTGACCTCTCATATGGAGAGTCTCAGCTCTCCGAAGCCAGGGGAATCGTGGCCTCATCCCTGAACTCAGTTATTTTACCTGTTCTCTCTCCAGGTACTCTAAATAAAGCACTCCATGTGCTGCACTCAAGGCACCCTGACTTCGCTCAGTAGTCAAAGACAACTTGTTCTTTTTGATTCCCATGCAAAAATTCCCACTGTCCCTTGCTTTCTGTTTGCTCATCTCCTGCATTCTGTAGAGAGGGGTGTGGGGACCTTGGTGCCCCTGCTGCCTGCCCTAGGAAGGGTGGGGGGGATTCCTGGGTGCCAGCTCCATCCTCAGTGCTGATGCTGCAGGATAAATCCTACATCCCTCCACACACACCATCCTCCTCTCAGCATGATGCAGAGAGGGAGAGGAGAGAAGTACATGATAGATAAGCTTTAAAAAGGAGTCCAGGGTCACAGCTTTGTCTATAAAAAGTAAATAATGTGAAGAGCAGAGACCCATCTCGCAGCTGGCACATGCAGGGAGCTGAGAACGTGCTTTGCCTTGTGATGGGGAGCTCCCTTGGGACCTTGGACCTGCCAGTAAATGAGAGACCCGTGGGGCGAGTGTCTGATGCACAGCCTGGGGCAGCAAAACAGCCTCACAGCGAGAACCACTAACAGAGAGCGACTTGAAGGCTGTTAAGACATTTGCCTCTTGCATAGAATTTCCTCTTCTTGTGTTTCCATTTGGCACACAGTGCTCTGATGCCTTGTTCCAAAGGACTCTGCATGGAGAGCTCCCCCAGCTCTGAGCAAACGCAGCTGGGTGAATAAATACCGGGGGGAAGCACTGGAGGTCTGGAGGAGAGCGTGCTGGTGGAAGCAGGAATGCATGGGACACTCCATGCATCGCTGCCAAGGTGCCCACCTGGTGCACCAAGGTGCAAGATCAGCCGGGCTGACGTGGCACAGCTGGAAGTGGCACAGAGGGAAACGTCTTTGGTGTCTTTGGTGGCTGGGCGTGCTGAGACAGCACCCCACCCTCGCAGGAGCTCCGCAGCATCCCCACTGCCTGAGTCAGCAGCAGCAGAGAACAACTTGACCTTGCGTGGGAAAGATGTCAAACAAATCTTTGTGCTCGTCACACATGGCTTGAGACACGCGAGCACAGCTCCCCACAAATCAATCTCTGCCCTGGCCTGGCCGTGTGAGCCCTTGCTGGGGAGGAGTCTGAGGCTCCTGGTGCTGCCTCCACCTCCCCCTCTGTCCCCAGAGCCCCGGGGTGTAATGGGGTTATGGGGAAGCTTCACTGAGCAGCCCCCCCCACACGATGAGCCGGTCATACGAGCTTGGGCAATCACATTTAGCATCATAATTACAACTTGAAATGTCCTTGGAGAATCTGCAGGGGCTACAAGGAAAGGAGAAGAACAGACAAAATGTCTTCTTGCTGGGATAACACCTTGCATCCCCACAAATGGCTTTGGTGGTGTGAGGGGGGATAGAAGGAAATCCCACATTAGAGTTTCCCAGTGTGAAAATGAAGCATTTCTGGGGAAATGAGGGAAGCTGCTGTCAAACCCATGGAGTGGAGCCAAGGTGTCAGCCCCTGCATGTCAGTGTTCCCATGCTGGGGGACTGTCCTTCAAGCTTCAGCCTCATTGTAGTTTGGCAGCATTGCCCACCTCCTTCCTCTGCTGTTTAGGGCAGGGAGGGGGCTTAACAGGGATTTTTGTGCAAAGGCATAATTATACTTCCCTGATTAATCTTCAGGCTGAATCGAGTGCTTGCCATCAATCTTTGAAACAAACATGTCTATTTATATTTTAATTATCTTCCTTCTTTCCTAAAGTTCAGGTTGATTTGAGCTTCTCCTACATATTTATCATCAGAGCAATTCTCTCCCTGCCTTTCCTGCTGCTTGGCACGTGACAGCACGGTGCCTACTGGCCACACGGTCACCCCTGGGTGCCAAACCGCTCTTTGGGCTTGGAACCAACTCGTATTTGTGAGTGCTTGGTCATGGCTTGCCCACAGCCTGGCAGAGGGAGCCCATCTCCAGTGGCACGGTGGCTGAGGGAGGGAGAATCCGTCTCCAAGGGAGTGCACAGGCTGAATTTCGGAGCGCCCGCTTTCCCGGGGCAGCCGCCCCAGCCGTTCTCCCATTTGCAGCAAGGCGCTGTAATCTGTAAACATTAATAACCATTATTACTATTAAAAGGAAAGAAAGCGAGTAGCCCTGTAACTAATTACTTTAAGTGTTTTCAATGAGCCGCCGTTCGGCTCCTTTATAAAATCCCCTGCTGCGCCGACCAGATTGTCATTATGATCGGATCTATCCTTGGCCCTATTAATTTTGCCCGGAGTAACAGCTGAACAGATGGGGGGAGAAGGCTACTCTGATTACCATAATTCTCTCCAAAGCCCGTTTGCTCCCCGAAGGCCAGGCCGGCTCCTCCCGCCGCTCCCAGGTCTCGCTATGGCCAGAGGGGCCGGCGCTGATGGGCGATCTGGCAGATGCTGTGGAGCCGCCTCCAGAAATCAATGGGAATTACCAACCCCGCTGCCACACTCCCTTTCTCCTGCAGCAGATAAACGTGGAGCTGCCTGGAAATGTCTGGGTTTTGGTCAGGGAGGCTAAACTTTAAGAATTTCCCTGAACCTGAGTTTGTTCCTGAATTGTTAGGTTGTTTGGGTGTTTTTCTCCTTCTGAGTCTCCAGCTTGTTCTCCTTCTTCCTTTCCCTGATCTTTTCACGGGGGAAGGCACATCCATCACCAAGAGCCAGCGCAGGAGGGACAAAGCCTATTCCAGAGGACCATTAGGTGATGAAATACGTTTCCCTGCCCTCGTGGGTGCCCACGTGCTGCTTAAATGAAGCTTTTTAACTGAATGTGGCGGTGGCTTTTCACATGGGGGAAATTGTTCTAGTATTTACTGCTATTAAATTAATTTCTCAGTAGAGGATTTTAGACTCTTGTAATTCATGAGGATATTTTCAGTCCTGTTTACTGTCTGGTGCTTAAAAAAAAATTGTCTCAAGCATTTGTTTGCCGAATATAACGCTGTTATTACATTAGCTTTCTCTCGCAAGAGAGACAGGGGTTCATTAATGTTGATGTGAATCTTATTGTATCTCGGAGCTCTCTGAGCAGCGGGTAATTTTTCATAACATATGTGTGGCAATATTCAGGCACAGAATGATGAGTGGAAAATGGTTGTAGCCTGGCGCTGGTACACACCCCGAGCGGCTGTGGCTGCACAGCACCACTGGGAGATGCTCCAAGTCCTCTGCTCTCTCTCTCAATATATATATATATATTACAGTATATGAAGTGCAGTGTTTAGTCAAGCAGTAGCCCCTGGGAATCTCATGAGGTTTAACAAGGCTGATGCTGCACCAGGGCCAGGGCAGCGCCCCGGTGTCAATACAGCCTAGGAATGAAGGGATGGAGGGCAGTCCTGCCAAGAAAAGCTTGGGTGAGCTGCTGGATGAGAGGCTGGGCAGGAGCTGGACGTGTGCAGAGCCCAGAAACCCCCATGTCCTGGGGTCATCCCACAGTGTGGGCACCAGGTGATTGCCCAGAGCAGCTGTGGCNGGGGGGACTCATCCCTCCAAGCAGAAGCGCCTTCGTGTCTGGGCAGGGACCGCATAGTAGAGAGCTCAAGCGCTGAAATATCTCTTGTTCTCAAAGAACAAATACCCAAACGGTGAAAGAGACACAGCCCGAAGTGGGATGGTGGGGGAAAAAAAAAAGGAAAAAACTGCTTCATTTGAAATCTTATGAGTATCTCTTAGTCCTAATGCCTTCCCTCCGAATGGCTGCATTCAGCAGCGGAAATTGGCAGCAATCAGGCTCACAAGTGTTCGAAAGAGATTTACTTGGACAGATGAAAGAAAACCATTTTCTTCTAAACGCCGGTGCCCTGAGCAAGGTGCTCTGCCCGCGCACGGGGCCGGGGAAGTGCGCGGCTCCTCAGCCGCTGGAATATCGCTGAAATACCGCCGGAATATCGCTGGAATATCGCTGGAATATCGCTGGAATACCGCTGGAATACAGTGAAACATCCTGTCCGGGATGGAGCGGCTGCGGCCGAGCCCAGGCGAGGTGTCGTTTTCATCTGCCGCTAATGAAAAGCTCCTCTCTGGTTTCTTCATCGGGGCCGGTGTTTAGTGCCGGGTTTGATCAACAAAATGATGCTATTCGGGGCTTCTTCCCTTCCGCTTTGAAGTCGAAATGCGAGGAGGCGGGGAGGGGAGCACTGAGAGCCTGTGAAGATCCAACCCACCGGACTTGTCAAAGCCAAAACCATAATTATTATCCCCCTGAGAACAGAGCTCTTCTCCCAGCCCCATCAAAGCCGCACCGCAGCCTGCAGATGAAAGCCCAGCTTTGAGCTCCCTGCTTTTAACACCTCGTTTGTTTTTAAGCTCTGTTGTTCCCAAATGAACAAACGGTTTGTCTGCGGTGCCCAAAATAACCAAATCACTGGAAAAGCAGCAGCCGGGCTGCCGTACCCTTGGAGTGGTCCTTGCCGTGCCGTCAGCGTGCTGCTGTGCTCCGGTCACGCTTGCTCCACGACTGCTGTTGAGCAATAGCTCTTTTTCGAGGCGGTTCTCTAGATCCAGACAACAAAAAGTCAGAGCGTTCCAATGTATAAAATAGAAATGCTAAAACAAATAGCCACAAGTAGCAGATGTTGCAAAGTGTAATTAACAGTTAGTCGGTTTCTGGCCAGTTTGGGGGGTTTCCCCCCACCCTCTCTCCCACGTGGAAGAACTGTCTGGATGAACAACAGGGCTTCCAGGGAGCTGGTGTGGGCAGGGAGAGACCTTCAGGCCCAGCTTTGCCCAAATGTGCTGGTCTCCTGCCTTCTCTTCTCCCCTCCCTCTTCCCAAACTTCCGAGGGAGGCAGCAGGCAAACGAGGCACTGCTGCCCAGCTGATACCTGTTTCTTACACTGAGATTGGAAGATGATTTTCCTCTCTCTCCTGTCCCTCTCTGGAGAAGGAACATGTCATACCTCTGCCAGCGACAGGCAGCTCAAAATGATATTTTCAGAAAAAAACAGCACTTTGGCTTTCCTTCCCCATGCTTTGGCATTCGGGCCGAATGCCTGGGTTTATCTTCCCTCCTTGTGCTCAGGAGGCTTTCAAGTAGCATTTCAATTAAGATTTTAAACTGGCAAGATTCAAGTTAGATCAGAGCAGAGCTTGATCTTAGCAACTCCCCTCCGCTCCCCGTTTGATATCGGGAAATGTCGCTGTTTGTACTTGTGTGTCGGGGATGCTGCGAGTGAGCGATTGCATCGTGTGAGCGCTCCCCGGGGAGATCTGAGGGGGAAGAACTCATTTTCCTCCAAACCCTGCCCCAGGAAATGAGCTTGGGCGAGCAGGGGGGTGGCTCCAGAATAGAAACTGGGCCGTGAAATTTGTCAGTTCATCATTTGGGTCTGGAATTAAATCACTGTATAGTTATAGATAACTGTTTGGGGTGAGCCCTCGTCCAGCGATAATGTATCTGTAATCTCTATTTTTTTTTCACTTTTATGTTTTTGGGAGAAATCTGCTTTCTCATGTGTGCACTCCCCCTCGCACAAGGGCTGCTCAGTACCCAGAGCCTTTCGGCACCAGGAAAATACAAAGGATAAACAGTGGTAAACATGCAGAGCTCCACCCAACGCCTGTGCAGCCCTCCTGCGCCCGTCAGTGCAGCAGCTGGATGGAAATGCTTCCCCCAGCAGAATTTACCGTGTGCTCAGAGACTGCGAGACACAGACCTGGATGCAAAAGTTGCCTTTTTTTCTTTGCAGTCTCTTCTTTTCAGGCTGAGCGGGGCCGCTCCCAGCTGACACCACCCCCGCATCCAAACATCTCTGAGCCTCCTCCGACAGCGGCCCCAGCTCGCACCTGGATTCCTCCTTTGAGTGAAAGCTCTTCCCGTGCCTTACTTAGGGATAGAAGTTGCTTCTACCTGCTGTTTGCTTAGAGGGAATAGTGATTTAAAATAGCAGCCAGAAAGCTCCCGGGGCCTGGTGGCTAATTAGTTGTACAGTGGCAAATGGTGGCCACCCATCAATGCAATATAATCACCCACAAGTGATGAGTTAACTGGGGCAACTCACTGCCACCCCACCATGGGGCTCCTCAGACCGTGCTCCTTGGCACAGGGTCACACTCATTCTCCTTCAGCATTGAGAAGCCTGGGTTTTTTTCAGCTACCAATGTCTCGAATTAAAAGTGCCTGAGATAGGGCAGCTTGAAGTCCTCTTCTCAGGACTCCCAAAGCTGGACCAGTTTGACCTCATGGTCATGCAGACATCTCTGCCTTTGCTGTCTCTTTTCTACATCTCTGCAGAAATACACAGTCATATTCATTTCCAGAGCAGGAAAAATGAGGAGCATTGCAAAAATCAATGTTCAGCGAAGGACGATGACTGGAGGGCTGAGGGGGAGGAGGATGCTGCTCCTGCTGTCTGAAAGGTTATTTTAGCTAAAGACAATGAAAAAACGCTTGAGGAGAAGAGCAGCTCCTGCAAAGTCCACCTGATCCTCGTGGTGTTTCGTAACTCAATTGCAGCAGCGCATGAACCTCTGTAAGGAATATTATTCTTGTTAGGATAGCGAGTTCCCATTTCATATGCTGTGCTGGCACAGCCTGAAGCCTTGGTGTTGTTGCTCTAACCCAGGAAGAAGCCCAGCAGGGATGTGTTTGCTCTGTGCTGTGGGTGTCTTGGAGAGAGCATGGCAGCAGGAAACACAACCCAGGCTCAGAGGGATCCCTCTTCCCTGAGGATGTCCCAAAGGATTGCTCCCTTTGGCATAAGGGTAATGGGAAGTAAATCATAGACTCAGAGAATTGTTTGGGTTGTAAATGACCTTTAAGATTGAGTCTAACCATTAACCCCGCACTGCAATGTCCCCACTAACCATGTTCCCAGCTCTGTTGCCCTTCTCTGGACACACTCCAGTGTCTCCTTGTCATAAGAGGTCCAAAATTGACCCCAGCATTCAAGGCATGGCTCACCAAGGCTGAGCACACAGTTACAGTCACTGTCCTGGTCCTGATGGCCACAATATTGCTGGTAGAAGCCAAGATGCCAATGGGCTTCTTACCCCCCTGGGCACATGCTGGCTCATTTTCAGCTATCAACCAACAATGGTCTCATTTGAACTTTATCCACACAATATAAATGTAATAGTTTCACTGGAATGTGCTGTTCATCTTGTCATAACATGGGGGTGTTTGGGAAGGCTTCAGAGCTCATTTAATTAGCAAAGTTACTTGGGAGGGCATTTTGCATTATCTGCCTCCTTTTCTCCCTGCTCCTGCTCTATAATTTATGTCAGTGGCAGAGGCGTGAGCTTTGCAGCACACAATAAACAGCCGGGTTCAAAGCCAGCGGTTACAGCGCTTCAAAGGACACGGGCAGGGAGGGTGCTGGCAGGCAGTTTGTGAGCTGTCATCTCCTGCACCGCCCCGCAAAAACACATAAATAAGTGAGAGCAGATCTGTCCTCGCAGTGCTGCTGGCTGTGGGCACTGTGGGATTGTGGCTCGTGCTGTCCCACAGTGCTGCACTGGGTGACACCCCTGGACAGATGGGATGTGGGCAGGGGCACACTGCCAAGGATGCTCGGAGGAACTTGCAGTGCTGAGCAATGCCAGGATCCCAAGGGAAAGTTTTCCAGTGCTCCCCACTGGGCAGTGGCAGTCCTATTTAGGGCTTAATGTCCCCTTTGCAGCAAAACCTACTTGTGCATTCACACGGGAGCCACACAGCAGCTCTGCTTGGGCTTTCCGTCTGTCTTTCTGTCTCGTGTCCCAGGAACTCCATACGCCACTGCCCATCTGGCTGAAAGCCCAGGGCAGCAACGAGAAGATTTCCACTGCCTTCAGTCTGTGTTGGATCAGAGCCAGGGTGGGAGCAGGATTAAGATATCCACTCACTCCCTGATGGCCTGGACGATGGCCAATGCCAGTGGCATGCTTAGCGTGGCCCCTCCTGCTCAGAGCCATCCTGACTGCTCAGCTCCTCCAAGCCCCACATCCCTCAGAGAAAGCCAAAAGTTGTGCCACAAGTATGCCACAGATGGCCTCTGTGTCTGCCTGGCTGAGGACAGACCTTCTTTGGGGCAGGGATCATCCGTGTGTGTTTCCAACACAGCAGTCTGTTCTGAACATAGACAATAACAAGGGACAAGGTTTTTCTGCTGCAGCGGTGTGGAAAAAAATCCAGATTAACTTTCCCACTCCTTTTCTTTCTGTCTCTGCATCTGAGAGCAAGAAACACAATTTATTACAGTCCTATCAAATTAGAACTGTAGCTCAGGCTTTCAGTGGTCAATTACGATCCGCAGAGGAATGCTGGAGCCGGTTGTTCGCTCGTGGTGCTTTGTTCCCGCCAACGCCTTCCCGCAGAGCTGGCTCTGAGCTGCGTGGGCAGGGGAGAGAGAGCCCTGTGCAGGTGCCAGCAGCCCCTGTCCCCACCGTGCTGAGGGTCCCTGGTCATCCCTCAGGTGTGTGGCATCCAAAGGGAAACGTGTCAGGAAAATGGGGGATGTGAGGTTAGGCTTGAGTTTGGCCAGCCTGCGTTTTGAGGGCAATTATATTTTGAGCTGAACTTGTGCCAAATTCAATGGGTTCCAGTAGATTTGTTTCTACCGGGGAATGAAATGCACTGGATTGAAAGGGGAAAAAATGTTCCCACCAAACAATTCAGGCCTTTGCCCCCTGCAGCTCTTCTTTCATGCCCATCACTTCCTCCGCAAGCCAGCTCACACCGAAGGCTCCCTGGAGCTGCGCCCCCGCTGCAGCTCCACTCGCCCCTCGAGTATTGAAGGCTCTTCCAGAAGAGTGCAGAGCTCAACCTGCTGCTTTTCCAGTGCAAGCTGGCTCCTGTTAGCAAAAGGAGATTTGGGAAAGGTTATGTTCTTAGGGAAAATGGTTCTGTTGCTGCGCTAACAAAAGCGAGTTACGTTTGACGGAGGATGTACCTTGGCGAGTCCTTGCTGTCAGTCAGGCCTCAGGCACACACATGCAGCGAGCACGCGACCTGCCACCCTGCACCAATGCCACCCTGTGTTTATGAGAAGCTGTCACCACACAGCTTCAATCCCTCACAAAAAAAGAGGAAAAAAAAAAAAAAGAAATCCAGGTTCTGAAGGGCATATCTTAAAGATTGCAGAGAGTCATCTAGTTATGTAAAAATAAAATATGAATTTTAATGTGAGGCATTAACATGAGCTCTTTTAGGAATAACTACAGGACTTCATGATGAACGTATTAGAGCCCTGCTCCAGCACAGGTGCCTGCCAGTCTTCATAAATCAGCTCCAACAAGTTAATTCTTCATAAAGGAAGAGGAATGTGAATCTCGGGGATGGATGAATGGACACATAATAAAAGAAGGTGCATGACTTAGAGGTGCCAGGACTTACAGGTCCTGGCAGGTGGGAAGAGGAGAGCAGTGTCAGGCAACACAGGAGAGCATAAGAGTTTTGGGAGAGGTCTTTTATATCCCAACAAAGGGCAGTAGGTTGCAAAAATGGCTCTTACCTATTGCTTCTATCATGATAGCTCCTGGAGACACCTGGGATGAGTGGGTGCTGTTAGAGGTGCTCAGTGTCATGCGGGAGGCAGTGCACTGCTGGCCATCTGAAGGTTGCTGTGGTCCAGAGAGTGGGCACAGGGTGATGCCGTGGCTCCTGTCCTTGGACAGTGCTTGTCACAGCAGCTGCTCTGCGGGAGGAGAGCGCCTGTCCTCCCCGCATGTGGGGATGCTTCTCACACTAAGCCTGTTCAAAAGGTCGCTGAGATGTTCCCTGTGAATAGAGCTTGCTGCTGAGCCAGGCTGCTTTTATTTGTTGTTGATTTTATTGATGTTATTGACTTTTCCATGGGGCACTTTGGGGACGTTTTCACGATCGCGTGTGCAGGCGCTGCAAATTGCTTGATGGTACAATGTTTAACTCGCGCTCTGCACGGGCGCCAGAGACACATTTTTATTAAGAATCTGTGGTAGTTGTTGCTTTTGTGTTTATGATAAAATGTGTAGCGCAGCCCTGGCTGCTGCCATCCCGCTGTGGCCACAGGCTGAGGCAGAGTGATGATGTGTCGTGCAGGCGCTGCCCAGACAGCAGCAGCGTGCCCGCGCACCGACGGGCTGCAGAGAGCGCCCAGGCTCTCTGTCAGCATCCCAACAGGCAGGGCGTGTGTGCAGGACTGCAGCACGACCTGCCCAGACACCAGAGCGTGGCTGCTGCTGGTGGGCTGTTCCAAGTTCCATTTCTGCAAGTGAGGCTTGAACCTTGCAGGAATCTGTGCAATTGCCACATGGCAGCTACGAGGGGTGAAGGAGGTCAGATGCACCTGAACATTTTGGAGTTTCTAACCCAAGGTCATGGTCTCCTCAAAAGGCTGGGTGTCTGCTAGTGCTGGATGAGCTGCTGTGGCCACCAGGAAGGTGATGGAGTCAGAGGTTTCACTGGGAAGAGAGGGGGATTAAGATACAGACCCTTCTGACTGCAGCCTGTCCCTGAGGCGTTTCTTCGTGTCCTTGCTGCCCCTGCCCTCTGCATCCCTGCTGTCCGCTCCTCCCGGGCAGCCAGCATCATGGCATTAAGTGTTTTAACCACAGCTTTTATAGATTGAGCTCTGGAAATGTGATGTTAACACAGCTACGCAGACAAACACCATTAATATTTCAATACGTGGGTGAGGACAGGGAGAACATCCTTTGCTCCGTAAATAAAACAGGATCACTTGTTTTCTGCTCCAAGACTTGTCGCCTGCCTGAGACAGTAATATTTTAAAGTTGATTGGATCTTAAAATTGTAAGAGGTCCCCAGTGGCCCGACTTTAGCTGGCATTATCAGCTCAGCCATTGTCTTATGAAGCAATCTCCTCTTGAACCATCCTGTGCTCCCTCATCCTTTAAACACGTGCAGCCGGAAGCAGCTCGATTCTCTCCGGCTAAGGCTGTATGGTGATGGTGAGGAATGAAGATGAATATCCTCATGCCTGTGACCTTGGCAGCAGCCAGCCTTGTCCTTGGCACTCAGAGCCCCTCTGAAAGTTCCTGTTTGCTTTTCTTCATTCTCCAGGGACAGGTTGACAGTGCTGTCCTTCAGGCTGAAAAACACGTCAAAGGGAAAAGCTGGGGCAGCATGAGGGAGCGAGTGACAGCCTGCAGTGCACGAGGGCCAAGCTGGACCACGCACTGGACAGGGAGGAGATGGGGGCAGCTCACTGCCATGGGCTCTGTGCTCCTGGGGGGAAGCACCAGCACCAAGGCACATCCCCCAGCGAGGAACACCCAGTCCTGCAGCACACAGCAGCCTTGTGGGGAACAGCACCTTCCAGCAGCCTCCAGATGTCCCAGGGCAGTGTGATGGCATGATTCTTGCTGTCATGATGGATTAAAACCTGGTCCTGCTGTGGGGAAGACAAAGCAGGTCCTGGGGGAGGGTGAGATGGGAGCCAGGAGTTGCTGTGGTGCTTCAGGCAAGAAAGATGATTTCAGTTTTAGAAGAAAGGCCTGGGCATGTCCCCACAGCGAATTAAGTGGGGGTTTACACACTGGAGTTGTAAGGATGATT
Source organism: Leptocoma aspasia (assembly GCA_013399835.1). NCBI lineage: Eukaryota > Metazoa > Chordata > Aves > Passeriformes > Nectariniidae > Leptocoma > Leptocoma aspasia. The sequence continues at coordinate 107,707 of VXAX01003611.1, forward strand.
TCTAGAAAATGGGGATACACAGCTCTGGAAATCAGGAAGAAGAGAAGCACAGGCATGAGGTGTGCTGACAGTGCCATGCCTGCCCGGGAAGAGGGAAATCCTCATGGCATGTGGCTGGGCAGAAGGATAGGGAAAGGCAAAATGATCCTTAGTGGCTAGGAATTAAAGTAAGACAAATTCAGGCAAGAAATATGGGACAAATTCTTAGCAGCATGGTCATAAAACATGGGAACAGTTTACCTAGGGATGGCAGTGTAGTTTCCCAGAGTCTTTAAATCAACACCAGATATCACACGATCTTCAGGCAGAGAGCATCTGCAATCTTCTGAAGGCTTCCTTTGGGCTATGCTACCTCTGCTCTTAATTAGGGTGGGTTTAAAAAATTAAAAATCCTACTAGTTGATTTGCCTTTGCAGTGAATTTCCCCATTGCTTTCCATCTGAGTCCCATGAAACCAGGACTCTGTGTCTGCTGTTCTTATTTCCAGCTTCAGATAATTCTTCCAAAATGCCCTCTTGTACAAATTGAGCCCAATACGTGTGCGCTGTGGTAGCTAGGAGACTGGCAGGAACAGTGCTCTCCGTGATTATCCAAAGCAGTTGTCATGTTATTCTCATTGCTAATGGTATATAATTATGTATTAAGGCTCTCTCCAGGTAGAGCATCTTGGGGCAATTAGGGCACACAGCAGAGGACACGGAAAAGACCTCAAGACAAGTCACTTTGTCCCTCTGGAAAGGGAAATAATTGTCCCAGAACATATTGTTTGCATTTTTGCTGCCTGACGTGAAAGAGGATCCATTGCAGTGAGCCAGGACTTGGTGTGGTCAGAACCAGGAGAGCAGGATCCTTTCTCCATGCATGCAGTGCATGCAGCGCTCCTGCTCGGAGCCATGCAGCCGTGCACTCCCCTCCTCTCCCCTCCTCATCACGTTTGTTCTGGCTGGGGGGGATTTGATTAGCCCTGGTCTATCTACTCTGATGATCACAGGAGAGCTGGACCTCGTGCAAGCTGCCTGAGGCATTCGGCTGGTGAGACTGGGGTGGGAAGGGGATTGTCTGTGGAGTGTGTTTCTCCAGCTGTAGGCTTGCTCCTTCCACTGGGCCCGGTCAGCCTGTCCTCTGCAGAGGCTCACAGACCAAAAACATCATCCCAAACTGCGCTGCTGCCCCGGACACGGACCCGAGGGGACCAAAAACATCATCCCAAACTGCGCTGCTGCCCCGGACACGGACCCGAGGGGGGGAGTGACAGCACCGAGCGTGTGACACCAATCGTGGGGAATCAGAGAGGTGGGACTCTTGTCTTCTGTGCTGACACATGCCACGAGTCCTGGGCTTCTGCAGACACCTACAGGGGGATTCAGCCAGGGCTTCTCTTCCTTGTCCCCCCTGGAAACAAAGAACAAAACAATCTCATTCCTGCAGGAAACTCTTCTCCTCTGTGGAAACAAGGGATTATGTCTAGAAAGGTGGCTTGTACCCTTCGGACTCCCTCTGACTGCACGAGCAGCCAAGACACAGCCACCCCACGCGAGCCCGTGGGCTCTGTGCCGCACTCCCGGCTGGCCCTGGCTCCCTCGCCCGCTCCCTTTGGAGCCGCTCCTCCTCCCGCACCTCTGCCCGCAGCTCCCTGTGTTTGGGAGACACCACAAGACCGACTGCAGCAACAGCAGCGGTGCCACCGGGGAGCGGCAGCTCGGAAGAACGCTCGGGTGGTGTTTGCCGGGCTGTTAACGAGCCAAAACCTGGGCAGGGCGTTCAGGTGCACCTGGCAGGGAACATCCCCTGGGCCTCCCTGCTGGAGCAGGCAGCTCCTGCCAGGGGCGTTGGTGAGCAGAGCACAGGACATGGAAGCATGCGGCAGGTTGGAGGGCTGGTGGGGACACTGAGGGGGTACAGACACCCGGAGTGAACAGTGAGGACAGCGGGGGAGCCTCCCACGCTGCTCCCCAGCCTCAGGACAGGGTCGAGGGCTCACTGCAATACCCCCACAGGCATTTCCCCTCCCAGAAAGGGCTGGGCTTTGCATGTGTGGTGGCACTGGGAATCCAGAGCCACCTTCTCACCGTTATGAGGAGTTTTGTTGTGACTGGTGGGAACAATGAGAACAAACACCACGGAGCACTGGCTGGCGATGAAAGTTTCTCTGAACCAACAGAGACTTGCTTCAAAGGGGCCTATGAACAGGTTCCATTTAATTACGAGGCAGAAAGTGCCACATAACTAATATATGCACACAAATATATACCCATCCTCCAAAAGACTGGGCACTGCAGAGAGCCAGGCAGATCCTCTGGTGCTCTGGCCCTGGCAGCTCATGGACCAGACTGCTGCACTGGAGTCACGTTGCAGCCAAAGGGACACGAAACTGTTTTATTTTTAACTTGGCTGGAGGGAAAGTGGAAGGAATATCTTACAGTGGAAGAAGTAGATGAGGACCCTGGAGATCTCAGCTCAGTTCTTGGCTCTGCTACAAATTCCCCATGCGACCTTAAGGAGGTCACTTCATCTCTCTGTGCTTCATTTCCCTTCTGCAAAGTTTGGAGAGCGTGATCCTCCCTCCGGTCTTCTGTTGGGTCGGGAGCAGACACAGTTTTATTCCCCTGCAAGTGCAGTGCAGGAGAGCACGCTGTCTGGGGAAGGTGCAGGGCAGTTTCCCCAGCCGTGCCCTCACACAGGCTGCACGGTTTAGTTCCCCCCAGACTTCCCAGGAAGGGGGGTTTTGAGGGTAAACACCAAAGCCTGGTCATAGGAAAACAGAAGGATTTGCACTCTGTAACCTGCCCTCAGTGGCCAGAGCTGAGGCATCAGTAGGTGCCACTTGACTCGCCAGATAATTTTCTTTCCCAAAATACAGCATCTGCTAGGCCCTATCACAGCATTATCACACCATTTATGCTGTTAGTGCTGGGGAATGGATCTCACTGACTGTCACCTCTCCCTCCCCACCCTTGACTGGCAGCCCGTGCCCCGCTCGTGGCACCGGGACAAAGCACCGCCGCAGCACCCGGCAATTTATGGCCATTTGCATCCCATCCATCACTGGGGAGGCGGCAGAGAGGCAAGTCCCTGCGTCCAGAGGGACCCTGTGTCCCCATGGCCTGGGAGGCTCCTCCTCACGCCGAGCCCGGTTCTGCCCCTTTCCCTCTCTTTCCCCTGCTCACGCTGTTCCCTCGCTCTGCTGCTGGAAGGACAGTCCTGGGTCCTGCAGTGCCCTGTCCTCCCGGGGCCTGGCTGGCTGTGGCAACTTCTGACAAGTTGTGTTTTACGGAGCAGTCACAGGGTAATCTTGCACGTCCTTGTTTTGTCATTTAGGGCACTTAAAGTGTCACAGAGATTTCACTACCCTAAAAGCTTATCTGTCAGCAGGAGAGAGTTATTCCAGTAAAAGGGTATCATCAGCGGCAGTGGGAGGAAAAAAAAGAGACAAAAATCGTGTCTGAAGGTTTTCTATTCCGGGCTCTCTGCAGCCGACCTTGAGCCGATGCAGCTGCACCCAGAGGCTCCCAGGGCCAGTGGGCAGCACTGGCAGCAGTGCCAGGGTGGGCTGCACAGTGTCCCCAGCACGACCCTGCCACCTCCCAGCATCCAGCTCAGCCCAAACAAACTGGGGAGAACGCTGCTTGAGGGTCACTGTTCCATCCCCTGCCTTCATAAGGTTGATGTTGTCTGTGCTGCACCTGCCAGAGGGCAGAAGTTCTTCAGGCAGAGCCAGCAGCTGTGTCTGGGAGCAGGAGGATATCTCTAAAAAAAGAGAATGGGAGCAGACTGCACTGAACCTGGGCAAAAGTGTAGCATGAGCTGGTATTGTTCCTGATTTCTGTGGTTTGCACCCAAATAGTGCAGTATGGATTAATGGAGAGGATGAGAGGTGAAGGGAAGGGCACAGAAAAGATGAAGGAGGGAGGGAGGGAGGGAAGGAAGGAAGGAAGGAAGGATGACTGGTTGCTCTTTTTGCCATCGTGGGAGGCTCAAATGGCTCATGTCTGGAAGGAGTTTCCAGACTCTCCATCCTGGCAGGGAGCTGCGGGGACTCCTGTTGGGAACAGTGAGAACGGGAGCACAAACTCCTTGTGCAGTTGCAGGTTTAATGTGCTGTTAACCACCTCGATCTGGTGGAGCCAAGGGCTCCCAGGCACATTCTGTATTCGCCTTTGAGGAATTCCTTCAGCTACCACGTCCAAAAAGAGAGTTATTTGCATCCCTGTGTCTGGAACCTCCACGACTGTGTGATGCTGATGGAGCTTTCAGAGCATGGAAACAACTGCTCTGAGTGCTCCTAAGAAGGGAATGGTGTGAAGCCAGGGGGTCCTTGCTGTTCCCTCTCCCCAGCCCCTGCTGCAGGAGGGAGCTTTGTTTCCAGCCCAAAATAACAACTGCTTTTTTGGGGGTTTATCTGTGCTCTGCCAAGTGCATGACAAATTTGTACTAAGTTGGAACCTCAAATGATGCCAGCACAGAAAACCACAAATGCTATTGCATAACACAGGGAAATGAGATAAAAATCCTCCATACAGCAGCGTTACTTCAGAAGCAAGAACAAACAATGTTTAAAAATGTATAAACACAGGTGGCATATTTTCCTTAAAAAATGTTTCAAGAAAAACAAAAGCATCTTAACAAGGAATAAAATATGGAAAGTAGAAGCAGGTCAGAAAGAAGTCAAAGGAAGGGGGGGATACTAACAACATGGAAATGAAAGACAAGGTGGATTCTGGTGGCACGTGGCCATGCTGTGGGAGCTGCTGGGACAAGGGTGACCCGCATGTCCCCAGCTCCCGTCCCAGGGCCCCAGCAGCTCCACAGGGATGCATCCAGGCATCTCTGCAGGTGCTGGCTGTGGTGGATAACCCTGTGCAGGGATGTCCCTCAGCTCTGCCCTGCTCCAAGCCTGCCCACACAGAAAACAAACCTCTCTGGAATGGCCAACTTACCTGGGAGTTGGTGACAGAGGAGAGAGACATTTCACAGACTCATTTACTTGCCCCATTAACCATTTTAACAGCCTCCCTGCAATAACAATCATTCCCAGGGCTGGCAGAGCAGGTGTTCCAACAATCAGCAGGATTGAGAAGCCCTGGATGGCCATTATTATTAATGCCCATAATAAAAACATGCCTGAGAGCTGCACACCCTGCGCTCCATTACACCCTCTGGTTTATGGGCCAGCAGCTCCCGCTCCAGGACAGCCCAGGGGAGGCCAGCAACAGCAGCTCACCTGCAGCGTGGCGAGCACCAAAGAAAGGCTGTCCAAAACCACCATCTTTCAACTGACCTGTTTTATTGTGTCGTGAAAGACTGCACCTAAAAGCAGGTGCAAGGAGTATCAAACAGCGTGTTTCACCTGGAACATCCGAGCCCGGGCGCTGCTGGGGCCCAGCGTGCCGATTCCCCCTAAACTGAAAAGCAGCAGCAACTCAGGCTTCTGTCTGCATTGAACAGCTGGTAAGAAACAAGGTAACCCAGGGTACAGCTTCCCAAGAGACTGGCAAACAAAAAAAAAAACCAGGAGAGGCATCTAGTGTGTGCTACAGGCTGGTGTGGCGGGAGGGGCAATCAGCTGGCAGCTTTATCACTTTCCCCGTTCTCAATCAGTTTCCTTTTCTTCTCATCCGTTTTCCTCTTGAAGATGTGGTCTCTGTAGAACTGGAGTTCTTTGATGCTTTCCCTGATGTCATCAAGTGCTCTGAAAGAGAATTAAGGAGGGTTTCAAAGAGCCTGGGTACATCTCCAGCTATGCCCAGATCCTAATGTCACTGGAAACTTCCAGGCTGTGGGAAACCAAACATGCACATGGGAGGTGCATCTGTCAGAAATGAAAATAATGCTCACTGTCTCAGGGAAGCAATAAAAGTCCAGTGGTGCCAATATGCCAGGGAGTAACACACAGCCTCGTAGTTTATGTCAGCCTGGGACACAGCTGCTGGAAGCCAACAGGGTCTCCAGCACCGGCTGCAGAAACAATTCAGCCAGAGGGAGGAGCCGAGGGCTCCGGGGAGCTGCCCCGCCCCAGCTCAGGGCTCAGCTCCATGCGGCAACCACGACTGCAGCCAGGACCTCTGCCACAGCCAGCCCTCCTCCTCCTCTGTGTGTACCAGAGCCTCCCTCCTGCCCAGCACAGACACATCAGAGGGAGCCACACAGGTTCCCTGGCTCCCTCCCACTACCTCTCTAGCACATTCCAAGCTAGCAAATAGGCAGGAGCAGGACTCTCCCCCCCCCCCCATTCACAGGTCTCCAATTTTTGTGTTTCTGTGACCACCTCTGCCCAAAAAAGGGCAGATAACCCTCATTAAGTGACTGTTTGCATGGTCAACAAACAGGCACTTTGAAGAGCAGAGTGAACCAGAAGGGCTGAGGAAACTTCTGGTTCTCTGGATTTTAATAATCCTTTCCCCTACACTATCTAGCCTTTGGACAGGGGAATACAAACATCTGTCAGCGTGCAGAAGCACTCTGTCTCCACCTGCATCAGCCACAGGATGCTGGAATTCACAGGGAGCCCCAGGTCCTGCTCAGGAAGAGCAGAGCTCTCTGCAGGACAAGCCCTGCTCTGCCAGAGACAGAGGCACAAAGCTCACCTGTGAGAAGCTGCCTTCTTTGGTGCAAACTCGTATTCCTCTGGATACCAGCGCCTGTGAGCAGAAAAGTTGCCACTTAAAAAGAAAACTGGGATTCACAGCCATGTCTGCAGGTTTGCTACACTTGGTGAAGGAACCCTGGTTTCACTGACACCCAGAGGAGCCACAGCCCTGCAAGTCCCCCTGCTGTGACCTGCAGAGCCCCAGCACCACAGACGGCCATCCCAGGGGTGTCTTTCAAACCACTTAACTGGGGGAACATTCACCTGCAAAGTTCCTTGACAGTGCTCACATCAATGATCCTGTAATGAAGGTGCCTCATGAACTGCGGCATGTATTTGTCAAGGAATTTCTTATCTGCATGAACAGAGTTACCTACAAAGACACAAACAAGATGTTTCTTCAAAGATGCTACAGAGCAACATGGAAATGAGCAGCAGGTGGAGCGAGCTGGGAGAGATCACAGGGGAAGAAAAGCCATTCACAAGCAGCTCATTTATCCCATTTTCTAGCAAATATGATTGTAAAGGTTTGTCAGCTTTTCATTGCAGGATCACACGGGGTTTAATACTAATACTTCTAGTAATTCCTCAGTTGCTACTCCCACAATTTGTGTCACACAGATAAATATCGAAGAATTATGCCAGCATTGGGTTTTTCGCCGAGTGAAAGTGGCCACTGGTATTAATTTCACTCAGCACCTGTCCCAAGATCATGTATGGAATTCTGAAAGCAGCTCTGGATAACAGGACACCTGGAAGATCCTTACTGGGCCTTTGGCTGGATACCCAGGGAGGAGAAGACACAGCACAGAGCAGGAACACATCCCTGCCACACGTGCCAGTGGGTGGTGACATCCTGTGGGAGTGCAGGACAGATGAAGTGCTGTGGGTAAGGAAGAAGATGCTTCACCTGCGAGGGGACAGAGCCCCGGGGGTGTCTGCTGCCGCACGAAGGACAGGAACTCGTACTCCGCCTGCTGCAGGGAGATTTTACTCTCCTTCACAGCCTTAGTGAGGCCAGACTGCAAAAAAGAGCCAAGTCATAAATCAGAAACACCCTGTCACAGACACTGCCAGGAATGCTGCAGCTCTCAAGTAAATGTTTAACTCTGCAGTGAAAGGTCAGCCCTGTGAGGGCTGTTTGCTCCCCAGGTGCCTCCTGAGCTCTGCACCTCAGTCCTCTGGGGCACCCTGTGCTCTCCCCTGGGACCTCCTGCTTGGCAAGGAAAACCAAGGCAGGTAAAAGGTCCTGACAGCACTGACCTTCCTGTGGGGTTTGGGACTTTCTTTTTCCCTTTTTTTGATGTCTTTGCTCAGAGTTCTTTTCAGTTACCAAGAGGTGAGACGTTGTTTCTCCACCTGCACATCCTTGAGCCAGGAGAGCGCTACATCCCTTTCTATCCCTGTTCCAGGAGAGGCACTCACCTCCCCAGCAGGGAGCAGCAGGTACCACTGAACACAAATAAACAGGATCCTGCCTTCAGGGTTTATCAAGACTCCTATAAATCAGGAAAGTTCCTCCCTTTTTTTTTTCAATAGCTAAATGTCAAATCCTCTCCAAGTGTTCTCGGTGATTTATTTCCATCTGGCTACACTATATATTTCCACGACTGTGCAGCAAAAATCTACTTGACAGATCCAAGTGGTGGTTAAAAAATTCATTATGTGGCAGCATTTTCATCTATATTCTAATTGCTTCTCTTCTCTTAGTCAATTAAAAATAAGTAGCTCCTCAGGAGCAGCAAGGACGCATGCTACCATCTCCAATTCACTCCTGAGCTGAGGCTGAGCTGGAATCCTTGACTGGGGCAGGGAAAAGCACCCATCACAGTAAATTAATATTCATTTCCCAAACTCTAGCTAATTCTTCCCAGAGAGAGCAAGATGCCGAGGGGGGAGGAGGGGGGGTTATGGATGTCTTAAAACTTCAGCCCTTAATTGAAAACTAACTTAAATTTCAATTCATCATCAGGGACTGGAAAATCCATTTGCTCTCTTGCTGCTGGCAAGGAGGAACCTTTCTTCAGTGGCCCAAAGAACTAAAAAGAATCTCTTGCTGCAAAAGTGAAGCTTTCCATGAAAAAATCCACAAGGCTCAGAGTGCTGAGGGGACAGGCAAAAGCCCAGTGTTTACAGGCCTGTTTAATCCCACATGCACCAGAGTCCACAGGAAGAAATCTGCATTTGACTGGCTCTGGATTGTTCTGCACCCATCCTGCACCTGTTCTTACTCAGGCGTTCAAGCTTCACCTTCCCCACTGGAATTATTTTGAACTATTTTATGCAAGACTTCAGCAGGAGGAGCTGCCAGGATTTGAACCCAACCCAGCCTACACAGAGGCAGGAGGTGGCCAGCAGCTCTGGGAGAGGACCAAGGAACCAAACCCCAATTCCCAACCTCCCACTGGGAGAAAGGAGGCAGAGCCCCTGCCCTGGGAGATGGGAGCCAGTGGCACATCCCCGGGTGACAGATCTGTCCTGGCTGCCCTGCCTGCTCCAGCCCCCCAGGGGAGCCTCCCTGCTGCTGCTCTGTGCTGCTGCTTCCCGCTCCCAAACCAGGAGGCAGCTTCCAGCACTATTCCAACTTATCAGGAAGCAGGCTGCAAAGCACAGGCTGCTTCAGGCAAGCTGGAAGCTGAAGGCTAAAGATCCCTGAGTCTGAACTGTGCCACAGATGACTTGTGAGACCTTGGGCAAAACGTTCCACGTGGGCTCCTCAGTGCAAAAGCAGCCAGGTACTGTGTCCAGCCTGGGACCCGGCCTGTGTGAGCGCAGGCTGCTGGGCACAGGCGCTGTCCCCGCTCGGGTGGCCGTGCCCCTGGCTCGGGATCGCAGCGCGCTCCCACCGCGGCCCAGGCACACAAGGCTGCTTTTACCTTCCCGTGGTGCTCCTTGCACCACTCGNCAGACCATGCGCTGCCCCATGTCGCCGCCGGCCATGGCCGCCGCCCTCCGCCGGCCCCGCCACAACCGCCCGGCGCAGATCCGCAGGCGGCCCAGGCCGGCGCGGCCGCCGCCCAGCATCGCCGCCGCACTACAGCTCCCGGCGGCCCCCGCNGCTGAGGGGACAGGCAAAAGCCCAGTGTTTACAGGCCTGTTTAATCCCACATGCACCAGAGTCCACAGGAAGAAATCTGCATTTGACTGGCTCTGGATTGTTCTGCACCCATCCTGCACCTGTTCTTACTCAGGCGTTCAAGCTTCACCTTCCCCACTGGAATTATTTTGAACTATTTTATGCAAGACTTCAGCAGGAGGAGCTGCCAGGATTTGAACCCAACCCAGCCTACACAGAGGCAGGAGGTGGCCAGCAGCTCTGGGAGAGGACCAAGGAACCAAACCCCAATTCCCAACCTCCCACTGGGAGAAAGGAGGCAGAGCCCCTGCCCTGGGAGATGGGAGCCAGTGGCACATCCCCGGGTGACAGATCTGTCCTGGCTGCCCTGCCTGCTCCAGCCCCCCAGGGGAGCCTCCCTGCTGCTGCTCTGTGCTGCTGCTTCCCGCTCCCAAACCAGGAGGCAGCTTCCAGCACTATTCCAACTTATCAGGAAGCAGGCTGCAAAGCACAGGCTGCTTCAGGCAAGCTGGAAGCTGAAGGCTAAAGATCCCTGAGTCTGAACTGTGCCACAGATGACTTGTGAGACCTTGGGCAAAACGTTCCACGTGGGCTCCTCAGTGCAAAAGCAGCCAGGTACTGTGTCCAGCCTGGGACCCGGCCTGTGTGAGCGCAGGCTGCTGGGCACAGGCGCTGTCCCCGCTCGGGTGGCCGTGCCCCTGGCTCGGGATCGCAGCGCGCTCCCACCGCGGCCCAGGCACACAAGGCTGCTTTTACCTTCCCGTGGTGCTCCTTGCACCACTCGGACATGCTCTCCAGCAGCTCGTCGGGCTGGTTGATAATCAGGTTCGGGCCCTGAAGGTAATGGGAAGGAAAGTTTAGAAGCACGTCCAAGTTCGGTGGCGGGCACAAGCAGGGACACCGGGCGCGGTGTGACGCAGCCCCGGCGCCGCCGGAGCCGGGATCGCTTTGTGCCGGGAGCGGCGCGGCCCGGGCTGCCCGCGGGGTCCCGCCCGCTCACCTCGGCCAGCACGTTGAGGTCGCAGTCGGTGATGAGACACGCCATCTCCAGGATCTGGTCCTTCTCCANCGGCCGCCTGCGCGCCATGGTGGGCGGACGCGCCGCAAGGGCTGCTGGGAGATGTAGTCCGCGGTAGCCCGGAGCGCTCCTCCCGTCACCGGCCACGGAGCGGCTCCGCTGCCCCGCCGCGAAGGCGGAGATGTTCACTCAGGGGCTTGCCCCAGGGAGACTTTTAATGTTCTCCAAGACAATGCTGTTATATTTTAAATGGACAACAGGGAATGGGTTCAAAGTGAAAGAGAGTAGGTTTGGATTACATATTAGGAAAAAATTCTTTACTGTGAGGGTGCTTTGGCACTGTAACAGGTTACCCATGGAAACTATGGGTGCTACATCACTGGAAGCGTTCAAGGCCAGGTTGGATGGGGCTCTGCTGCAGTGGAAGGTGTCCCTGCCTCTGGCAGGGGGCTGGAGTGAGGTGGTCTTTAAGGGACCTACCCAGCCAGACCAGGGTGTGACTCTATGACTGTATAAAAAACAACATGAGAAATGTTACAGATGCCAGGCAGCATCTGTCCCACCTCAACTCTGCTTAAAATGCTAGACCCTTCAGTCTGACACTGTTTCTCCTACACAAACACTAACAGCACTTCTCTGTGACACAAGGACAGAGTGGTGGTTTCTCCAAGACTTCACCATGGCTTTTTTAACCCATGGAAAGCCCTGAAGTGTGCGTTAACACATTTAATACTGAGACCAGAGTTTGGCAGGACTGCACTGCTGGTATTTTTACAAACACTAAAAGGTGACTTCACTGGGGGTTTTTTTT
>VXAX01003611.1:120834-139577 GCA_013399835.1 Leptocoma aspasia
ATGGGAACGGGGGAACGGGAACGATAATGGGAACGGGGCAATGGGAGTGATAATGGGAACGGGAACGGGGCAATGGGAACGGGAACCATAATGGGAACGGGGCAATGGGAATGATAATGGGAACGGGAATGGGAACGGGGCAACGGGAATGATAATGGGAACGGGGAAACGGGAACGGGGCAGTGGGAACGGGAGAACAGGAAACGGGAATGGAGGAACGGGGCAATGGGAACGGGAANCAGTTGAGCCGATTAGCTGCGATTCTGTTACAGGCTCGGGCGGTTGGCAGCAGCTCGCTGCCCCTCTGGAATAACCCGGTGAAGGTCCCGGCGGTACCTGATCGGAACTGGATGCGCATGGGCCGCCCGTACAGCTTGATCCCGTTGAGCAGCCGCAGCCCGTACGGCACCGACTCCTCGTGCTTGAAATTGACGAAGGCGAACTGCTTGGGCCGTCCGTCCCGGTCCTTCGGGATCTTCACGGTGATCACGGGCCCCGCCTGGCACCGGGGCGAAGGCGTTAAGCAAACAGCGGCAGGAGCCGAACCCTGTCCCGCGGCGGCCGCCGTAGCCCCGCCGGCCATGGCGGCCGCGCTGCCCCCGCCGCGCCCTCCCCCGGTACGCGCAGCGCGGGCGGTACCTGGTGGAAGAGCTCGAAGATGAGCTCCTCGGTGACCTTGGGGTCCAGGTTCCCCACGAACAGCGTCCGGTTCGCCTCCGCGGCCGCTGCCCCCATGGCCGCGCCGAGACCCGAGCGCGCGCTGCCAGCGGCCGCTCCCCCCGCCCGCGCCGCGCTGCGCGTGACGTCACCGTCACGTGAGCGCGGGGNAATGGAGGAACGGGAATGGGGCAATGGGAACAGGAATGATAATGGGAACGGGAATGGGAACGGGGCAACGGGAATGATAATGGGAACGGGGGAACGGGAACGATAATGGGAACGGGGCAATGGGAGTGATAATGGGAACGGGAACGGGGCAATGGGAACGGGAACCATAATGGGAACGGGGCAATGGGAATGATAATGGGAACGGGAATGGGAACGGGGCAACGGGAATGATAATGGGAACGGGGAAACGGGAACGGGGCAGTGGGAACGGGAGAACAGGAAACGGGAATGGAGGAACGGGGCAATGGGAACGGGAACGGGGGAACGGGAATGGAGGAACGGGAATGGGGCAATGGGAACAGGAATGATAATGGGAACGGGAATAGGAATGGGAACGGGAATGGGGAGGGGAACGGGGCAATGGGAACAGGAACGGAGGCAGGCATGGGACAGGGAACGTGGACAGAACCGGGGCCTGTCAGCAGCGGCTCGGCAGCTCCAGTACCTGAAGGCTTAAGACAGTTTTATTAGGATTTGCTCCATGTTTCACACTGAGGCTTCGGCCTGGTGCAGTGCTGCTGTGTAATTGCTGAAGTGATGAACTGGTGACAGGACCAGCTCCTCTTACCGTTGGTGAAGAAGGAACCCAAATGTTATGGGAACAGAACAGAAAACACCAGCCGTGTCCCTGAGAGGGGGCACAGCTCAGAGATTGTTCATAAACCTGCAGGTGGGAAACTCATCTTTCCCCTTGGGAAGGAGACCTAGCAAGCGTGCTGCTAGGAAATCCAGAAACCCAAAATCATCAATACCACAGGGCTCTGTGTGCCGGGGGCTCCATCCCCGGCTGCCCCCATCCCCGGATCCCCTCGGGGTGGCTGGGCTGAGCCCTCTCCAGCTTTCCCAGGGGCTGCACTTCCCCAAGGGCTTTGGAGCTCATCCCTGGCTCTCCCCAGCCGCCTCCATCCCCTGGGAACCCCAGAAGGTGCTGGATGTAAAACGGGTGTTCTCCATCTGGAAAAGCTTTGAGAGGGGCAGCTGAGCCCTGGTTTTTCATTAGCTGCCCACGCGTTGCAGCAGATCTGATTTCCTGTTAATTGGGTGCTGTTCATTTTCTCCACTCCATTGCCTGGCGCCGCACCTAGAATTTGTATCCATGTGGTTTAATGGCCTTCGCCTGGGTAAATCCCAAACAGCCACTCGTTCAGAAAGGGAATTACTACCTCGCTTTGCCAGGACTTCCACTTCGCCTTAATTTCCCTGGAGCCTCGTTCACTTGGCTCTGCCTGTTCTCCCTGCCTGGGTCCCCCCGGGGCTGGCTGGGGACGTGTGGCACCCGTGCCATCATGCCCTGTGCCACATGCCAGTGCCACGGCCCTGGCCAGAGGCCACGGTAGGAGCTGGTGGGCTCAGGCATTGCCTGGCACAGCCTCACCCAGCCCAGGCTTGAAAAATACACAGTGAGAGAACAGGAGCCACTTCAGGTGCTTCGGAGATGCTCTTGGAGTTCCCTTGTGCTTGTTTGTGTCTCTGTTTTGTGCCCTTTTTGCTCTTCAAAGGAGCAAAGTGGAAAACCAGAAACTTTTGCTTTGGGAGGAACAGCCCATTCTTTGTCTGCCTGTTCTAATGCACAAGCACTTGGAAATATTGCTGGGATTCCAACCAAGTCCACTTGCTACTTTCAACTGCAGAAGAGGCTTGTTGGTTTGTTTATTTGGGGAGTTTTGTTTGCCCTCCTGGCCTGTGCCTGGTCAGTGACAGGCAGTAGGACACCAGCCTCACCTGTCCCCTTCCAGCTCACAGGTGTATTTCACCACTGGCTCGCAGTCCAAGGCTCCTGCTTCGTTCTTCAGGCACTTCTCCAGCTCCCAGCAGTTCTGGTCAGTGTAGCTCGAGGCCGTGATCTCCTGCAAGTGCTCACAAGCAGACAGGAGCTGGTCCATGGTGGGGCCACAGCCAATGTCTGTCAAGGTGTCACCTCTCAGCCCATCTGGTGCAGAGGGGGGGACAAACCACCCCAGGCAGAGACATCCCAGAGCCCTGCAGGCTGTGCTCCCCCTCACCCACAGATGTGACCCCAAGTGCCACAGCCCCGTGCCCCAGTGCCAGGGCTCTCCTGTTGTAGGCACACAGCTTGTGGTAATTGGGAGTGGGGCTGTGGCCCGGGCTCATCCCCAATGGGCTACAGCTGTGTCAGACAGGTGACTGGTATTGAAGGTGACGAGACATGGAGTGCTGAGGGGCACTGACCAACCACAAAAGGGTAGAGAGGAGACACAGGTGGAATGCATGTGAGATCAAGAGTTTAAAAGGTTGCACTGAGGAACAAGAAAGGGTAGAAGCAGATGCTTGTAGCCTTCTTTGGTGTTGGTTGTGGCTCCACTGTCCCTCTGCTGTACCCTCTGGCCGCAGCCCAGCCAGGGGCAGCTCCCGAGCCTGGGGCAGCGACACTGTCCCCAGAAGCTGTGGCACAGCCCCAGCTCCGTGTCCGCAGCAGGCACAGGGCTGTCCTTGCCAAAGCCGGGCTGTGTCTGTGTCCCGCACGGCCCGGAACGCTGCCGTGCCTGCCCTGCCTCGGGACTGCTCACCTGAGGAGAACATTCCACGCGGGATCCTTGGGTTCTGCATCATAAACGCGCATGTCCCTTCCCGCCTGCTGCTCGTGCTGGGAAATTCTTTCAAACACTCCTAAGGGTCAAAATTCTGCTGGTGAGACTCTGCATCCATGAGGATCGCCGGTGCTTCCATCCTGGCGGGAGCCAGCTCCGCTGCTCCCGTGCCCCTCGGGCTGTCACCTGCCCTCTGTGCGCTCCGGCTGGGCACCTGCTCCCGCAGCGCTCAGGTGTGCTCCGCTTTTCTGCCTCGCTTTTTCCGTATGAACTCGCTTCTGCAGCCCCCGGCAGCGCCTCGCCCGCCGTCCTGAGCAGCACGGAGGGGACACGGTGGTGACAATTCCTCACACGGTGGTGACAGCTCCTTCGCCGTCGCGGCCACAAAGAGGCAGCAGAGCCCCGCGCTTCTGGCGCTGGCACGGCCCCACAGCAGCTCGTCCTCCTCCCACTCGCCCAGCTGGAGCCCAAATGATCAAACAGTTTTAGGCTCATTACCGGCTCCAAATCTATATAATTGGCCTTTGCTTTTCCGGAGATCCATCGTTAGAAGTGACAGCAGAGGAGCTGCCGCATCGTCGTCGAACTAATAAGTGCGAGTGTAGATCCAAGGTGGATTTGCTTCACAAACCCCCTCACCGAGCCAGACCTGCCACTGCCAAACCCTCTGCTGAGCATGTGAGGCATAAAAAGGACGTCAGCTAGGAGGATGAACATGGTAAGGAGGTTTTCTTCTGACAGCAAAGCCAGCAGTCAGTGCTCCCTGCTGCTGCAGCGCTGGGACATGGGGCCCTGTGAGAGCCTTGCTGGCCAGGCAAGCTGGCCCTGGGGCATTTGCCAGAGCAGTGCTTAGCTTTCAGTCCTCAGAGCCTGATTTTGTCACTGAATGACATGATCTGGGGATAAAAGCACAAGCTGGCAGCACCCAGAGGTCTCTGAGCAGGAGTGGCAGTGCAGCTCAGAGCTGGCAGGACTTACTGCCCTCACTGCCAGCCTGGCACTGCCTGGTCCTGGGAATTGTGGAATCACAGAATGTCCTGGGACTGGCCTGCCATGGGCAAGGACACCCTCCACCAGACCAGGAGATCCAAGCCCCATCCAACCCAGCCTTGGGCACTGCCAGGGATCCAGGGACAGCCACAGCTTCTCTGGGCACCCTGTGCCAGGGCCCCCCACCCTCACAGGAAAAGATTTCTTCCTAATACCTGATCTAAACCTACTCTGTCAGTGTGAGGCCTTTCTCCCTTGTCCTGTCACTCCAGGCTGTAAATAGTAAAAGCCCTAAATAGCTCCCTTCAGGCACTAGAAGGCCACGATTAGGTCAGCCCAAAGAGCCAGCCCCCGAGCCCATGGTAGCCCCCAGAATGGCTCTGACACTGCAGCTTCCCAGCTCCATGAGAGCTCGGCTCCAGATGCCTGATTTCCATTTCCCCCCGTACTCTTATTTCAATCAAAGTGTGTGATTAGGGCTGCACGAGCTCCATTGTCATCTCCACCTAAGTGCTGCTCTGATGGGTGGAAACAGCATCTCAATGTTTACAGTGAGGAATGCATGGCTCTGCTTTCCTGGATATCACACAGAATCTGCCACTGCAGGGAGGGAAAATCACACGAAAAACGAGCAGCCCCTGCAGAAGCCTGGGGAGGGAGGATGGGAGCTCTCCCAGGCTATGGGGGAGCACCTTGGCCTCGTTCCCTCACCTGTGCAGCAGCTGGGAGATTATAAAGGGCAGAGGGAGCTCAGGGGGGTATTTTGGTATTTACAGCACCCCAGGGTGTTGCTGGGTTAGGCTCTACGTGGCCTCTGCAGAAGCACAGCTGCTGTTGGTGTCCCAGAGGAGGTTTGGAAGCAGCCAGCTGGTGCAGTGGAACACTGGCCTGGGGTAAGGATGGGTGTCCTCTGAGGGCACCACTGGGTGCTGGTGCTTTTGTGGGGGTTGGTTGAAGGTGGCTGGTTGTTGCAGAAAACATTTGGAGTTTTCCCCTGTACTTCTGTGGTCAGAAATATTGTGCTTCCAGGGTCCTGTCAGAGTCAGAGGAATGCATCCACTGCTGTGGCCTTTCCTCCCAGGGTCGGGTGTTTGGCTGAGTCTCTGTCGCGTGGCCATCAATGGGATCTTAGTTAAGGGAGGTGTAATTAACAGCTGGCCGTGCTGCTGGGCCCCTGGCCCAGGTCTGGCTCCCCAGGGCTCTGCCCACAGAGGGGAGTGGCAGCAGCCCAGTGCCAGGAACAAAAGGCGTCTCTTCTCCACGTGGTGTAGAGGATCCCAAACAAAAGGTTCCCATTCCCTGCACTCCTCTCCCTGCTTCTCGCTCTCCTTTCTGTGCTCCCACTCTTCAGCAGGGATTTAAGCCATTCTTTTCTCTGGGCTGCAACAAGAAAGTAGCAATTAACTGTTATAAGGCTGTTTTATAGTCCTGTGCAAACCCTTTCCATCCACTCTGCTTTAAATGGGTACATCTTTTATTCCCAGTTTTCGGGAGTGTAAAACTTTACAGCATTTGCTGCAAACCTTCATACTTTGCTTTGCAGTTTATTGCTCCCTCTGCGGATATATCTCACTCATAAATATGGCTTCCAGCTCCCAGTACTTGACTACGAGCTGCAGTGCCTCGGAGTGCTTCCATTAATGGGATTTTGCCTACATATCCTGGTGTGATTCATCCCAAGCCTCTGTCTCTCCTCTGCCCAAAGGTGCGGAGCTCTGTAGAAGAGCTCTGGCAGCAGCAGGTCACTGAGCCAGGGCATCCCAGCACCAGCTGCACATCCCTGCGTGTATCCCTATCCCTATGGCTCTGGGAGGTGGCTGTGGGGGGCTCAGTGTGAGCTGGGGCTCTGTGCTGGCGTGGCTTTGGGCACTGCCATTGTGGAGCCTTGGAGCAAAGGCTGTCTTAGGTGGAGAGTTTCCTCTCCTATGGATTGTTCACAGGTTATTTGTAAAAAACTTCCATTTCCTATGATTAGCATGGAGTCTCTCTGCTCTCACTGTACTAAGAGGGAAAAATAAAGAGGTCAAAGAGGTTCCTGTGGGTTTAGGTCTGACATGGGTGTGTTGTTTCTAACCACCCATAGTTTTTATTTCCATGGGAGCATTGAGAAGCCCTTTTACCCTGGTGCCCATTTTTTGGAACACTTTGGAGTAGTGCTGTGCTTGACACAGGCTCAGGTGTCCATGAACAGAGCCAGCCAGGTTTGTGGACAGCAAGTGCCAGTGCCTTGGTGCTTCAGCAGCCAAGCCAAAAGCTGGAGGTGGAGGCAGAGCAGGGTTCTCTGTGCTGCTGGTCCTGCCGGGAAGGGGACAGGGCACTTGGCACCCCTGCGCTGGTGGTGGCCCTAAGGCGAGGAGTGGGGGTTCCTGCTGCAGACCCCAGCCAGCCGCCGCCATTCTGGGACAGTCGTGACACAAAGGATTCGGAAAGGTGTGGGATATTAAGTGCAGCTTTCAGACCCCTGCGTCCTACATGGTAATTTCCTTGCATTACAGCGATGGCGGCTTTAAAACCGCCCTCCTCCCGTCCCCTTTTAACAAAACAGAAAAGCATTTAGGGCCGATTTGTTTGGAGTCCAGAATGGCAGCGATTACAGCTGCGCGGTGCATTTGGGGTAAATGCAGTGATTTGGGGTGAGGATGGCCTCTGCTGAAAGGGTGACACGGGCTGGGGGCTGCTGTTCGTCCCGCCCTGCGTGTGCCCTGCCCCGTTACCAAAGCAGGCTGCTTTGTCTCAGCCCTTTGAGCATCCCACCACTGCATTAAAGCTGCTTTTCCAGGGAAAAATAAGACCTATTTTGAAAAGCCTTGGCTGCCCGTGTCCATCCCCGGGTGCTGCCCTCAGCCCGGGCTGCAGGAGGGGGGACCAGGGGGCACACGCTGGCAGCGCCACATTAGCGGATGCTTTATGGGACCATTTGCCAGTGCCGGTACCTGCCGGCGAGGCTCCAAATGTCAGAGCCGGGCGAGGGAACAGGTGGGCTCTGTGCGTCTCCGGGGCCCCACTAATTCACAGGCGATAAATTAATGACAGGAACAGGGACAAAGTCCTATTCTGGGTGCAGGTGACAGAGCAATTCCCTTCTGGCAGGCGGAGGGAGGGAGACCTGCCGCTGTCAGGCTGCCTTTGATTGTGTTGTCTGAGCCAGCCTTAAAGGTAGCCCGCGCTCGAGACCAGCTTTGCTCCTGCTCAGGGCTCTGGAAGCAGTGGCAAGTCTCGCTTAAAATAATGAGCACCTCTGCTAATTACCTGAGGCTGCCTCTTTGAACCGCGGGCTGTCGCTTACATCATCCCCATAAAGGAACCGAAGGTTTCCTTCAATCCAGAGAGACGGGAGATGTTCAGAGCTAATGACATCAGCCCTGTCGGGACAGGGTGTAAAGCTGTTGGCACCCGCACAGACCTGGTCCTGGTGCCAGGCGTGGGGCAGGGGAGATGCTGGCACAAGTGGGGTGCTCCTGGGCTCCCTCCCGGTACTCGCTTGTGTCCCGCCTGTCCCCAGGAGGGAGGGCTGGCGCTGTGCAGGAGGTTTCGGTTTTGTCTGTGCCATCTTTACAGAATTCCCGAGGGATTGTGACCTGGGAGCAGCGATCCGGTGCCGGGTGGGAGGAAAGCGGGGCTGGTGCGAGCTGTGCCGGGCTCTCTCTCGCCTCTAGGAAGCACTCTGACCCCAGGAAAATGCTGCTTCGCGCCCCGACACGGGGAGGATCGCTCCGAGCAGAGCTGCGAGAGCGAGCAGCATCCTTAGGCTCGGCAAAGTGCTGGTTTTGGAGAGCCTTGGCTTGGCAGTGGGCGAGAAGTGAGGTCGAGGGATCCCAGCATGGCAGAGCCTGGGACTCGGCAGTTGTCTGTCAGCTCAAGGGAGAAGGTTCTGGGAAATGCCCCGTGGGGAGGCACCAGCCTGGTCCCGGAGCTGGGAACCCCTCCCCGTGCAGGGGTTCCCTCCGAAACGGGGGCCAGGTGAGTGCCAGCCTTGGAGGACGTGGTTAGATGTAGGAGCGTGGTGCCTGGAGAGGTGGGATCGTTCAGGATAAACCATCCCTCTGGGCTCTGCTGAGGAACCTCCTCGCCCTGCAAGAGCGCAGGAGAGACGAGACTTCCCGGGAGCAGGCGGCTGCGCCCCGGCCCGACGAGCCCGTGCAGATGGCGGGGAGATAAACGACACCATCTCCGTACTGTAGTGGCTCGGCCGTAATTCCTGAAAGACATTTATTGGAGGCAGCCTTCCCTTTTTCAGGGCTGTGACTCCTCGGGCAGGGGGAATTGCGATGGGGAAGGTGGAAAGCGCAACCCGGCGTTACTGATGAGACCGGTGCCCAAACCCCCATCCATTCCTCTCCTCCAATTTTCTCCTCTGACAATTTATAGGTTGGTTTGATGCTTGAATAGCTGAGTCTCTCTAGTAATATGTATTCTCTGTAAGTATTCCCCGCTGTGGCATATCCTAAGAGAACTCCATCAAATAATTATCTTCCCTTTTATTTATTCACAGTCTTTTCACTCGATCTGCATCACGATAAAATATTCCAATGGCTTCCTCTTAGCACTGAGCCTTCCCCAGATTGTAAAGTGTATTTATGTACAGTATTAAATCCGCCCTGCGCCGCTCTTTATCTCGCCTCTCTGCCCGTTCGATGCCGCCGCCCTGCGCTGGCCCTGGCCACCCCTGCCCTGACTCCCTGTGTGCCCGTGGCACGCACGGAGCCTGTGCCACCTCCCCGCGGGCCAGGACAGGACAGGTCCGCAGGCGGCCGAGGACCCAGCTGCAGCTCGTGCTGAGGGATGGAGAGGGGCAGCCGCCCCGGGGAACCCTCCTGCCCTCCCTCGCCGGTGCTTCCAGCCGGGATGTGGCTGCCCGCCGGCAGCGGGAGGACGTGACTGCAGGGCAGCCGAGCGCAATCAGAGCAGGGAAGGAACCAATACGCTCCTTTGGCCGCTCCGGAGGCGCTGGAGGAGCAGCGCTGCTCTCCCTGCGGAGCCGGTGGCCTCCGGGGAAGGATGAATCCCTAACAAGGGGTTCCCAATCCCTAGCCAGGGGCGGCTTGTCCTGCAGAGAGAGGCTGTTCCAGGGGCGGTGTGCAGAGTCCGAGCGAAGGTTCTCGATGCTCACGAGCACTTGGAGCACTTGGAGCAGTCCTCAGAGAAGGTGCAGGCGTGCTGCAGCACAGCTCTGACCTGTGGCAAGGGACATCCTTTCTCCGTGGGATAGCAGGTCCATGTTTGCAACTGGGATAGCTGCAGGCTTTGAAAATAGCCCTTCCAACACCATTATATCCTCCTTGTCTTTCTGTGGATTTCTGCCTGCTGCACAGCAGCCTAACAGGGAATACTTGGTGTTGTGCATCCCTCCCTGCTGCTTTAAAAGCCCCCAGGAAGGACCAGTGGCCTCTCCACCCAGGATGCACGGGAGGCATCTTGACATCTCTGCAGGTGTGGGGTCATCCCAGGGTGTTCTGGACTGAAGGGGCTCCTGTGGTCACCTTCACGCTCTGTAGCAGTGCCAGGGATTCTGTCAGGCCAGAAGAGCTCTCCCTGCTTTGAGCGCTGGGGGAGTGAAAGTGAGTTTAACTGTGATTTTAGGTTTGCTTACACTGCTCTGCCCGCAGGAGCATTTCTTGGGAGCCACAAGGCAGTGGCAGCAGCAGCACTTTCTGCCATGCTGTGTCACCATGACGCAGGAACAGCAGTTATTTGGTTGGTCACAGAGAAATAGCGGTGACGGTTCACAGTTGTGGATTTTCTTCCCAGCTTTGCCCACAGCTCAGCTGGTAGGCAGATGGGCCAGGGAAAGGGGTGTTTCCCAGAAGAGGGAGATGCCAGGGGAGAGACCAGTCATGGTGAGGATGATGACCATGATGCTCCAACTCACTTGGCTCTGGTACCACTTCAGAGTGGCATCCCCTACACTCCTGGAGAGCCAAGTTCCCCAGCAAGGGTTAACAGAGTGTATAAAATTGATTGCGATTTTAGTAATTCAGTATAATCACAGTCTACCAGCAGGTTGCTTTTCCAGCAGGAGGGTTTGGAATTATTTTCTGGAGTTTGCAATATAGAACTTAAATTAAGCCTCAGAAGTCAGAGGAGCTCTGCTGCATCTCTAATGTGGTGCTAAATTCTCAGCAGCACATTCCCTGTATTAAAGCCTTTGCTGGCAATTAGGTTCATTAACTATCACAATACCTTATTTATTACTCGGCTTGCCATATGGTTTCCCAGCTAAAGAATGGCACCCGTTCTAGCACAGACCATTTGGCATCATAAAGATGTTAACAAATAATGTTATGGCTCTCAAGGGCAAAAGGGCTCGCCGGGCTGCAGGTCTGCACGGCAGGAGAGAATATGAAAACATTTTTCTTCTATGGCAAAATAAAGAATTCCTCGAGACAGAAGTATTCAAAGACTATCCCGCTTGCATCACGCAAATGGGAGTTTTATACGTGCCCATAATGGTTCTGTCAATATTTGCAGCAGGCAGCGTGCTCACTCATCTCCTTTCCTTCCCCTGGCTCCCTCCGAGCACCGACAGGAAGGACCCACCTCTCTCTAATCGTGCTGCATTTCTGCCTCTTGACTTCTATTTCTTCTGATGGCCACCAGCTCTTTGGCGTGTGCAGCTCTTGGGGACAGGATGGATGAATTATCCAGCACCATCCCTTGCTGCTGTCCAAACTTCAGCCTGGGCACTGCACCGAGGCACTGGGTGCCAGCGAGCGTACAGCACTGGCTGCTGCTCTGCAGAAGGGAGAGCAGAGCCTGTCTATGTCTGTGTGGAGGGGGTGAAGCTTCACCAGTAGAAACAGCTCGTTGGGACCCCAATGACAGAACATGAAGTTAGGTGTTCTGACCCTGAAAAGGGGAAAATCCTCGTTGTAGTTTAGTGCTCTTGGGAAGAGATCAGGACCTGTCACAGCCTAGGCTGTGAGCGTTACCCCAAGTACGCCACCCTCAGCTCCTATTTTCAGCAGGATTAGGATTACAAGAGCCAGCGACAGCATTTCAGGTCACAGGGACTCGGACTGGCTCCTCTTGGGTACTGTGTGGCCAACAAGGAAAGGGTACTTCTCCCTTCCTGTTCTGTGAGATGATTCTCCTAGAATAAACGTGTCCAAAGGGTGGTTTTGGCAAAGTGCAGCTTAAATCAGAGTAGTACTGAAAGCACAGATTAAACCAGACTTTGTGATCCTGTTACAGTATCCCTCAACAACCTCTGAATTTCCAGAAATGGGTCAGAAAGACGAGTTTCAGGCACAAGTAGCACTGCTGCCAAATTTCCTAGGCAATGCTCACTTGGTGCCTACGTGAGGTTGTTTCCTGGATCCTGCTCTTCATTGATTCCTGGGTCAGCTTTCTGATTTGCAGGAAGACAGTTCTTCCAGCATGTGGGCTGAGGAATGGCTCTGGGCTCCTGCACATGGGCTCTGGTGGTCTGTGCCCAGGTAGCCCAGGTAGCTGCAGCAGCACAGTGCCAGCTCCCTGATTTCCAGCCAACGATCGGGTGGGTCAGGGCACCCCCAGGGCTCAGTGCTCTCCTGCCCAGAGTGGCCGGTGGTGAGGCTGTAGCAGCTCTTGGAGAGCTGCCATGGTGATGATCACTCCAAAATGCTTTGGTGTACAGAACAACTGCTCTTTCTTTGGGCAGTGGTGGCAGCTAGGGGCTTGGCTGGCACCAGGCTCAGCCTGTGTGCAGCAACTTCACTGTGCCCTGGTCTCTCAGTGCCCACTCCAGAGCTGCCTGTGTCCTGCTGGAACTGCTCTTTCCAGGGAGGGATGTGGCAAAGAGCTGTATTGCTGCAGAACTCACAGCCTTTAATGCCAGCCAGGATTATTTCTCATCACCTCAGCTGACCTCTCAAGCAGTGTGGGTGAAGTATTCTACCTGCCAGTTCGCACAGCGCTGCTTCCCACTGGGATTACAGCCATGTCTTTGGAAGCCCCTCTGTTTTGTTTTTAATCGCAGTGGATGTCACAGGGTGCTGGAACGTGGTCAGAGCCTGGTCCCGAGAGCAGCGATGCTCCAGGGGAGGATGGGTGTGGCCAAAGGTGAAGCTGTGTCCCGCCAGACAGTCGCTGTGACACCCATCCCTTTCCTGCTGGCCTCAGTTCCCCTCTCCAGAGTCTGCCAGCTCCTCTGCCACCACTACCTTTGAGTCTTCACTATTCCATGTCCTCCTTTCAGCTTTTTCATGAGAGTTGTGATTTGTTTGTTTTCCCCCTTCAGGTCCCTTGAAGAGACAATCCAAAACGTGCCCCCTCAAAAGCCTCTGGGCTGGAATATCTCACCCCACCTCCCCAAGCAGTTTTGCTCCCTGCCTGCCCTGTCGGTCGCTCTGCACAGCTGCAAGGACCCTCGGCCATCTGGAGATGCCATAGCCAGGTTTGTAGGCAGCACGGTGATGCCAAGGCTCCCACACCGAGCCTTTCATGGGGAGTTCTTTGTGAATAGAGAACTGTTTTCCAAATGGCAGAGAGACATGGACTTCTGGTCCATTTGTGGTGGAATTGGCATTTCCCAACCAAAGGATGTAGCACCTGAGGCAGCAGAAGCAGTGGAGGGAGAGGCACACCAGTGAGAAGGAATGGACTGGGTTCCAAAGGGAATTAATACCTGGAGAGGAGCTGGGGGGTGGTGGAAGCAGCTGCAGCCCCGGTGACAGCCGTGTCACACACCCTGCTGCCTCCCCCTGTTTGCGTCCCTGGCCGCTGTCAGGGACACGTGGAGCCCGTGGCCCTGGGCAGATAGGTCTTATCCAGGAATGACTTTGCAGGAGTGTTTACTTTCATTCCTGGGAAGCTGATCGAGCTGTTCCAGCTAGGAATGTGCCCTGGCCGAAGGGGGACCCTGCCAAGCTCCCTCCAGCATGAGCATTGCACGGTCCAAGGGCACAGCAGCCCCGGCGGGACTCCTCCCGCTCCCGGGGCCGGCCGGAACGCGAGCCCCGTGTCCGTGGGACCTGTGGCCATGGATGTGTGCTGGGGCCGAGCTGGAACACACCAATTCCTCATGACCTTTGGGAAGGATTCATCAATATTCCACCCTGAAAGGGCAGATTGTGAGCTGCCTTGCTGCACCAATGTTATCTGATTTGGTCACTGAGGAATCTGTGACCAGATAAGATACCAGGGCTTTATTGTATCTTCTGGCAATTATTAAGAAAATAAAATCAGTTAATATCTAACCTTGAACCTAGACCAAAACATTTAGCCTCAGACTTCGTTCTGCCTCTCTTGTACATTCAGGAGTTGTACAGTTTAGAGGGCTGTTAGGAATGATGGAAGAGATGAACAGGAATTTAATCTGAGCCTAAAATACCATCATTATGCAGCTCGAGCATCTCAGAAATGAGGTCTGTGCCATGTGTGATGCAGCCACTCGATCTTTTTGTCCTGGTGCAAGAAAGGGGAGGAGGAGGAGGAGCCCCTTTGGCAGAAGTTTCCCCAGCTGTGAAGGCATTTTGTGTGAATATTTAATGCAGAGATATGTTAAGAGCAGGGAAAGGGGGGGGTGGAGAAAATCTTCCGTGAGTGTGGGCTTTTGTTTGCCCTGTCAGAAGCAGTAACGTGTTCTCTGTGCGCACACAGAGCTCATAAATACACATAAATATCCTCTCCCCTGGAAAGGGAGAGCAGAGAGAACTGTGCAGCTGCAAATGGGAGATGGAGTGCTGCTAGAGAGGAAAGATGGAATGAGGGCTGGAGGTGTTTACTGAGTGACTGGGATTCAGGACGTGGCTTGCTCCCTCCAGTAAATGAACTTGAGCATCATGAGGGCACAGAACTGGCTGCTTCCAGTGGGACTGAGGATGCTGCTTGTGGTCTGGGATGACTTTTTGGTTTTGAACTCTAAAGCCATTCAGAGGCTCTTGGAAACCATCCTGTTAAAGGAAGGGAGTTTTAATTGTTGATCTTGTGATCAGAAAAGCATGCAATGAGTATTTAACTCACCTGGAATTCTTACTAGTGTCTGAACTTGGGCGTGATCCTCCTGGAGAAGGAACAGCCCTGGGTGGAGGTGCAGCCCTGTTCCCCACTCCTCAGGGGACCAACCAGCATGAATGGTGTTTGGACAGACTAAGAACATCTCCTTCCCCAGTGCTGTATCCTTCCTGAGGAGAGTCAAAACCAAAGGCAGACAGGAAAAGCAGGACGAAACTGGAACACAATCCCTCACCAGGGTATCCCCTGTTTTGAGAGGCAGAACAAGCCCCCAGAAGCGATATGCTGAGGTCCTGGTGTAGATTCTGCTCTATTTAAAGGACTTTTTTTCTGAGATGAACTTTACCGAACACACATGCAGCCTCCACAGCACCATAAAGTCAGGGCTGACATTTAATGCCTTGGCACATCTCTTTCCTTGTCCCGTGCAAGACATCAAGTGTGTCAGGTTAAGAGAAGAGAAAAAGAGGAAAAATAATTACACAGTAAATTAAACAAGGCCAACCCCCTCCCACTTATTAGGGCTTCGTAAGTTGCTACCTCTGGCTCAAGCTCTCTCGAATACCTACCAAGGGTAACACTAAAAATAGGTCCTGTACTGATGCTTGGGTCACAGCCTGCTAGAGGGAGACATTTTTATTTAATTACAAGCCCAGCAGCGTGTTGCTGGGGGGGAATACATAAACACACACTGGAAGCCCGGTTGTAAAGTTTGTGCTCCTTCGCTGAGTCACTGTGGCTAAATTCCCCTTTGTGTGGGGGATTTAGGGGAGGAATGTGGGAAGGCTGGCCCGGGCTGCCGCCCTCCTGAGTCACCACTCAGCTCATCCTCCAGCCCTGGCAGGCTCAGGGCCCTAAGCCACTAATTAGCCTCATTGTCTTAGGGCTGCAGCATCCATAACCTGGCACGGGGAGGGGGGAGGACGGAGCGACAAAGCTCCTGGAAAGCCACGAGCTGTACGTATCTCCTGGCACTCGTGTCCTGTGCGTCACAACCCCCCCTCAGCAGTCCCAGAGGGATACTGATCCTCTCCTTCTGTGGGGTGGCACCGATTCCATCCTGCCACACGGGCAAAGTTGTCACTTGGAGCAGTGCTTATAAGCAGGAAGGTTTTGTGCACAGAGCACAGCGTGCAGCAGCCTCACTTGCAGCTGTGCAGGTGCAGTGCCACGCCGGCTGCTGGCTCACCTGGCGGGGACACCACGGTCCTCGTCACTGCTGCCATGCCACGTGCTCCAGCGTGGCCGGGTGGCATCCCGCATCCAGCGGGGCCAGGAGGCTGACAGGCAGGCATGTGGGGTTTCTGCAGTGTCACACGTGTCAGTCAGCTCCAGCCGAGCTACAAGGCCGTGCGTGTTCTCCTTTCCCACAGCAGCTCCTGCACTTGGGCTGGGACAGCCGAGCTCCAGCAAAACTTACTTTGGGATCAGCTGCAATGTGCATAACCCATATCCCAGCACCCCATGCCACAGCCCCTGATCCAGCTGTGGCTTCGGCGTGACTCTCAGGTTCCCCTCGTGCAGCACACAGGGGCACAATGAGGGGCCTGTTCCTGGCCCCTCCACTCCCCTGGGCTGCCACAATGCATGCGGGTCCAGTGTCCGCGCTCGGACGGAGCCTGCTGCTAATCACTGGGGTTCAGAGGAAGCTTAATGCACCGTGGCTGCACACTGAGCAGCTTTCCCGGGGCTTCTGCCCTCCCCCTTGCAAACAGCTTTGTGCATTTAGGCTTTTTTTTTTTTTAAATAAAGTCTAACACATTTAATCATCTTTTCATAAGCTGTCAGCTTGCTGCGCGCCAAAGCAGAGCAGCGCGCTCTGCCCTGGCTCCCAGCAAAGCAAATATGCCTGGAGAAATCCTGCTCCTGGGAGTGTGCACACGGGGAATCAGGAGCTGTGAACTTTCCTCAGGGTCTGGGGTGAGATCAAAAACCAGTTTTTGAAAGTCATTAATTTTTCACCAAATTTGAAACAGATCTTATTTTGCACAGCATCTTTGCTCCAGTGTTTCACAATTCAGCTCTGCACCAGCAGCGCTGGAAAACTCAGTATACTGGAAAACTCCAAATACATCAAAAGCAAAAACAACTAGTCCTAGGAAAACATGGGAATGTGCCTGTCCCCCACCCTGTAGGTTCTCTGCAGGAGCAGGGAAAACAGGTCCAGGGGGCAGAGCTGGGGTGGGCACAGCTGAAGTCAGGGCCTAGCAAGCCGGAGAAGTTGGAGCTGTGTCCTTGCATGCCTGTCTGGGGTAGAATGGGGAGATGATGTGTCTAACAGTGCTGGAGGGGTGTGTGTGATGGAAAAGAGCATTTGTCTGCAGAGAGTGGAAGAAGCTGTTGTTTTGGGCATGATGGAGAGGAGCCACTCCTCTTCCCTATCTGTTCATACAGGGTGG
This sequence comes from Leptocoma aspasia, assembly GCA_013399835.1. Lineage (NCBI taxonomy): Eukaryota > Metazoa > Chordata > Aves > Passeriformes > Nectariniidae > Leptocoma > Leptocoma aspasia. Next base: position 137,594 of record VXAX01003611.1, read on the forward strand.
GTGATGCTGGGGCACCTTCTGGCTGAAGCTGTCTTCCACGATGTTTTTTGTGGACTAGGCATCCTGAACAAGGAATTTCCTTTCTTACTGTAATTCTGGAGACTGCTCAGTTTTACTCTGCTCTCCACGTACTAGCTGCCCCTTGGAGAAGCATCCCAAAGCTGTCCTTGCCATCATCCCCCAAAATACAGCCTGCTGCACTGCCCAGGCCTTGTCGTCCCACAGACCTGGTGCTGCTGGCCAGGATGTTTCCACTGGGGAAGCAAACATTCATGTCTCTCTGTCCAAGTAACTAATGGGGCTGAGGGCTAGAAGTGGATCTGAATGGATCCCCCATTTTCCTGGGAAAGATGTCCATGCTTCACCTGGTCCTCACACAGAAAGCCCTTCCTGAGGAACCAGCGGCCCGGGGGTTTAATGCTGGAGGTTAATAATAATCACACCAGGCAGCACATCATTGCACCATATCTGGTTGAGAGATTTACAAGTGAAACTCGTGGCGGAGGAAGAAATTGCCTCAATCACTCGGAGTAATGGCACATGGAGAGGCACTTGGGCGTGACTGCTACTTAACACGGAGCCCAGCTTGGCTTCATTTAGCTGCTGGTGCCTTTCTAATAAACACGTTACACTACAAGGTGGGGATTAAGATCAGAAAAGTAAATAAATTGGAAACTGATGGGGAGAGATGGGAGGGAAATGGAAGGTACTGGGGAGAAGTGACAAGGGATTGACTCCCATGCCAGGACATGGGGAAATGACCCTGAAGGCCATGGCTGTAGCTTCCCAAGCATCTCTGTGGGCCTCACCTGTGGGCTGCAGGTGCTGGGCAGCCCCACTGCCAGGGTGTCCCTGCTCAGGGTCACCAAGCTGGTCGCTGCCTTCAGCAAACGCCGGCCACGGGAAGTTGGTGTCTTAAACAATTCAGTAGCTTTTACTATATGTATTAGAGGAGCAACAAAATGTGCAACGCACCAGTTGACAGGAAGGACTGGGGGGTTAATTTTCAGGATGCTGCCTGGGAATTTAGCCATGGGATTTCCATTATTGCTAATGGGACTCATGCAGCTTAATTTCATGTGAGCTACACTAAAAACATACCCCCTAACTGCCTGCAAAATTTCAGTCCTGAAATCAAGCCTTTTAAAAGTTAGAGGAGAGTAAACAAACACCTGAAACCACAGTGTCTCACTATTTCCCCCTCTCAGCTGTTTGGATTTTAAAGTCTGGAAGAGGGAGGAACTCAAGCAGTTTGAGACAATTAAAAACCCCATCCTGCAGGCGCGCCGGCTGCCTGTGCGGTTCATCCTGCTCTCTGCCAATTACAGCAGCAGAGTTATAACCCCCGAAAAAATAGGAGTAAGCTGATGCCTTACCCTTAACTATAGTACGGCGAGCACGGCGTTATCACACGCGTCTAATAACCCGCGCAGCGCCGCCGCGCATCGCGAGGCCTCCGTTATTAGGCTGTTCTCGTTAAATGACTGCTATCATCTGGTCCCAAAGTACATTAAATCCCATTATAATTATAAACACACTTCCCCATAACGTTCTCCTTAGATTACATTTGCGCTGCTTTACCCCAAGGGTATCTTTGTACTAATGCCGTCCGTGTTTGTTGTTTTAGCTGACGACACACCGGGCCCTGCGCTGGCTGTGTTGTGCCACGGGCACAGCAGGGAGGGAGGCAAGAAGGGACAGCTGTGTGGCTGCCACCCTGCCCCTCCCTGAGGATTACACAGGTCTCTAGGTGCACTGAGCGTGGGCACCGCCAAGGTGCCGAGGCACACGCAGGTCTTCGCTCGAGGATGCTCAGGGCACACAGTGCTCCGGTGTCACGGTGTGGCTGGCATCTCCCCGTGTGTTTTGGTCCCTTCCAGAAGCCGACCCTTGCGGCAGAGCCCCATGGCCCGTCCTGGGGTGCGGGCACTCACCACACCCCTACATTCAAGTGGTGCCGTCACGCCGTCAGTATTTTATCGCG
>VXAX01003611.1:139860-151675 GCA_013399835.1 Leptocoma aspasia
TGGAGCTGGGCGGCGGCGGGGGATGCGCACCTTCCTCTCCCTTCCCTCCCTTGCCTTCCCCGGCCGGCGGTAGCGGGAACGCGGCTCCGGCAGCTGCGGATCTGCCGAGCAGCGCGGAAACTTTTGGGCGAGTCGCTGCTGGGCTCCGGGCTAACTTCCCTCTCTTCTCCGCTCCCTTCTCCTCCCTGCTCCCTTCTCCCCACTCCCTTCTACTCCCTACTCCCTTCTCCTCTCCTTTCTGCCCCCGGCTTTTCTCTCTTCCTCTCCTTTTTTCTCTTTTTTCCCCCTTTTCTCTCTCTTTCGTCTCTTCCCTCCTCGCTCCCCCTTTCCCGCTCCACTCTGCTCCTCTCCCCCTCTGCCTTTTGTTTTCGCAGATAGTCGGCACACAAAGCTGGTCCCAGATTTGAGCGACGGCGAGACACCCTGATGTGTGAGCCTGGGGCGCACCATGGATCTGACTAAGATGGGGCTGATCCAGCTGCAGAACCCCTGCCACCCCACCGGGCTGCTGCACAAAGCCAACCAGATGCGCCTGGCGGGGACGCTGTGCGACGTGGTCATCATGGTGGACAGCCAGGAGTTCCACGCGCACCGGACCGTGCTGGCCTGCACCAGCAAGATGTTCGAGATCCTCTTCCACCGCAACAGCCAGCACTACACCCTGGACTTCCTCTCGCCAAAGACGTTCCAGCAGATCCTGGAGTACGCGTACACCGCCACCCTACAAGCCAAGGTCGAGGACCTGGATGACCTGCTCTATGCTGCTGAGATCCTGGAAATTGAGTACCTGGAGGAGCAGTGCCTGAAGATCCTGGAGACTATACAGGCCTCCGAGGACAATGACACCGAGGTCACCATGGCTGATGGAGGTGCCACCGCCACCACTGAGGAGGAGGAGGAGAAGAAGTCAAGGTACATCAAGGGCCTCTTCATCTCCAAGCCCAGTGGTGAGGAGGGTGGCTATGCTGGCATGGCCAGCCAGAGTCTGCTGGCAGCCACAGTGGAGCAGAGCCCCTCTGCCTCCGCATCCTACTGCTCCCTCTCTTCCATGAGCCCCACCAAGGCGGCAGTGGACAGCTTGATGACCATCGGGCAGTCACTGCTGCAGGGCGCCCTGCCACCCTGTGCCCCCGAGGACTCCCGCTCTGCCACCACCCGCGGCCCCTCTGGCCTCGCCGAAGTCAAAACTGAAGCAATGCAGGTGGATGGGGCCTCCAGCCATGACAGCCCCCGGACAGCCGAGCCCGGTGCCTCCAGTGGCGAGAAGCCTGACGAGAAGGGCAAGGAAGGACCTGGCACCCCGACCCGCAGCAGTGTCATCACCAGTGCCCGTGAACTGCACTACAGCCGTGAGGAGGGTGCCGAGCCACCCCCTGAGCCTGGCCAGGGGCTGCCGCTGGGGCCGGAGCCGTCCGCCGCTGCCCCGGGAGAGAAGCCCCTGGGCATCTACTCACTGCTGCCGAACCACAAAACTGAGCCGGTGCTCGGCGTGCCGCCCACTGCGGCGACCGCCCTGCACGTGCAGCCGGCCCTGGCTGTCTCCATGGACTTCAGCGCCTACGGCGGGCTCCTGCCCCAGGGCTTCATCCAGCGGGAGCTGTTCAGCAAGCTGGGGGAGCTGGCAGCCGGCATGAAGACAGAGAGCAGAGCCCTGGGTGAGCAGTGCAGCGTGTGTGGGGCAGAGCTGCCGGACAACGAGACCCTCGAGCAGCACAGGTGAGTGCCGAGGCCGTGCTGTGGCGTGCTGCACCGGGCAGCCAGGATCTCGCCAGAGGGTTTGGTTTCTGGCTGAGTGTCATACGCGCTGTGCAAAGTTTCCATCGCGTACCCCAAAACCAGCTTGTGGAGTAGCGTTCTCAGAGGCATGGCTGCTGCAGCTCCCCCAGGTCTGGTTACCGTGCCAGAAGGTTCCTTCCAGTGAGTGCTGCCTGGGGACGGCCCGGATGAGCTGGGGCCGTCGGTGTTTCCTGCGAGCATAAACACCGCCAGTTTCCCTGGCTGGCATCAACCAAGCAGCTCACAGTTGCTACCCTTTGAGTTTAGGGATCTGCAGTTGCTACCCTTTGAGTTTAGGGATCTGCGTGTGGAGAGATGGAGCGGGGACAGGCAGCACTCGCCCACTCGCTGCTGAGAGCTGGTCCCCCCTGTGCCAGTGCCGGGGCACGCCAGCACGGGCAGCGGTGGCAACATGTGGTGACTTGCCAGCCTGAGGGGTTTTGTGCCGCTCAGCTTCCCGGTTTATGAAACATTTGCACTTTGCACAAAGTGGCGCGGGGGTCAGGCTGGGTGACGCCGGGGCGAGCGCAGGGGGCTCGGGCTGCCGCAGAGCCGCGGCTCTGTCCCTGCGGGGACGGTGAAGGGCTGAACCTCCAGTGGCTGCAGATGCGGCTTCGGGGCTCGGGTGGGGGATCCGTGTGCTCCCTGCCAGCCCCGCACGCTGGGGCTCGCTGCGGGCTGGGAGCGCGGTGCTGGTTACTGACTCGGGAGCTCGGGGCTCTGCTGTTTATTGCCCCCTGGCCGTGGTTCAGCGACCAGGGCTTGTTCCCTCATTTGGCTGCGGAAGGGAGCCACGTTAATTACCACACCAAAATCGGCGTCGCCGGTCAAATCCCATGGCTCTGAACGTGCTTCGGTGAGCGCTGCTCTGGCCCCCGCTGTGGCTGCAGCCCCGCCACAGGACAGCAGCATCCTGCCTAGGCAAGACATCATCGGCATGGTGCCGTACCTTCTCCCTGCCTCCCCTGGCTGCGCACCCTGTCAGATTTTTAATGAATCAACAGGTTAATTAGTCCTGATGCACATCAGGCGCTCAGGGCCGGTGTCCGTGCCGGCACGCGCCTCTGGCGGGGCAGTCGGTGCCTCCGCCGTGCTCGCCGCCCGCCGGCGGGGCGGGATAGCTGCTGCCGGCTGCCGGAGCAGCGGCTCCCCGTGCGCTCAGCCCCGGAACGCTCCGGTGCTGGAGCCGAGCTGTCGAGCCGGGATCCTCAGCCCTGCGGGGTCTGCGAGTGCTGGCAGCATCGCCCCTCGCCCTGCCGCGTGGACCCTGCGGGGAGCAGCCTGCACCCCTTGAGGGCCCTCGGCTCCGTGTGGGTGCACAGCCGCTTTCGGCTTTGTTTCCCCCTCTCGCAAGTGGGAGAGCTGGGGCTGGCGTTGGTTACGTCCCCGAAGCCGCCTCGGCCGTGCGGTGATGCAGACCGAACGTCACCGGGAGAGCTGCAGTGAGGGCTCAGGGAGAATTTTAACGTGCCTTTCTGCCACGGTCTCAAGGCTCTCCCTTTCCCCCTCCAAGCCCAGAGCAGCAATTGCTGTGGCCGCAGTGGGGGCGATGCTGGGACTGTCCGGAGGCTCCTGTAGCCAGCCGTGCATCTGTCCGGAGGGAGGGAGAGCTGCGCGGTCCGATCCTTCCCCGCGTGTTCGAGAGCCGAGGGAGCACGGCCCAGCTGTCCAGCACGGCAGCCCCTATTCCACAGCGCCTTCCCGGGCTCAGCTTGTTTTGACAGCCGCGGCTGCAGCCGTAGCTTATTTCTCACTTATTCATGATCTTATCGTGAGGCTGGGCACACGCCATGCTCCGCGGGGCTCGGGTCTGCCTGGAGCACGGAGCTCAGCACTGGCCCCTGCCAGCGGAGCCTTAAAGGCAGTTGCTGAAGCCAGCACCAAACTGTTTGCCTGTTCTTGCTTTCAGACCGAGTACCTGGCGCTGGCAAACTTTGCACAGTTAGCCAAATCCTTTGAGCCGTGTTTAAACTGATCTGTAAGACCGTCCGTGTTGAAAGGCATTGGGTAACAGTCCAATGAACTCACTCTCCGGCCCCCAAAGTCTAAATCCCAGGCGGTTTGTGTGTAGACAGGCTCTCATGTGGCTTTTTTATAGTGTTTGCTTTCTAATACGTTGTGAGAATTACCATTTGGGGAGGATTTGTGGGATGCTATTGTATTCATGGAGCTGTTAAACAGCATCTGCGCTGGGTTGGGATCTGCAGCTCTCTGCCGGAGCAGCTCTGGTGGCAGCTGCACCGTGCTGGCTGCGGGCTCCTCTGTGCTCCACTGCCTGCTGGTGAGGGTCCTGGGGATCTGCCCCCACGCTGGGCTCTGGGCACCACCTCCCGAGCCGGCTGGAGGGGGGCAGGATGTGCCGGGGGCACCACGGTGTCACTCGCTGACTTTGCTGACCTCTTTCTGCCGCGCACTCGCTGCTGTGGTTTTGCTCTCCGAGCCTGATGCGAGGCGGAGGTGCCGATCAGAGCCGTTCCCAGCTGTGGTGAGCTGGGGGCCAGGGCCAGGGGCAGGGGTACCTCACTGCTCCATGGGGTGTTTGGCTGCCAGTGTGACAGCTTCCACGTGCCAAGCCCCAGCAGGTGACAGAGCCCGAAGCCACCCAGCACCAATGCCGCTCGTTCCGCAGGGAGCTCGGTGAGCCAGTGCCTGCCGAGCCTGTTTGCAGAGCTCAGGCAGCCCATGCATATGGCAGGGCTGTTTGTTTACACACACACATGCCTATAGAAGTGTAAACATATATGTTTATAGTCTTGGCGCCTTCTGAGTGTTGTTCCTGTCTTCATTAGTATGGGAAGCACGTGCAGGAAAAAGGAGAGCAGAGGGTTGGCCTGGCCTCGGCAAGCACAGGGGGCCGCTGGCCCTGGGTGACAGACAGTGCCCGAGGGACAGTCATCTGCCCTGGCCCAGAGTGGTAACACGGCTCCTTGGCCTCGTGGCAGCATTGTCTGTGCCGTGTCATACCCTGAGCACTGAGCTGTGACCTTTGGGGGGCCAAGTGGCCACAAGCCTTGGCGCTGCCTCTGATCGGGGTTTTCAGGTCCCTGACCCCACTGCCTGCTGCATGATCCATTTTTTTCCTCCCTTATCAAGCTTATGATTTTGACTAATTGAGTGTAGATTGAGTCGTCGAGTGTTTAATTTTTTTTATAAAAGATTTCCTTCTGGGTTCAGCAAAGTTCAAACTTAATCTAATGTTAGTATTGATCGTCACTTCTAATTGCAGACAAAAAAGCCATAGTTCAGTGGCCCTTTTGGGGGCTGTTTTGTGAAGGAATACCTCCAAGCTGTAAGGCGAGAACTGTGCCAAGCCACCAACTGAGCCTGGCATAATTTGTCATCGGGAAGTTAAATATCTTAAAACTTTACAAAAATTAAACCATGTCTTTTATAAAGTGATTATAGTGACTGGGAAGGCTGCCAGTGGGGATGTGATCCCATAGGCTTCATTTATGGCACAGCCGAGGATCCCGAGCCAGTCCTGCCCGGGAGCTCGCCCGCCCTGGCTGCTGGCAGCACGTGTGTCACTGCGAGATGGAGCTGCTGGGCTGGAAGCAAAAGTGCTCTCGTGGTGGTGGTGGCATGAGGCTGGTGGAGGCCAGTGGTGGGTCAGTGCTCCTCGTGGGGGGATTTTGGGTGGAAGGTGCTTGTCCTCACTGTCGTATGGGGGGGACGTACCTTGGGGAAAGCTTCCATGCCAACTGTCAGGTCTGTTCTGCATTTTGAGGTTCCATGGCTGAGCTGTCAGCTAAAGATGTGTGTGCCAGTGGAGGATTCAAGGACAGGGGTAAGGAGGCAGTACCCCAGTGGCTGCTGGCCAGCCACTGTACCCCAAACTCCAGATTTGTGCCCTCTTTTCCCATTGAAGGACAGAAAAGCAGTGGATCTGCCTGTCTGCTACCAGCAGCACCAGTGTTCAGGGCCAGGCATTGATGCTCCCACCTGTCTGAAATGCTCCTGCTTGGGAAAACTGAAGCTTCCCATGGGGATCCAGCCTTTGGCTCTTCCTCTGGCAGCCTCACCTCCCCTCTCTCCACCTGGATTAGCTGAGCTCTGGACTGCTAATGCCATTAGGCACGTTGGCACTGCTCGGCATGTCACAGTGAGAAACAGATGCAGTGTACCATTAAAGCAATAAACGTGATAAATCGGATCCCAAGTGCTTTGTGAGATGTTATTAGTGTTAATTTCAGTAGCCGAATACAGTGGTTGTTTTTTATTTTATTTTAAGCATTCGTCAATTTATGTTCCGCTGCAATTTAAGCTTCTAAAAAAATGAGGAAAACTGGAAAGCAAGGGGGGGAAGGGAAGGAAAAGCCAGGGCAGCAGCCCCCCAAACTCTGCCCATGATTACTTCCAGAGTTGGAGGATGACCTGGCAGCTCTTGTTTCTTGCTGATGGGCCTTATTAGTGGCACCTGGCATCATAAGGGGCTAATGGAAACCAGCGCTCCCGCTGCCGGGCCGCGGCGCAGGGCAGCCGGGCGAGGAAGCTCTTATTAGCTTTATGGGCAGGGGGACGTGCCCCGCTCAGGAAATGAATGTTGCAGCTAAGGTCCACAGCGCTGACCCCGAGCGTGTAACCTGTGAGCGCTGGCCGAGACCCCGCGCAGGATGCTTGGGATTTCGGGGGCTCTCTGGTTCTTGTCATGGGCAGAGGGGGAATACAACGTGGTATGCTGCAGCCTTGAACTTTTGATTTATTCAGTGGGTGACTTAACCATTTCCATACTCAGCTCCAAGTGTGGGGGGAGAAGAGCCCCCTTTGGTTTCCACATTATTCCATCCATTATTCTGCATCAGTTTAGTTTTGTATGCACTGCATTTGAAAGCAAAGCTCTGCGGTTCCCATCAGAAAACACCCATTTCTGTGTATTTGTTTGTTTGTTTGTTTCCCCCTACCCAGTGAAACTCTGGTTTCTCCTGGCCACGGTGCCTGGTGCTTCTGACACCTTGCAGAGGGACATCCAGGGGCGTGATGGGGTCATTGCCTGCTCTCTGCCTGGCGTGCAGCCCCTTCCCCAGCATCACTCAGTTCCCAGGGACCAGGACCCCACTGGCTGCAGGGCTGGGACCCCAGTGCATGAAACCTGCCACACTGAGGACACTTGGGTGGCTTTTCCCCAGAGCTGGCTGTTGCTGCAGCAGCTCGATGAGATTTGCAGAGCATCCTCAGTCCTCGTTACACCTCGCACAGTGATGTTGGTTAAAATGCCTTTACAGCTGTACAGAGGGCCCCTCAGAGAGCCTGTGCTGGTTCGGGGGTGACTCTGTCCACCCTTTCTTCCTTTCTCTGTGGAGCATGGCAGTGGTGCAGAGCATGGGCTGTTGGTGACAGAGCATTCCTGCAGCCTTCCCTGCTTCTGCGGGATGTTGGCTCTTTAGTTACACCAGTCTGTAAATCTGTTTTCCTTGGATAGAGTAAAATGATCTGCATTTTCCTTTTTGCCTGCAATTAGCAAGATTTTTCTTTATTTCCCCCCTGCCCCCCTTGACAGCTTCAAGAGAGGCTTTAAATGAGTAATTACTAAATATTTCCCGGCAGCCAAACACGGGGCCATGGCATCTCCTGTTGCAAAAGTGAAAAATATTTCTGTTTGCAGTTAATTTTAGTGGCAGGCAGATCATGTTAACTGGGTGTAATTGCTTCCAGATATGGCAGAGGGTTTTGTGTGTTGGGATGAAGGGTCTGGTAAGTGCTCACTTCCTGTGTAAATTAGCCTATTCCATTCATTCCTCCTCACCCGGCAGTCCTGGCTTGTGTCACTCTGCCGGTGAGGGGTTCTTCTCCCCGGCCTGGCTCAGCGCTTTATGGTGGGATCAGTCCTTTGCAAGGCATCACTCCCTCCTTTGCTGGAAGGGATCTGCATCCCTCTCTGAGGCCGGTGACCTGGACAGAGCTTGGCGTGCACCCTGGCCCTGGTAGAGTTTGGTGGTGTGACAGGTACCAGCTGAAACAGGCAGGGTGGCACAAAGGGAATTTCAGACAAGATATCATATGAGCAACAGGGAAAGGTTCTTGCATCCTTTGGAATAAATGCAGACATGGCAGGGGAGTCTGCGTGTGGCCAGACACTTTTTTAACATCAGCTGATGAATTTCCAGTGCAGTTGTGACATCTACTTTTGTTCCCAGGCTCAAGCCCAGTTGCTCAGACCAGCTGTGGGGTGTTCAGGAGCATCACTTGTGTGTCCATTCTGGATGATCTCTATCCAGGCTGAGGCATGCCTGAACCACTTGGTTTCTGTTTGGAACACGCTGGTTCGCCTCGGCAGTGCTCTGGGTAACTTCTGTGCTGACAGCAGAGCAGCAGGTACCTTTGGAAGGGTGCAAGTGCTGTTGGACCACGTTATTCACAAAAGAGGTCGATCCCTCTTTTTGGCAAGAGGTCACTCTGCATCTGACGGAGGGAGCATTGCTCTGAAATTGGGGTTGCGGGAGCGAGCCTTTGTGGCCCAGGCTCACGCGCTGGCCAGGGGCCAGGGCCGCCCGGATCATTTTCGCTGTAGTGTTCTTAACTGATTTTAAGTAGATTATGGTTGGATACGTGCCCTGCTGTGCTGGTTCAGGTTTCCATCGGCCTTCGTTGTCTCGTTGCTGTTTTATTGGCACGTTGTTTAGCAAACAAGCCGGCAGCGTGCGATTGAGGAAAAGCTTCTCCAGGCAGGCACGGGCGCTGCAAGGCGCGCAGAGCCTGGCCAGAGCGGCCGGCCCGCCATAAATCAGCCTTAAACACCCTGCTTTGTTAGCGGTGTCAGCGCGGGAGATGGGCTGCTTATCGGCGTGTATCAGCCGGGCTGATAACCCCTGCTCTGCTCAGAGCTGTGCGAGGAGCGCCTGGCTGGCTGCAGCAGGGAGCGCTGGGTGCCCGCACGGGCGGTGCTGTGGCGTTTGCCATGCACGCCACCAAGGGGACCTGGGCACCCCCTGCTTGGAAAAATACACCTTCATCCATCTGCAGCTTGTGGGGGGAGGAAGGGGCTTGCTCTCACCTCGGTGACCTATAAAGAAGGGAAACGTCAAATGGGCATAAAACAAAGAGAAACTGAAAAGCCCCACAGCCCCAAGCAGCAGGCATTTCCAGCGCCAGCGGGGCCTTCAGGAGACGTGTAGCAGGAGGACCTGGGGACATGTTTTAGTGCTGGGTTTGGCAGCGCTGGGGGAACAGTTGGTCTCAGTGCTGTCAGACGTCTTTCCCAACATTTGTGATTCCCAAACACCAACCCTGCCAGAGTTCAAGGTGCATTTGGACAATGCTCTCGGGCACATGGTGGGATTTTTGGGGCTGTCCTGTGCAGTGCCAGTAGTTGGATGTTGATGATCCTTTTGGGTTCAGGATATTCTGTGATCCTATGATTCCCACACCAGGTACTGCACCAGTTACAACCCACATGTGGTTTGCCACTCCATCCTAACTATGTGCTTTTATGCTTTTGCCACTGAGTCTGTGAATGGTGCTGGACTCCACATGCTTTGCCCTTGGTCACCTTCCCTCTTTCTCATCTCCATGCAGTATTTATAGTAAATCATATTAGAAAGGAGTGCTAAGGAGGAAGCATGATTCATCCTGCTTGAAACCACCACTGACATAAATAAAGGCAAAGCGCTTACTACGTGCTTTTTATTATGGTATTTAGGGACAGGTTGTACTGATTTTGGCGTGCACAGAGTAAACCCAGGAAGGCTATGACTCCAAGAAATCCAGTTTCACCACAGTACAGGCTGTGTTTTTAAAAAACTCAACCAAAACCCAGCCGGCCTTCTTGAAGGTGCATGTGCATGGCAGCACAAGGCTTTTGGGGCAGCTCATTTCCTTCCAGATTTCACTGCGTGTCTTTGGCTGTTCCATTGGGTTTTCAGGGCTTTGCTGTCATGCAGGAGCAGAGATGGCTGTGAACTCAGGCACCACCTTTACCTGTGAGGGTGGTAAGGCCCTGGCACAGGTTCCCAGTGAAGCTGTGGCTGCCCCATCCCTGGAAGTGTCCAAGGTCAGGTTGGATGGGGCTTGGAGCAACCCGGGATAGTGGGAGGTGTCTCTGCCCATGGCAGAGGGTTGAAATGGGATGAGCTTTAAGGTCCCTCCCAATCTAAGCCATTCTATTATCACAGGTCTGGAATAGGATGTGCAAATCGTAGCAGAAGAGGGCTCCCTGGTGAGGGGATCACAGAGAGGATGAACGGAGGGGATGCTCTGTGCAGAGAGACCCTGCCGGTGGCTCTCAGGCTGTGAGTCTGGGCTGGCACGGGCAGCGCTGGTGACGGATCTTATCTCGGCCGGGCACAGCGCAGCAGGCGGCCCCGGCCCGGGGCAGGTAAGGCAGCGGCACCCACGCCCCGCTGGCCCCTGCCCCGCGGGGGCTGTCACGGCCCCAGCACAGCGCTGCTGGCCGGCCCGGTGCCACCGCACCCGGCACCGGCGTGGCTCCTCTGTGCCGTGGGGGCGCCGCCAGCCCGCGCACCGGGGCCCCTTTCTGCGAAACGGCCCGGTGCTCGGAACCGAAACCTCTGTACCTCCCGCCCGCCTGCCCCCCCTCCAGGCTGTTCTGCTGTTTTTACCAGGAACGGGGTGATTTCCTCTTCTCTTTCTTCCTTCCCCCTGTTCGTAGAAAAGATCCCGAGTGCTGAGCAGAGGCAGGGCACTCCTGCGAATAAGAGCAGTGACCAGAGGTGATTGTCACACGTGAAGCCTCTTCGGGCAGCTCTGCCCACACTGCCCTTGCCTTCTCTTACACGTGTGTTGCCTTGGTGGGAACCAGCATGTACAATGAAACTGGCAGAAAACCTGCTTCCATGTAGCAGAAATCATCTTAGGAAGATTTTAACTTGGATGAAAGCCTTCCCAGTGGAAGAAAAGTGAAAAGCAATTGGTTTTGCTTCCCAGGTTCCTGTCTTCTCCTTGGGTGAGGGGTGGGGAAATGCTATCCTGACTTTGCTGTGCCTCCCCCGGCCTTTCAGTTCATCATCACCCTAGCTGAAGGGCAGCCTTTGGTTGGGCTTTTTTGGGGGAATTTGGGATTTGCATTTCTGGGGCTGTGGGGAAGATTTTGAGTAGGGCAGGGCTGTAGGAAATGGGTGTTTTGGTGGGAACTGGGCCACTGGCAGCTCCCAGCCTGCAGGGTGCTGAGTCAGCAGTACCCGAGAGTGGGGCAGTACTGGGGCTGCCAGGGGATGCCCCCAGACCTGCCTGTGGGATTCCCCCAGCCCAGCCCAGCCCTGCCCACGATCTGGGGAGGGACGCTGGGATCTTGGGATGCAGAGGCAAGTGCTTGTATTGATTTCTGGCTTCTCTGACCCTTTAGCTGGAGGCAGCTCTTCCCTCAGCCTTCAACCAAATGTAGCTTAAAGCAGTGCAGAAATGTTTATCATCCTTCCCTTGCAGCAGTGAGCACTGCCCAATTCATTATTTAGGAGGGTGGGATCTGTGGCAGGCTGCCCTGGAGCAGGGGCCATGAGCAGCCAGCCCGTGGGTGGTGGGAGCAGGGGCTCCAGTGGGTGGTGTGCTAAGGGTGGGAGGAGAGCTTACACTGGACCTCGCACCGGGACGGAGACCTGTCCAGCTCTGCCTGGCCAGAAGATGGGAAGAGGATGGCAGAAGAGGGGACCATGGTGCTGGGGGCTGAGTGAGGGGTCACAGAGGTGGGCATCTCCTGAAGATGACACTTTTCACCTTCTCCCATAGCGCCATTGCCGCGTGGTGGGGCACCAAAGGGTGGGCCTGTGGGCCGGCAGCTGTGCCGCATCCTCCTCGGGCTGGAGGTGGAGAGCAGCTCGCTCCCTAATTAGCACCTTTGCTGCCAAGTGAAGGAAGCGGCCGTGCATGGCGAGCTTCCTGCCAGCCATCCGTGTGTCCAGGCAGGGCCCGTCCATCGTCACCACATGCGGTGCTGCGGAGACCGAGGTGCCAGAGGCGGGCTGCCCGCAGCCCTCCTGCTCCAGGGACCGTGTGCTTTGGGTACCGTGTGCCCTGGGTACCGTGTGCTCTGGGGACCGTGTGCCCTGGGTACCGTGTGCTTTGGGTACCGTGTGCCCTGGGTACCGTG
>VXAX01003611.1:151836-171084 GCA_013399835.1 Leptocoma aspasia
GCTCTGGGGACCGTGGGCTCTGGGGACCGTGGGCTCTGGGGACCCTGTGCTCTGGGGACCATGTGCCCTGGGGCCTGTGTGCTTTGGGGACCTTGTGCTTTGTGTGCTCTGGGGACCTTGTGCTCTGGGTACCGTGGCTCTGCTGCTCCACATGCCCCGCGCAGCCCAGTGCTGCCTCAGCAAAGTGCTGATTTACCGTGTGCCCATGACTGTCATCCTCCAGGTGCCACCGCTGTCACCTGTTGCACCGAGGGTTGCTGCTGAGGCAGCCCTTCTGCTCCGGTCTGCGACGAGTGTATTTTCAATTACCTCTGGTCACCTCTCACACGGAGTCTGCCCTGGCTGTCTGGGTCAGACATGAGTTAGCTGCAAGTGTCACCGTGTTAAAGGGAATAACCGTGTTGTCTTCGAAGGGATGGTGACGATGGATGTTAATGCCTGTGGCAGCTCTCATTAAACAAGGCTCCATTTGGATTGCCAGATCCCTTTGATTGTTCCTGCATTATCTTCTGCCTCATCCTGGCTCTGCATCCCAGCATTGGGGTTTTATTATTTTATAGGAGCTGTAATGTTCGGGCTGTGCTGTGTGACAGTGGTCGATGTGCTGTCCCCACCTTCCTCCTCCTCCTCCTCCTCCTCTTCAGGGTGCTCTTCAGCAGTGAACAGAGAACCATTTGGTGGCTGGAGCATGTGGGGGCTCCCGGCCTCCAGACATGTTTTGCAGCCAGAATATCCCATGTTTAGGGCTGTTTGTTGGAAAATCCATAATATTTGTACTAACAAGTGATGGTTTTGTCATTTTCAGTGTCCATTGCTGGTTACATTCCCCTGTGTGTATAAACTTTGCCTTTTCTTTAGTAAATAATGCCAGGGAAATGAGGGTGAAAAGCATCATGACTGTCTGGGCACAGAGATGGGGCTGTCCCTGCACTGCTGCCTGTCCCAGCCCAGCTCTGGAGTGGCCAGGCAGCCCCAAAAAGATGTGCAGAGCAACCTGGATGCAGCCCCAGGTGCTGACACTTCTAGCTCAGCACTGAGCTGCCCACGGGAAGGACCAGCTGGGGAGCAGGAATGGTGCTGAGCATCATTTTCACCCAACATATTATTGTTCTTGCAAGAGCAGATTTGAAATCTATTTAACTTTTCAGTGCCCTGTACCCCTTTAAATGTTCCCCCTTTAAACGTTTCCAGTGTGTTCTGGCTGATGGGTTACCTTTCCTTTCCCCTTGGGCTATAATTAGTGTCCTTTACACAGAATTGCCTTAGAATTGGATTTGAAGAAGATAAGAATCAAATTACCAGTATTTATCTTGTAAATTCCAAAAGTTCTACTGAGAGGCACTGTACAAGAAGGATTTTTAAAATACCGTGCTCTGAAAACACCAAGCTCCAGTGGATCCCAGGATTTCCCTGAGGGTCACATCTGCAAAATGCCTTGGGATGCAGGACATGCAGGAGGGAGACAGAATGGTTCCTTCCCCACTAAATCCCTGCTGGTGGGCTGGGGAGATGGCTTGCTGGCAAAACACCTCCCCAGGCAGGTGGGTGACTGGATGCAGGGTGGGAGCATTATCTCAGGCTGGGCTTTGGTCTTGGCTTTCACGTCTGGTCCCATCTAGGCTGGAGAGGAGGAGCCTTTGAAATGCCACCTCTCTCCTGCTTTTCCTGGCTCCCACCTGGGGTCCCTCTCCCCTCTGACAGGCAGGTCTCAGATGATGAGGCAAGTTGAGCACCAGAAGTGGATGGAGGTAATTTTGGTGGGCTCTGTTTTGACAGAAATGAAGCATCTGAATTTAAATGAAGGAGATGGAGAGCCCGGGTAGCTAAGACTATATTTTCATAGTGTAAGCAGTTGGAGAAGAAGATTAATGGCATCTGTGTAAACACTCCATCGCAGCAGCGAGGGGTTGGGGATTTTTTAATAGTTAGAAAATACTAAGGATGGCTGGAGGCAGGAGACACCGTACTTCCCTCCTGCTCACACTTCCACCTCCCCGTCCATCCCACAGTAAATATTCCAGCCACCCTCAGCCCCACTCTCCCTTCTTGCAGTAAATTACATATTAAAGTAGCCTGGTAACTGAGCACTGGTTGCTGCGCGATAAGCTCCGGGAAATCGATATGTTTGCCATGTGCCTGCTTGTTTATGACACCTGCCTGCCGAGCAGTTGAGCAATGCTCCTCGGGCCCAGGCTGCGCTCACGGGAGGGGCTGCAGCAGCACCAAAGGATTTTTTTGCTCCCCAAGCGAGATATTGCCCAGAGCTGCCTGGCAGCATCCTGTCAGGGGGGTAGAATAACAGCAGTGATGATCTCTGATGTTGCAGAGCATGGGAAGGCAGGTAGGATCAGAGTGTGGGTCACAGCTTCATCCATTTTTGGGGCTTCTCCCAGCCCCTCCAAAGGTTTCTGCTCTGCTTCCATTTGCCACCTCCATGGGTAGGTGTGGGAGCAGAGCCCAGGAGTTTAAACACTCATTTTGTGCACCCGGGGCAGGGAGGCAGCTGCCCACACATGGTGCTTTGTGGGTGGGGTTGGCATCTTCAGAGCACTGTGCCACGAGCCACGAGGCAGGGACCGTGCAGGGTGACACAGAGAACCCAGGGGCTGCATCCCAGAGCTCGGGAGGTGCCCCAGCCCCTCAGTCTGTGAGCAGCCAGCCCCAGCCCAGCTCATGGACAGGGAGAGCCCTCACTTGAGAAAACTCTTCCCCTGGACTTCTCAGCCCAAGGGTTTGGGTGCTTTGCCTGTGCAAGGGTGGGTGCCTGCTCATGTCCCCCATGCACAGTGGGGCTTTGGCGTGGGAGCAGACATTTTTTTCTGAAATCCCAACTCAGCAAGCTGCAGTAATTGACCTTTTGACCCAGATATGAAGTTGGAAGGTAAAAGATACAGCTTGCAAGTTTTTTATAAAACTGTTGACCTCTCACAAGATTAACTCAGAGATAATAGTAATTATCAACAGCTTATGGTGGATCCAATCAATGGTGAACATTACCTCCTGCCTAAAACTGAAGGTCGGTGTTTTACTGCAGCAGAGATAACTGCCACGAGTGTCCACACTGCCATCAGCCAGTAAAACGTCCCTGTACAGAGGAAATCCCTGAATGGAGCATGTGTGGTTCCTGTGGGAAAACAGACTCATGGGATGGCTCAGTGCAGTGCCCAGGCGTGGGGTTTGGGGATGCTGAATGCTTCAGTGCAGAGCAAACAGCCTCCCTGGCACTGTGCTGGCACACCAGGACAGTGGCTCCTCTGGATACTGGGGTCAGGAGAGTGGGCAAGGAGAGGCAGCACCCTGCTCCAAAGGGACACGTCCTCTTCCCTAGCTTTTGATTGTGTGCTTTCACTTTTTATGTACAAAAGATTGTCCATTTAATTAACTTGAGAATGCAATTTCAAAACCACTAATGCTTTACACATGACAGCTTTTAAAACACAAGTAGTGTTCCAGTACTGCGCCACACTCCCTCTGCCTCTTCTGGGTTGTTTTGGAGACAGACATTCCCTCCCAGCAGAGCCCGATTCTTGAACAGGATTTGAGCTGATTTGGGATGTTTGATCCTGGGTTTGCCTTGTCAGTGTGCCTGGGCTGTCAGGAGCCCTCCACAAGCAACAGCACTAATTCCCTCCTTGTCTTTCCCTGGGTGTCACCTGTTAAACTCCAGCCAACTATACCACGAGCTGGAGCTTCTTTTCTCTGGTGCTGGTGAACAGGCTTCATTTCTGTTCCTTAAGCCTTGGGTTTATCTTTTTTACCGTTTTTTGGTAGAGCTGGTTTCTAATGGATGTGCTTCTGTGCACACCCTCACTTTGACTCCTCACCTG
Source organism: Leptocoma aspasia (assembly GCA_013399835.1). Taxonomy (NCBI): domain Eukaryota; kingdom Metazoa; phylum Chordata; class Aves; order Passeriformes; family Nectariniidae; genus Leptocoma; species Leptocoma aspasia. The sequence goes on from VXAX01003611.1 coordinate 155,664, forward strand.
AAACACCTCCAGCCTTTCCAGGTTCCTTAGTTTTTACCAGGCACCTTTAAGTTGTCCCCGAATGGATAAGGTGGGGGGGTGCTGCAAAGGCTGGCCAGGTGGATGCAGCATGGTCAGTCCAGGCAGCTTATCCAAAATCTGCCCAGTGTTGCTGGTGTGAGACCCCAGGGTGGCCTCTGTGCAGCCCCCACCCAGGGCACGGGTGAGCCCCAGAGCCAGCTCCTCTCACTTCCCTCACTATCAAGGGCAGTTGCAGCTGGCTCTGGGGAAACCCCCGATTTTCCCTCCCACGTGCCTTCCCCCCAGCCTGGCGCAGGGAAATCGGGTGGGAACCTGGAGGCAAGTCACTGCATTTGTTGTTAAAAACTTGCATGCACCACCCCCCCTCCTTCCCCCCCCCCCTTTTTTTTGTAGCTTAGAAACCTCTCTTTGTGGCAGAAGGCTGGGAGGGTTTGAATGCCACATCCCGGCGTAGGAGGCTGACTGGGACCATACGGCTTTATCATTCATTAATTCCTGTGCTCATTCATCCCCCTATTTAAACTTCTCTGTAAAGACGGGAGCTACAGATGGTCTTTTGGTACCCGCTTTAGCCCTCAGCCCTCAGCCCCGACAAAGGGGTACAGAGGGAGCAGCAGAGTGTACAAAATATTTCCAACCATTAGAAATCGAGGTCTCATTCACTGGCAGCTCCTGTTTTGAAAGCGAATTTATGCGAGAGCATCGTAACCCCTGAGCCAAAGCATACCCAGGAGTGGGGCTGCTCTGAGGGGCATCATCAGCTGCTTTTGCCTGTGATAATTTGGTGCCAGGTCACCGTTTCCAGTTTTATTTAGGAATTTATTACCATTACGACACCAACATCCCACTCTGGGTGTGGGAAGCAATGACAGAGTCTGCCTGGCAGGGATGCTGTGCTCAGGTATCCCAGGGCAGCTGGTGCTGCGTGGTGGTTTGTCCTTGCTGTTTGCTGGCACAATGGCCACCACGTGCCCAGCACGATGAGGTTTTCCATGTGGTGACAATGGCGTGCTCAGCCAGGGACGCACTGGGGCTGCAGTGCGGGGAGTGACACCCGTGACACTTCTGCCTGCCCACGCCCCAGTTGCCACATGTGTTTCAAGTCCCACAGGCACAGGGGGTGCTCAGGGCTCCCACTGTCCCTGTGGTTTTGCCCTCAGGAAAGGTTTGCAGGAAAGCACCAGGGCTGTGGGGACACTGGCATGCAAGGGGGTGGCAGTTGCACCCCTTGACAGAGGAGGAATTGCCAAAGTCGTGGAGACTGTGGAGCTGCTGGGGCGCACAGGGGACATTTCCTTAAACAGACTGGCTGGCTGCTGCCAAGGGGGCTCCAGACCTGATCCCGGGCACAGCACTCACTGGTGTGAGCCATCCTTTCTTCAGGAAAGTCGGGACCAAAAGTTCTCTCATGGAAAAACCAAATTCTGCGATCTCGTTTTTGCACATGCTGTGCTTAAATATTAACACCAATTGAGCAAATTGCCTTTTAACTGCCTTTATTTGCTTTCATTAACGGTATAATTTAAAAGCTCCCAAATTTGCATGGAACCTGTTGTGCATGTTGGGGAGGGGGTGAGGCTGCTCATAAATGAATTAATCGTGAGCAAGCCTCCTTGGGGAGGTCCCACGGTGCCAGGATGGCTCAGCAACGCCCGGGTTCGGGACACCGCGTACTTTTGGCCGGGGCCAGGGGGAGTGGAGCGTGTTGTCAGTGCTGGCGTCCCGCTCAGGGCTTGGCTTGCTAGGAAGGTATTTATTTATTTTTCAGCAAAACATGTTGTACACTGAGCTAAACTAATTATGGAGAGCTGAGGCAGCGTCTTCCTGTTGGTGCACCGGCGCTGGAACCGGCGCAGGAGGGTGAAGCTGCAGGGGAAAGTTGGCAGTGCCATGCCCCTGTCGCTGTCCCCCAGTGCAGGGCCCTGCAGCAGCGAGCAGCATCTGCCTGCACAGCTCTGCCATGAGCTGACAGGTTCCAGCGTGGTTCCAGCCAGCAGCCACTCGCTGTCTCTGCACAGATGTTTGTGTGGGTCTGGGAGCAAAGCCAGCTCGGACACGGTGGATGCAACTCAGTCCCACGTGCTGCCCCGTGCAGTGCTGACAGCTCTGCTCACGCTGTGCAAGCTCCTTTGACACTTCCCATTTCCATAGTCTCTCCCAAAAATACGTGTTTTCCACGGGGGATTTTGCAGTTGGATGGGCTGCAGCGGCCCCAGTCCCTGAGCTGCCGAGGTGCTTCCCTTGCTGCCACCTCCTCCCCCTGGGCACCTGGGGCTCCCCCAAAGCCCGGTGCAGTGCAGATACGTTAATTTGCTGCCTTGACAAGGTGCATAATGTTCACTTCCCAACTTGTAATTGGAAATAATTAGTTGGTTGTCCTCCCTGGGAACTCCTGAGGAGGTGGCACAGACCTGGGCAAAGGCAGCGGTGCTGGCAGAGGATGGGAGGAGACCAGTCCGGGGCTGAGAGAAGTGTCTGGGGAATCCTTGTGGAGCATGGCATTTCCAGCCTGTCCAGGGCATCTCTCCTGGTGGAGAAGGGCTGTGTAACAGCCTAGCCTTACAGTTTCATTAATCAAAGACACTTCCACTGCCCCTGTACAGCAACACGGCTGCTGTGCCTGTCCCTCGCTGACAGGTCCCTAATTCATCTTCTCAGGGAAGGGGGATGCGCTGCTGCTCCCCGCTCGCACTGCCAGTGCTGAGGCCATCCCCTGTTCTCCTTCCCAAACTTTGGAAGCCCAGCCAGCATGAGGAATACTTTGGGAGACTCTCTGGCAGCTAGTGAGCACAGGGCAGGCAGTGTGCTCAGAGCAAAGGCAAGACCCGCAGCTGGACTCCTGCATGCTCAGGGTTCTCCCACCCCCTCTCCAAGGGAGGTGTCTCTGCCCATCCCAAAATATGGGCATAAAACCCCAGTATGTGCCAGACAGTCACATCCCAGGGGCCCGAACTGGCCCTCCAGAAAGGCACGTGACAATCACGGAATGGCAGGTTGGAATTGGGCATCCTTAATTCCAGCTACAAAAACACAATGTTTTGGAGTTGCTAATAATAAGAAAGTGTTTTCATCAAAGCTTTATTCGTCTGTGTGCTGACATCTGGAGAGCCAAGATAGATATTTTCCTTAAGACTGTATTTCCAAGCCATGAGCTCTTCCCTGGCTGTTAATTAATCCTTTGTAGTTTAGCGACTGATGAAATCATGACTCTATGAAATTTTAATCCTTGCGCTGTATAGGCACAGCCGACATTATCAGAGGACCCCAGGTGTGTGCTTGAAATTAGTTTGTTGAATCTCTTGCATATTTGATTACCTTATAAAACTCCTCAGGATCTGGGCTGCTCATGGGAGCAGCAGCCTTTCTCTGTGGTTTGTGCCCATTCCTGGCTGCAGTTCCCAGGCGGGTGAGCCGGGGCAGAAACCAGGGATGCACCAGGGAGGGGGCATCAGCATCATCAGCATCTCCATAGGGAGGTGAGGGGTGGGAAGCACATGTCTCCTTCATGGAACAGAGCAGCCAAGCTGTGCATTGATTCCATCTGGCACCTGGGGGATGTTCCTACTCCCTGAAGAGGAGCTCAAGGCAGGGAAGCAGCTCCTGTGCCCATCCCAGCTCATCCCTGTGGCAGCTCTGGGGTACCACCCTGTTCCTGATGCATGTCCAGCCTTAACCCTGTGGCTGGGTCATCAAAGAGAGTGGAAATTAAAACAAAATTCCCCCTACCCTAAAATTCTCTCCCCTCAGTAAGTTTCTCTGTGCTCCAGCACCCCACTAGCATATCCACTTTCCCCTGTCTCCCTGCATTTGGCTCCATGGGGACTTTTGCCATTTCCTTGGGGCTTCAGGAGCTACAGGCTCCCCCTTCCCTGGGGAGCAGCAGGTTGATGCTGCCTGGCCCATCCCAGGACTATTGTCTCTGGAAAGCATCCGATGCATCATGCTGAATGCTTTCCCTGTGTCACAGAATCCCAAAATGGTTTGGGCTGGCAGGGCCCTTAAAGATCGTGCAGCTCCAGCCCCCTGCCATGGACAGGGAGGTAGCCCAGTAGCCCAGGCTGCTCAGAGCCAGGTGTCCCAGCCATCCTGGAGGTCGGCAGGAAGGAGTGGCCGAGGCCAGCACTTTGCTGGTGCTCCAATGGCACACGTGCTGCTACGGAAACCAGATGATGAATATATTTTTAAACTTGGAATCTGTGAACCGCTTATTATTTCTGAATTAGGAATCAAAACATCTGCATAATCACGCCGCTGCTGCGGCAGATGTACTCAGCACGAAGGTCACTTTGCTGTTTTGCCGAGATCTGGTAGGGTTTAAAAGCAGCAGCTCCCCCGTGCTCTCCGGACGCCTCTGCCCCCCGCTGCCCCCCGGCGCTGCCCGGCACAGCCGCGAGCCCCTCTCGCAGCGCTCAGCACTGTCACCGGATGCCCGGAGAATGGGGACGGTGATTTTGGACGCCGGTTATTCCGAGCAGGGCCGCGTCCATCGCCGCGGGTTAACCCCTCGGTGCCCGGCGCTCCGGCCCCGCTGCGACAGTGTGGAGTCGTGGAACTGTTTGCATCAGTCTCCAGTGTCCAGGTGGTGCAGCAGAGGTGCAGGGCCAACCCCTGGGCTGGCAGAAGCTGCTGGCACCCGGTACCATCACTCAGTGATGGTAAGTAAATTGTGCAGTGGCTGCATTCTGAATCCCCTTTGGAAAGCCGCAGATCACCCAGCTCTGGAGCTGGGGCAGCATCTGTGCCCCCATGGTCCTGCTGTGGTGGACAGGGGAAACTTCCCACTGCCAGCTGCACCCCTTGGATGCAGCTGATGGTTTCCCATCCGTGCTTGCCCCACCTCGTGCGAGCCCATGGACCCTCTTGCTTGGGGGTATGGGACACACAAAGGGAATGTTCACATGGATAAAGGTCTCTCCTGGGGAATTCCATTCAGTAATGAATATTGAACATGGATCTGAAACCAGGGCCTTGGAATACGTTTAAAAAGAAAAATCTGTATGCTGCTCTTTTTGCTGTGGGCAGTTTGTCTTTTCCCAAGCTGTGGAGCTGGAAGCATCATTCCAGTGGGATGCAGGAGCAGAGGATGGGAGATGCTGCCACCCATGCTTGGCCCAGGCCAGCAGTGAATTTTGAGAGACCCTGCCCTTTGGCAGCATTTGTTCACATTTGTTGTGGGCAGGCTCTAAAAAAAGATTGGAATTGTACATTTGGTGTTTGGGGCCTGGTTCTTGTCAGGTAAGGCAGGATCCTTCCCTTGGCTTTTTTCAAAGGGGAAGTGTTGGCATCATGTGGAATGATGTCACTCCGCAGCATCTGGTTTGAGCTCATAAATTAGCTCATGGTAAGAATAAATATTGTACAGGCAGGGAATTTCAGTGCTCTCTATTGATAGCTGTCCCCTCCCCCTGGTTGGTTGTTTGGGGTTTTTTATATTAAACCATTCAGAAATAGTAAAATCTTTATTTCCAGCTCCTGTAAGATTTATTTATTTATTTGTTTATTTTTAGCAGCAGTGGTGGTTTGAGGGCAGGTTTTTGGTTGGTTTTTTTTTCCTTCTTCTTCTTAATTTATTAAAGTGAAAGGGAGGTCTCAGCTCCCTTCCCCCTTCCCCGTGCCCTTAATAGCTCTCCCTGCTATTTTAATCCTCCGGGCTGGGAGCTGAGGGCAGAGCGGTGACTGCAGGAGCCGAGCCACCAGGACCATGGCCCACACGCTCTGGTGTCAGTCACCAGGGGTTGTAAATAGCCACATCAGGGGAAAAATCACCCTCTTGGCAGCTGAGGTGTGATGCTGGTGTCGGGGGATGGAGAATGTGGGGTTTGCAGTCTCTTGGTGTCCACTGACCTTGGCTTCCTGCTCTGTGCCTGCCAGAAATGAGATGTGGCACCACTGCCTTGATCTTGATAAAATAGATCAGGGATGAATCAATTTCATATCAATTTACCTGGGCAAGGGAGATGCCGGTGGAAATGGGGTGGTGGGGAGGATTTTTGGGGAATGCAAAGTGGTGCTGGTCCCATTTTGGCTGCCCAGTGTTCAGTGCATCACGTCTGCCGTGGTGGGGCTGTGCTGGCTGCCCTCTGGCAGGGCACCGCTGTCATGGGCCAGTGTAAATAAAATCAGAAGGCTCCCATAAAACTCCGTTATTGCTGCGGCACAAAGTTAGAACCACCGGAGGTTTGTGCTCCCTGGCACTCGTGCACAGCAATGAATATTTTATAGGAAAGGAAATACTTAGTGTCTGAATCTTTTTATAGCTCTGACACTCCCATGGGTGTGAGCTGCCCCTCACACCCACACCCTTTGCCAGCACTCACGGGGCTGAGCCCCTTCAGCATCCCCCGGCCCCACAGTATCCTCTGGTCCCACTGCCCACAGCATCTGCCAGCCCCACATCCCTGCAGGACCCCCTGTCCCATGGCATGGTGCTACTGGGAGATGCAGGGGAGCAAGCCAGGGAAATGCAGCAGGATGGATGGGGGAAATCAGTGGCTTGAGGATCTTGACCTGATGCCTGGGCATTGGGAGATGCAGCAGAACTGCCGTGGAAGTCCCAAGTACAGATTTCTGTCGGTGCAGGACTCTGAGCACCGCACTCATGCGTGTTTTTGCCTGGCTTTGGACTTGTCAGGACTCTGCTGTTTTGCTTGTATCATGCAGCCCCCTGGTTCCCCCGCTGTGTTTCGTGTCCAAAACGTGGGTCAGGCAGGATGTGGGCAGAGATGTGCAAGCCCCTGCAGCCGTGGATCTCCCATGCCAGGCTGTGTTCCAGCCACACACTCCTCCAGGCTTTGTCTTGGGGCTCGCTGCTCCAACAGGTACCGAGTGAACCTCAGCTGCACTGGTGCCTTTCCTCGGCAGCGAGGGGCTCTTGCCTTCCCTTGGTAGCCGGCCACCCTGCCAAGCTGTGCCCTGGCCCGGAGATGACAAAGTGCCCTTTAGTTAATTGCAGAACGGATCGCCTGGAGTTAAAAGTTCTGATTTATATGACTATGGCTCTAACTGCTCAATAACATGGGCCCGTAATCTACTTTCATTTCAAACAGAAGGGTGATTTATGGGGCAGCATGCCGCTTTAGCTCAGAAATGAGGTGTTCAACATATGCTCTGTTGACATAAATTTGGAATTTATCGCTCCTGTCAAAACTGCCTGTTGGACAAAGGTGCGCATTAAGGCAATAAATGGCTTGGAATAGTTTTCTGTCAAATTTCCTAACCATTGTATTCACTCTGTTTGAGGGGAAAAATACACACTTAAAAGTAATCAAACAGCCAAGAGCCATGTGTCTTGTTCAGCGTGGAGGGAGGGGAGGGGGTCTCCCCCTGCTTCCCAAAAGGGGTGGTGGGGAGGGGCTAGGTTACAAGAGTTCCTCAAGTAAAGACAGAAGAAGGCTGTTTTAGGTAGGATTTTAAGCAGAGATTTGCTTGTGGTGGCAGTGGGACACTTGCAGTCGTCTTTAGGTCCCAGGGCTGCACCCGTACCCACAGCCCGGTGTGCTCCACCAAACTCCTGCACCCTGAGATGCTCTGCCAAGCCCCTGCATCCCTGAGCAGTGGTCATCGGCGTTTGCCACCGAGCCCGGCCTTTTCACACAAAGCACCCTGTGGGGAAAACTCATAATTTTTACACCACGCAGTCTCGCTGGAGTCGCCGTCCCTTTGAAGTGCTTTTTGTGGGGCATTTACAGGCCTTTTTAATTACCGGCAGCTTGCGAGGGGCCAGCCTCTCGCCCGGCTTTTGTTTGCCGGTGCTGGGCGGGGCGGGGGTATCGCTCGGCTCGCATTCCGCCCGGGGAGCCCCTTGGCAAAGCCCTGTGCTGGGGCTCACTGGGCAGGGCTGGATCCAGGCCTGGGACTCTGTGCCACGGATCCTTGTTGCCCTGGGCATCCTCATCTCCCTGGGCCACCCTCTGTGCAGGAGCATCCTCAAGTGATATCTCATGACCTGGAGGTTTTGGCTGACTTTGTTTCCATTCACTTCAAGTGGGACATTGAGTGGGAATTAGAGGAAAACCTTCTTTTTACAAAAAAGGTGCTTTTCCCGCTTGCCTCTGCTCTCCATCCCATGTAGGGACCGTGCAGGAGAAAGGAGCACAGTTTCAGCCTCATATCAGAATAATAAAGCATGGTTTATCTTTTGGCACAGAGTTTGGGCAGCACTGGGATGTATTTTAACGCCCTTCACTCCCCCGCCCGCTCTTTCTGGAGGCACAACTTCAGAAGCACATATTGATCTTTCCCCTCAGATCTTAACAGCCCGAGCAGCCGTAATACCTTGCTTACATCTGCCAGGTTTTTGTGCAGTTTTGCAACGTCTCCTTAATCCGGCGAGCAGAAATAGAACGTTTCAATCATATTTCGCTACCGGGAAATGGAGCAGATAAAGCGCTTTAAGACCTTGTTGAAAGGGACCCTGCAAGATGGCGAGTGATAAGAACGTCCTAGAAGCAGGCGCCCAGCGGAAAACTTTTGTTGCCGCTGAAATTTGTTGATAGAGATATTGCAACTAAATTACTCTTTGAGAACCCCGTGCCCCCTTGAAACAATGCAGAGAGGGTGTGATTTGGGGACATCGTAGCGCCCTGGGCAGTGGCAGGTGGATTTCCAGGGTGCTGTGACACCAGTGGGTTGGGGGTCTCATTTCCTTGTTTCCCCACTCTGTCATGGGAAGATGGGAGAAGAGGTTATGCTAGCCATAGGTTTGGGAGATGCAGAGGAAGGAAGCTTGTCCTTCTGTTTCTCTGTTTCTTGAGACTCGCTTAAAAAATCCCAAAACCTCCATGTTTTACTTGAACTAATTAACCAGTTAGACTGTAATTCAGGGAAAAGGCATTCCGGACTCAGAAGGGGCAGTGCAGACCCAGAGCGTGACATGGGTCTTCCTAACAAAGTGATTTTAACCTGGTGTTAAGTGCAGGAGCGAGCACAGCCCGAGCCAGGGAGTGTGACAGGCATGTCCCAAATTAAAAATGCAAAATGAGAAGGTTGTCACTTATTGAGCTGCTCGTTGGCAGCGGAGCCCTGTCAGGAGGCTGGTGTTTTATTTATTTTTGCAAGGCGGATAAATCCTTTGGATTGTAAACCTTCTTGGCCTGAATTCGTGCATGACTCCTAATCCTCTGCTATGACACAGTGAATTCAGGACAAGCCTGATTAATAATTACATTATACAGCAAAGTTGAGAGTTGAAACCAGCTCCTGCTCCTTCCCTCTCCCTTCTGCTCTGCAGCATTCACTCGCTGCTGAACATTGGGGGTCTTCTCCTGCTCTGACTCTTCCTGTGCTGCTATTGAGTATCCTGCAAGGTGGGATGTGGGGCTGGCAGCCAGGGAACAAGTCCCTGAGCCCCATGGGGCAGGGGTGGTTTGGGGCTCTGGGCTCTCTGCAGCAGTGAGGGGTGATTCTGCTTGGAGTCAGAGCAGCAGCTGCTTTGCACCAATAAAAGTTACACCTCAGGGGAAGTACAGCAGGAGCTCACAGGCACATGGTCCTCACAAGCCTGCACAGCTGGGGCTGAGCCCTCCCACCAGAGGGTCCACATCCAGCCCCGGACAGGACCATTGCTGTTTGTCTTTGGCAACAGGGCAATAGAAATACTCTGGTCCTGCTGCGGCGCGATGATAAACGGTGTCTGCGATCAGAGGTCAGCACACAGCTATGGGCTGTGTTACTCCTCAACACACACAAATACTTCTCTGTTTACAGCATCCCATGTTGAAACTTTGCACGTGCTGCTGTCCCAAGTCCTCCCCAGCCACAGGTCTGAGTAGCTCGTGGTGACTGAGAGCTGGTGGTCAGCATGCATTTGGGGCTCAGGGGCATTGATCAGTGTGGCTGTCCAGCACAGAGCCAGGTGGCTTTGCAAAGAGTCTCTTTGTCACCAGTGGAGGTGGTGAAAGAAAGCACCAAGCCCCCATTCCACATGTTCTGGGCATTGTGTCCCCCCATGTGCCCTTAGCAGCAGAGGCTGCTGTGGGGACCGAGCCTCAGGGTGCTCCCCGGTGGGGTGGGTGGGGCTGAGCAATGGCTGGTCCCAAAGGGGAGGGGAAACGGGTCTGGGGGGACTGCCAGGGGCAGCAGCGATGTCTTGGGAAGGAGATGGGATTGGGTTGGGTTCATTGGTAGGTTTAGACTTGGACAGTGCTCCTTTAACTCCTTTAAAGGTCATTCCACTTGGTCCAGAGCTCGGTTACCCAGAGGAGGAGCATCGATGTCTTCACAGCAAGGAATGGGCAATAATGCAGAGTCTGGCCACTGTGGCCAAGCCTGACACCCGTTGCTGTGATCGGTGCCTGTGGGCAGTGCCCTGGGCAGAAAGGCCCCTCCTGGCCAGCAGGATGTGGGGGATGCTCAGCCCCGGCACGCTGTGGGGTGGGAGGTGCAGTCGGAGGTTGTGCAATGCCGCCTGGGCGTAGCTCGGTGTGTACCTGGGGCTGCCAGGAAACGCTGAGTGGCATGTTTCCTGTTTGCAAGCCGGTGGTTGTGTTTGTTGCTTGTGATTTCTGTCATGCTGAATTTGGATGGAAATTGGGATTTGGTTAGAAATGCACACAAACAACCTCTTAAAGTGGTCGGGGTTTTTTTTGGAGTACAGTGCCTTTTTCAAAAGCACTCAGAACACGGGGAAGGAGTTTGCCAACACAGATTTTGCTTTAACTCCAGATTTCAGATTTATCAGGTTTATATTAAAAGACTCCAACAACAGCAACAATGACAAACACTGATGGGGAGAGGGTTGTCTCCTCAGTCCTGGGGAGTCACACGGGACCCCCCATCCGTGCCCTCCCTGCAGCGCTTCTGAAGCCAGCACTGACTTTGGGCAATGTGTGGGTTGCAGGAAGCACCAGGCGGTTTCTCGGTGTTGTTTTGGGTCACTTCCCCCATCTCAGGACTCTCACCCTTCTTTGTTCTCCCCTAGGAAGCTGCACAGTGGGATGAAGACGTACGGATGTGAGCTGTGCGGGAAGCGGTTCCTGGACAGCTTGCGGCTGCGAATGCACTTACTGGCTCACTCAGGTGGGTTGGGACGGGGTGCTGGGCTGGGGATGGGGGGTTGCTCTGTCTGTCCACCCAGGGATGCAGTGGCTGCCCAGCTCACACGTCTCCTCTACAGCAGACACGTGCAGAGCCGGCTGCACCCTTCCCCGGGCAGCACGTTGCAAACTTGTTCTCCAGTGCCCAGTAATTTGATTTATTTAAATTTTCTTTTTTGGAGTTTGTTTTCAGTTCCTTAATTGTGGAAATATTTTCCAGACTAAGCAGCTCAGAATAACAAACTCTGCATGCCACGCAGCTGCTCGTGGTCAGCCCTGCTTGTAGCGTGAGCATTGTTTCCACCTCGGGCCCCCACCGCAGGTTCGTTAGCAAAACTGCAGAATTAGGCGTTCTCTGACTAATGAATCCAAGTAGCAGGTTCACAGGCTTCAGGGCCTTTAATTAAATAGATAGGGGAGGGCTGGAGTGCTGCACTGGAGGGAAGACTTGTGCTCTGCAAGTCCATGTCAGCTGATGTTCCCCTTGGGGGTGCAGTCCTGGCACAGCTGGGCTCTGATGTGGGGAGCTGGACCCCGATGCAGTCAGGAGTCCGTGTCCTCCTGCTCCGGGACAGATCTCTGGGAGGTGGCAGGTACTGTAGCCATAGATCTGCTTGCACATAGCTTGGCAGGGAAGCTGTATTCTATTTTAAATTCTTTTATACGCTTCTATCTATTTTTTACCTGTTTTCATTTTTTTTCCCCCACTGCCTCTTTTTCCTGGGGTAGGGGGTGCTCCATCTGCCCAATTACTGCTTGCTGATTTTTGGGTCAACAGACCCAGCCCTGACCCCATCCCCATCCCACCATTTTTTGGGCCAAGCACCAGCTCCTCAGGGTGCTTGCAGACAGCAGCAGGTTGCTGGGATGCTGGTCCCCCAGAGTGCTGGAGTTAGGGATGCTGATCCCCCCCAGTTCTGGGGCTCAGGATGCTGTTCCCCCCAGCACTGGCACGCAGGGCCTGTGTTTGTTATGGTCGCTCTGGCTCACAGCCTGTCCCTGGCAGGCAGCCAGCTTTGTGGGTACAGTATGTACAGTGAGCGCTGAGCCAAGCTTGTCATCGCACAACATTAAATTTTTTTTTTTTTTGTAAATCCGGTGAGGACGGGCGGGGGGGGGCGGGGAGAGCTCTGCCTGGAGCTCGCAAACAGCCGCTGTGAATTCCAGCGCTGTTATTTATTAAAGCAGGAGACCTTTGCACCTCTTCCCTCGCCTCCCCCCCGCCACCAGCCCTGGACTCAGTGAGGTTATGCTGGAGCAGCGGTGCAGGGCTTGTTTTCAGCTCTGAAGGCGACTTTGCCTCCACACCAATGGACCCTGTGTTTAACTGGGAGTTTGCAGTGGGATGGCTTCTGCCCCCTGGCACCCTTCTCCAACCCCAGTGCCAAAGGGTTTAAGGGGGTTAAGCTCTGCAGCTTCCCAATCCAGGTGTTGATAGGTATTAAAGGTTCCTGTGGAGGACCTGTGGGGGAGCAGCCCTGGGGGGCTGTGGTGCTCTGTGGCAGGATGGGCTGAGCACACAGTGCTGTTGTGCCACAGCTCTGCAGGTGCAGGGTAAACACTCAGCCCCATGTTGGCTCTCAGTATAAAGTGTAAATGCAAAGCCTTTAATGCCATGCAAAGTCTTTCCCTACCTGCTGCCCAACAAGCTCTCACAGACCTCTAAGGCTGACATAGAGACTTTCCCTTCTCCCAGAAAAGTAAATTGTCAGGGAAGGCGAGGTGGGAGACCCAGCTTGTTGGTTCTGTGGTTCAGAGCACCACTGGTTTGACCGGGGAGGCTGATCCCAGCACTGCCACTGCCTCAGCTGCATCCTCGCTGGAGCTGGTGCTCAGTGGGTGCTCATTCTCAGCCTGGGATGCTGGTTACTCAGTACCTGCTGTGAGCTGGGTTTGTTCCCCAGGACAGGGAGGAAAGGGGGTTTCTGCCTGTCCCTGCTTGCTTTGCCTCTCCATCCAGCAGAAATGGCTGCTGTGGAGATGGCTGTGCTGCCCTTCTCCACTCTGGGAACAGTGGGAATAGCTGATAGTGTGCAGGGATGCTCATGGGCAGCATGGGCAACATTCAGGCAGCAGCCCTGCAGACCCCTGCCCTGTTGCTTCACACCCTCCCTCCCCACCCAAATATGCTCCTTCATCATCAGGAAAGGCAGAAGAAAGCCCCGGGGTCCTATTGGGGGATGGACGAGCTATCCAGGGAGCAGGGGTTACTGGGAGAGTGGGGTCCCAGTGCTGGCAGGGAGGCACCTCAGACAGAAGGGGACAGTGCATCCCACCCTCGCCTCTCTCTGCCCTGTGGAAGAAGAGGGGGCTCATCCCGGGCCATCCACCTCCACCGAGCGTCGCCCCCTGTCCCCGGGCGGGTGGGATGTGCGGGCTGACCGCGGCTCTAGCCCCCTTGCCCCGGCCGGTACCCCGGCGGCTCCCTGGGGACGCCTCCGCCCCCCCGCCCCGGCTGGCCGGCGTCCCGCGCTCGGTCCCGGGTGATGTCAGCGGCCTGCCGGCAGGTCTGGATGTTCTGCCAGCGTTCCCGCGTTTATGATCATCCGCAGATGTGCATCCAAGAACACACTGTACCCACAGCAGAAATTAATGCAGGCTTGACTGCCGGCCAAGCCGCGCACACGGGGGAGAGGAAGAAAGAAAACAAAAACTGTTTAATGCTGTTTATAAATTATACACTGACTGATGAAAAATACATTTCTCTTAGCCCCCCCCCCTCCCCTCCCCATCCTCTCTGCCTCAAGAGCCTGAACTGAGACCAGAAAATTATGGTTTGCTTTTTAGCTCCTGTTTTGGCCGGGTTCCTGGACCTGGCCGCTGGGTTGAAGCCAGCTTCTTGCTTCTCCCCGCCCTCACCTGATGAAATACGTTTATTTTTCACCCACCGTCTCTCACCGCTCCCTTGGTTTGGCCGCCGCTTGTTATTGACATTATTGGCATTATTGACGCTATGGACGTTGTTGAAGGTGCAGAGCGGGGTGCCAGGACCCCTCGCACATGCCCAACAAATCCGGTCTCCGTCCGTCCGTCTTGTTCCCTCACAGAGTCCGTGGCCATCACTGCCCACCCGCTTTCTGCTGGAGGGGGGAAACTTCCCAAACTTCCCCGAGGCTGTGGTGCTGGAGACCCCCCTCACCTGGGCCTGGGGGCAAACGGGGCAGGAGCCCCCCCATCCCTGCCCACCCCTCCCCACACGCTCACCAGCCATTTACGCAGCTTTTGTGTTGTTTTTAATACCGCTAATGTTTATCATTTGCCCAACAGGCTTGACAGATTTTGTTTCCTGTCGAGCGGCGGCGGTGGCGAAGCCCCCCCGGTTGCCAAGGAGCCGCCTCCCCGCACCGTCACGGGCTGATTTGGTATTCCGCGCGGCGCCCCGCCGCATTTCTGTATGCAAGACAAAGTGTTTTGATGGAGGACGATTGCAGGAGTGTCTGGAGGCTGTTTGGAGTTTTATGGGCTGTGCAGTACGCGCCGTGCTCGCTCGCCGTGCGGGGCTGCCAGGGATGGGGTCTGTCATTTTTTCCCTGTGGAGAGGACGCTGCTGCTGAAAGAGTGGCACTGGCAGGGGCAGCAGGAAAGGGGGTTGTGTAAAAACCTGCCCGTTTGGGATCCCAAGTCAATTATTATAATTAATAATTTTAATTATTATTTTTTAAATGAAAATACTCCCTGCTCCACCAGTCCCTATGTGGTGCAGGAGCTGGTGCCCTGCCTGGCCAAGCTTGGGTGATGGTGTTGCCACTGGCCACCACCTCACCCTCCCCCACGCCCCTGCTCGTCACTCCAGGTGCTTTCCCAAGGCTCTCCAGGGCAGCCCGTGAGATGCTGCCACAGCATCCTTCTCAGAATTCTCAGCTTCTTCTCAGTTTCCAGCACTCCAACTCAAGGTCCCTCCTCACTCTGCAATGCCCTCACCTCACTTTTCCTGATATTAGTTACTACCTTTCCGTGGCACTTTGGGAAGCAGGAGCTGAAGCTGACTCTCCAGGCCTACTCTACAGCTCTGTCTTTTTTAAGCCCTTCTTGGGTTTCTCTACTGTATTTTTTTAGCACAGAGATTTTCATGACTTGTCTCTTCCACTTGGGTGAAACAGGGGAGAAGGGAAATAATAATAATAATAATAATAATAATAATAATAATAATGGCAATAATAAAAATCCAAAAGCAGCTTGATGTGGGCAAAAGAAGAAAACAAGAGAATGGGATAGAGAACAGGCTAAATTTAAAATTGTAATTGGCTGACTTCCACAGGCTTGCGGGTGTTTTAATGACTCATAATAACTTCATTTAAAACCAGCTGAGCAGAAAATAGATTGGAGAGGAGCCTCAGGCCATTATGGATTTGTTTTTTTTTTTTTTT
>VXAX01003611.1:173127-206559 GCA_013399835.1 Leptocoma aspasia
TGTTTTGGTGATGAAAAAAAAAAAAAAAAAACCCTCCCCCCGCCTGGAGTACACATCTACTTGAGGGAAAGAACACGCAGTCCTGGCCTTTGGAAATTGGCAGGCGGCGTGCTGTTCCCGCGCTGATAAGAGGTACTGTAAATAAAACTGTACGGCAGCGCCTGCTGTAAATGCCCCGCGTCTGTACTCATTGTTCTGACAGCTCCGGCTTTTTTTGGGTCCGCTGTTTTGGTACACACTGTGCTTCCTTATGTAAGCCAGTGCGCCCGGCTCCTCCCTGCGTTCGCCCTGTTTATTTTCGCCTCGCCAGGAATTTTTCCTCCCCCCGCTCCGCCCGCCCCCCAGCCAGATGCTGGCTGCCTTTGCCTCGCCTCCCTGCGGCCCCTCTGGCCACAGCTTGCAGAGGGCACCGGCACGTCTCTCCTCCCCACTGATCGCATGTGGAGATGGGGCAAGTACCAGCAAACCCCGCGTTTGGCAGGACCGTGCTCTGTCTCAGCCTGCGGGTGCGGCGAGCCCCTCCAAGCGCAGAGCGCCCAGCGGTGCCCTGCACAGCCGCAGGGAGGGCGCACACCGGCGCCCGCCCCGCCCGGGGACAACCTGTTGCTGGCACAGTTGTTGCATCCTCACGGATCGTGGGTTGCCGTATCCTCGTGGATCGCACTTGGCTGCGCTGGGGCCGGCGGAGCTTTGAGTGGCGATGGAGAGCCATTGCCTTGGCAACTGCCGGCTGCGCATTGCCCGCACCGTGCGCCGGGCGGAGGCCAGCCCGCGCTGCTGCCCTATCGATCCGGCCCCTCGCCGCCCCGGCGGCTTCTCCCCATCCCGGCACCTTCATGGACACACTCTTCCTCTCCCTGCTGCGCCTGGAGAGGGGATCTGCGGCAGTACCCGCATCCCAGTGTCCCACATCCCTGATGGCGTGCCGGGCGCGTGGTCCCCTGGCCGGTGGCAGGTGTGAGGGAGCCACCCTGGAGCACCCCAAAGTTTGGGTGTGTTTGCCCCTTTGGAGCTGCCAGTGGCCCAGGTGCACTCGGGTTGTTTTGAATGCAAACTTGACATCGCGGCGAGGGCGGCGGGGAACAACATATGCACAGTAAACAGGCAGACTGTCATATTGATTAACAGATGAGACCTCTATTATCGATCAGCTCTTGGCGAGAAAATTTATCACTTTTAATTTCACCGCTGCCAAATATTTCTGCCTGCGAGCCAGCCATTACCGAGACAATTTAAAGGCAAAGGAATTCTCTTTCCAGTGTGTCTTGTGATACCACTCTCCCTATCACCTTCTCTACCCACCTTTCCGCAGATCCCACCCTGGCTGTGGGACAGAGGGCTCAGTGGGGTAGGAAGGAGGGGGGACAGCCAGTGTGGACCCCTGAAAATGGGCAGCACAGCATTCTGTGAGGCAGTGCCCCCACCTTGAATGCTGCCCTGTAACATTCAGCTCCTCACAACAGATGAATCAAACCTTGAAATGGGGCCGTGGCTTTGTCCCACAGTGCCGTTGGATATGGTGTGTCATTAATCTGGTTTCATCTGGAAGTTACTTATCTGCTGCTGGGCATCCTGGGTTTTATCTCACCCAAACCAGCAGCACAGGTTGATAGTCATTTTCTAATAATTGCCCCAAATCCCACATCTCTTTCCAATAGTAAGAGATGCCTCTGAGCTTCTTGTTCAGTTGTCCCATTCCAGCCACATCCCTGATCAGGTGCATCTTTGGGTACCAGCAGCACCAGCCACAATGGGAAGGGACAGCAAACCAATTGCAGTTGGATAAGTTGCAGTGCTAACGAAATGCATTGATATGTAATGGTTTAAAATAATAATAATAATCTTTTCCTGGCAAGCAGCTCTGTATTTTGCTGTGATGTGCAAAGAACAGGAACACAGGGCTGAACGAAGCACTGCTTTTGCTGGCTGCACAGGGGACATTAAACGTGGAACCCCTCCATGGCACTGGTACTGGAGTGTTAATGGCAGCAGCAGTGTCCAGGTGCACGTTCAGGTGTGTGTCCTTCTATCCCTCGAGTAACCCTCCTGTCCCTTTTCTCTCCCCAGCGGGTGCCAAAGCCCTGGTCTGCGATCAGTGCGGCGCCCAGTTCTCGAAGGAAGACGCCCTGGAGACGCACCGGCAGACGCACACCGGTACGTGGCCCTCCCTTCCACCCTTCAGTTAGCTGCAGGTTTTAACATTTGGGCTGCCTTTGTCACCCTTTGCCCAACAGAGAGCTGGATCCTGTGCAGTTCCTGCCTCTGCGCTGCCCAGGCAGCCCCAGTTCCTCTCACACTAAAGCACAGATTTAGGCACCAGTTGGTGCAGTGCTGTTACACCACTGCTCAGCATTAACATGGGAAACAATGGCAGAACATATGTGAGGTCGTTTGTCCCCTTTGCAAGCAAAGCTTGTCCCTGTCCAAACACCTCCCAGAAGTTGGTTTCTGCCGTGTTTCTGCTCTGGCACTTCCCAGCCCTTCAGTGATGCCACCATCAGGAGCACAAGGATGTCTTCAAGGCTCTTGCAAAAGCTGCCGTGCCTGGGAAAGGTTTGCTTGGGGGAACTCACAGCCGGGCAGACCCAGGTGGAGCCTTTCACCCTCCAAATCTAGACTGGAGCAGGACAGAGCGCCTGCTCCTCCTGTGCTATATTGGGAGCGGTTTAACTGAGCACAGGTTCGTCTTTCAGTGCTGAAAGCCCTGATAAATGCCACTGGCAGTGAGTTTGTTCTCAGGGCTGGCACAGAGAACCTGCCTGACTTCACACCGGGGGTGTGAGGATTGATGCAAAGTGCTGTGTCACCAGGCGGGAATGGCTCCGGCTGTCACCCAGTCATGGAGCTGTGCTGGCCAAGCACCAGTCCATAAATCTTAAAGTACTTGCCCTCCCTGTCCATACCCATACAGCTGGAGGCTGGGTTTTGCCATTCCAGGTCTGTTTGGAAGCCGTGTATGCTGTAGGCTGAGGAGGAGGGCTGTGAAGGGGCAGCCAGCATGGTGAGGGACTGGCTGCACAGCGCTGAACAACCCAAGCCCAGGCAGGGGGCTCAAAGTGGCCAAGCAAATTGCAGCTAGTTCCTCCTTTCCTTCTCTTTGCCAGACCCGTTGGGCATCCTGGGGCAGAAAACGAACACCTCGCTTCCTGGGGCAAGACAAAAAACAAGACTAAATAGAAAAAAGTAGTTCCTGCTTGCAAGCACGGCTCTGGCAGTGAGGGCTGTGTGCAGCCCCATCGCCACGGGGCCGAGATGCCCTCTCCGGGTGTGCACTGTCCTTGGCCCCCGTCCCGCTGCAATAGGAAAAGCAGCAACTGTTTTGGCTCATCTTCCAGAAGCACAAGCTTGGTGCTGCAGAGGACAGCATGGAAAATTCCTTACCCTTCTCCTCAAATGTAGAGGAAAAAACAGAGTGCAATGAGATGGCAGCCTGAATAGCCCCAGGCAGCACCGCTGGGAGTCGGGATGTGCACACGAGCGGTGCTCGTGCTAACAGGTTTTGGGCTCGTGCCAACGTTTATAAATATCAGAGGTGACTCGTCTCGAGTTTCCCCCGTGTGCCAAGGCAGTTAGCACACGGCAGCCGGTGTCAGTCAGCGGGACAGCGCACATTTACTCCTGACCCAGTTTCACGTGGGCATGAGCGACACTCACTATAGAGCATGTTTGCTTTGGCAAGTAGTTGGCTTCTTGATTTGTGGGGTTGGCGTGCCCCTGGCCGCGCCACCACAGATGGAGCAGGACCCTTCACTCTCCCTTGTCCACATCCCCTGGGTGCATTCCCTTCCTACATCCCATACTCGCATCCCTCATATCCCTCGTATCCTCTGCCCTGAGACACCAGTAGCAGAAAAGAGTTAACAAAACCAACATGTAACTGAAAATTGAAAAGCTCTATATCTTCCCCCCTTTTCTTCCCCCCTGCTTTTTTTCTTTTGCTGGGATGTTGGTAGCGTTTTGATTTAATAGTTGGCCAAACACAAGGGTCTATTTTATTCAGAGTTTACAGGCCTCAGGGCTGTTATTCCTCCAAATTTAATAGCATTGAAATTGCAGGGTTGGCGATAATTTGCCTATCACTTTCTGCTCTCCCATTGATGTTTATTGTCAGCGGGATGGAATCTCAATCCGATTCACTTAGATAACATGTCTGTTAAACATTTAGATAATTGTGCCATCATTAACTTGTCACATTATTTTAGAGATTCAAAACAGTCGTGCAGTATAAGTGGAGGTACAAAGGGAGAAAGATCTGGCGTGTGAGAGCAGGAGCCCGGGAGCAGAGGTGGCAGGATGCCCCCGCGCTGGGTCCCATGGCAAGTGTTGCTCAACGACCACACAGGGATTTTTAAAAATTTTTGAATTATTTTTGTGTTATATGCCAGAGCTCTCAGTGTTTTTCCATAGAAGAGCATCCCAGCAACACCATTACTGGCTTGGGTTTGCCAAGGAATGCGTGGGAGCCTGGAGGAGGTGGAGGGGGCATTGCGCCGGAGCTGCACTGTCACACGGGCACACACCAGCCCTGTTCTCAGCAAATGTACACTGAGTCCAATTAATTACATATTTGTCTTATCTCTTAACATTTGCTTTGCTTTCTCTGCATCAAAATGGTTCCAGCCCAAAACCTTGCAGTGATGCTGCAGATGTGTGGCACACTGCTTCTTCTAGTGCGGAAACGACAGATTTTGAGCAAGTGGAACATAACACGTGAGTTTGGTGATGTGAGCTATAAATCACACTGAAACACATATTCTGTTTGCCTCACACTCAGTGTGGCACTGCGATTAATGGTCAGGCCAGCGCTCCACTAGGATGCTGGCATGATTCTGCCAGTGGCTGGGGCTTGTCTCAGTGGTGCCACTGGCCACCAACAGCCATCTGCAATGTCCCTGCTCCAGCAGCAGATTTGGGAGCTGCTGTCTGTGGCTTGTCCTGCTGCATCTTCTTCTACAGTTTGATCAGAGTAATGCCTGGCACAAGCAACCAGCACGAGCAGCTGGCACACTTCCTTACCAAAACCAACCTGACGTTTTCCTGGGCTGCCTGTGACTTTCTGTTATTGTTTCACAGGACTCAGGAGGGTTTTCTGAGAGCAGCCCTACGAGGCTTCGGGGGGAAATACCTCCGGATCGTGCTTTTCTCCATAGCTGGAGATAATGCACTGTAGTATTAAGTACGCTTAGAGGTAATTATCCCTCCCGTGCTCGCCTCGGCTCCGCAGTCCCGGCGGGGGGAGGGAGCGCCGGCGATGCTGTGCTCTGACGGGCAGTCGATGCTTCGCAGATTTTCTGTTGGGGGCAAGAGTGGATTCTGGATGCTCAGGTGCTGGCCCCAGCTCACAGAGGGTCTGGGGGCAGTGGGTCCTAGGGGCACAGCACAGAGCCCCTTTGTCTGACAGTAATGTCCTGTGACAGCACTTGAAATCTGAGTCCTGGCGCACATTCCTGCAGCCGGGAATCTCCCTGCCTCCCAAACCACGGCTGCTTCTGCCACTTTGACAGCAAATGGCAGCAAGAATTCCCTGTGCTCCTTGGTGCACACATGGGGAAATGTGGTGAGGCCAGGCATTGTGCAAGCTGGTGAATTCACCAAAACGGGCGAGGAGATGGGAGCGTGGCAGAGCCATGCAGCCACGATGGCATCGGGGCCAATGGTCTGCCTTTAATTTTCCTGTGCAAATACTATTTAAAGCACGATGAGAAAAGCCCTCTCGCTAAGCTACGGAGAAATCTTTCTTGTCCTTTAATTCTAGATGAAGGGGATTAGTGTGAACATATTTAACCTCTGACCCATGGACAAAAGCATTATCAAATTTAGTTGCCAAGTGGCTCCCCATTTAACCAAACCAGTGCGGTATCACTGCAAGTTTTTTCCCTCCCTCCCTTGAAAGCTTTAACATCTATTGTTGCCCTGGAGCACTGGAGGGACTTGGCAGCCTTCCTTTGCTGACATTCAGGGCGCTGGTCAGAGCCCCATAAGGGAGCACAGCATGACATGGTCATCACTGCTAGAACCCACGAAGGCTTCACAAAGCCAGCCCCCCAAAAAGCATAGCCTTTTGTAAATGGGGCTGGTTTCTCCCTGGTTTCTGCATGCCCAACTCAGCGCTGGCCACACGCTGGCCCGTGGTGGCACAGAGGATGCTTGGCCATCTCTCCAGAGCACAGAGAGATGTCTCTGTTCCCCTTTGCTCTGGAGCACAAGGGATCAACTATGGCAAGCTTGAGGATGCTCGGCATTTCCATGCTGGGCTTTATAAAAGAGGGATGAAACACGGTCTCAGAGGCGGCCGGGGTCTCCTGGTCCAGCAGAGGAATGCCGAGAGGGGCCTCCCGTCAGGAGCCGGTGTCCGTTTACAGTGCATCTCTCATAAACCCGGCGGCGGGGGCGAGGGCAGGGGGACCGGCCCTCCTGGTATGTGATTGATTATCTGGTATTTATGCCATTGAGGACTTTTCAGCGGCTCGGGGTCAGGGGGTCATCTCATGTGTCTTGCTGCAAATCCGCTTCCTTTTGTACAGTGCGGGCTGGGTGAGCAGACACACAAAAACAGCTTTTTCTTTTCCTTGGGAAAAAGGGGAGGGGGGCGGGCTGGTGTCAATGAATTTTTTTTTTCAGCCTTTCCTGAATAGTGTCCTTTTTAATTCCAAAGAACTTTTAATTAAAAGTAGCAGGAAAGTTCATCTCGACAAGGTTTAACTTACCTTAGCAGTTACTTTTGTCCCCCAGGATTCGCGTCTCCCCGCTGTACAAAAACCCCCAACAACTGGGGGCCAGGCTGCGCTCGGTGCCGCTCCACGTCTCCCCGGCTTTGCCGAGGGGGCCTTTTCATCTTTTCTCTTTTTTTAATGATGGGGGTGCAGGAATAATAAGCAGATGCTGCGAGTCCTGGCTTTGTGCCTCACGGCAGCCGGTCGCTCCATTGGCCAGGCTCTGCCAGGCAGCCGCCTCAGCACCAAAAAAGTCATTTTGTTGGTTGGGGTGTGAAGCAGAGCTTCATGACAGCTCCATAGGGCTGGAGGATACCAGAACAGTGCCACCTTGAACAGGGGAGATGCACGAGTAGAACAGATTGGCAATGGGCAGGTGGTGCTCCCTGCCGGGTGGGATGATGGCAGTGGTGACGGTGATAGTGGTCTCCCATGGGAAGACACCTCAGTCTCCTTACCAAAGCTCTTTCTTGGGAGATGGAGCAGTTTCCAGCACATCAGTTGAACAACAGTTCAGAAGCAGTGGGGGAAATACTCTGGGTTTGCAGCAGAAAGTCAGATTGTTTTTTCAGCTGATTTCAGTCCAAATTCTAACTGGGAAGAGGAAATCTGGGAAGCTGGTGCAGTGATGATGAGTAAGTGTGACAGCTTCCCATCTGATGCAGTGGCCAGAAGTACCACCGTGATTTGCCAGTGGTTGCCCCAGAGAAAGTGGTTCTCAGGAAGGGCAGAGGTGTCCCAATGCACAGCTTCCTTGGGAATGGCAGGGTTGAACCTGGCATTCTCCAGAATGGTGTGAGCTTGGGGGAAAGCAGCACAAAAGGGAGGGGTTGCACATAGACATTCAGATACCAGATTACTGCATTTGGCCAGGCGATGTGTTTTGCCAGGAAAAGGGGCAGTTTTCCATCGGTACCTTTAGGGCTGGAACAGCTGAGTGATGGCTTTTATCAAAGATGATCATGAGTCTGCCTGAATGGGTTTAATATATATTGATATCTTTTGATAGATATTCAGTACAATAAAAAGGCTTTGGGGTTACCACTTTGCAGGGAGGATGTGCCTCCAGCTTCAGCCAGAAGGCTTTAGGGACTGCCAACAGCTTCAAACAACTGTTTGGCCTGAAAAAATGGAAATTGGGCTGGAGAGCACAGCGCACCATAGGTGTGAAGTGTCCACAGTTCAATCCCAGGCTAGAAGCATTAAAAGCTCAGCAACCTCCCATCTCCCCCAGTCAGGAGGTGGAAATGCAATAAAAAGGATTGGCCATTAAAAACTCCCTCTGCCAGGTTTGCATAGCACTCAGTTTCTTCGGGAAGGGGAGGAAAGCTCTGCCAGTGTGGGCTGGGGTGATGCTGAACACATCCCTTCCTTCCAGAGCCTGGGGACCACATTCAGGGAGTAGACCAAGGAGCAGAGGCAGCACTTTCCAGTGCTGGAAGAAGGGGTTAGGCATGCAACGCTCCAGGGTGGCTTGTTCTGGGGACAGGGGTGTGTCTGGACTAGTGCTGTCCCCCAAGAGCATCCCTCACAGGCCTGGAGCTGCCCGTATCCCTTGGATTGCATCTCCATGGTGCACTCAGCATCCTGCCCTGGAGATGGGGTCACGTTGCAGTCCCCCATGGCAGCTGATCCCACACGTTTCCCGGTGCAGGCCCCGTTTGGGCCCACAGGCAGCCGCGGAGCTGCACCCAGCGCGGGTCCAGCTGCCGCCGTGATTGACGCAAAGCCAGTCTATAAATAAAGTCTTTCTCTCCTCTCATAAAGACTTTGCGGTTTAGTTTGCTTTCAAGGTCAAGATCAGACCTTTCTAAATAAACACATATCAAAGGATCATTAGCAGAGCAGCACTGTTAAATTGAGATATTAACTTCTGTCAGCCGCGCGTTTCCTTTTTGTTCTGTAACTCGCGACTGCAGCGGGTTTTTATTATTTTGGCCCTAGGCGGTAGCATCTGGCTTCTGTAGAGACTGTAAAAATTAAAAAGCAACACAAATCATTGCGAGAGAAAAGCAGTAAATTCAATGATAAGAATTTAAAATTAAGATGTTTCGGCGCTTTTATTTTCTGCAAAACATGAAACGAATGAGTTGTGTGCCTGTTGCCATAAAGCCACCGCCGCTAATCGTCGCCTGGCTTCTTCCTTCCCTGCACGTGCCCTCGTAATTGCTTTGCCTGAGCACTCACAGGAAACACGGTGAGGGAAGGTGATGATGATGGCCATGGTGACAGTGATGGAGATGGGCATGGTGGGGAGGGCACAAGGTGCCACCAGTTGGGCATGGGGAGCAACGGGCCACCAAAAGGGAGGCGAGAAAGGGATGCTCTTGTCCCACTGTACTCAAAGGAAGACAGAGAGGTCAAGCTACAAGGGTGTGACTAATGAGCCAGGTCACGAGGATACGGGACCACATTGTCCCCCAAGTCCAGATGGCCCCTGGAACAGATCACCCCCAGCAGGCATGAGCTGCCCGTGCCAGCTCATGGGCCTGACAGCCATTGCCCAGGCTGCTGCGGGAACCAGCATCCCATACATCCTCCGTGTGCATCCTGCCCTGGGCAATGGGGAGAGCAGGAGCATGGTTGGGTGGGAAGCAGCCCTGTGCATCGCTGCAGGAGCAAAAAATGAGGCATTTATTTTGGGGGGTTTGCTAATCCCCTGTGATTGCAAGGTCAATGTTGTACAACTGCTCTGAAACGCCAGAGTTTTCCTCAGTGTTTGTAAAAGGGTGAGCTGGCAGTGAGGCAGCAGGCAGTGCCAGAAGCTTGCCCTGCCCTCCTGTTGCAGCCAGAGTGTCCGCATCCAGCCCAGGAGGAAAACCAGCAGGGGCAGGAGAGCAGGCGGTGTCAGCTGCTTTTTAAGAATTAATTTTCCATAGTCGGTTAAAGTTGGGAAGAAAGCTGTGCTATCTCTAAGTAAATAATAATAATCAAACAAATGCCCCCTTGGGAGAAGTTGCCTTCCATAAAGATGTTAATTAGCACAGAAGCCGAGCTGTGGAGTCCAGAGGCAGCCTTTGAAACTGGGATGATTTGGTGACTCTGGCACAGAATGCACTCATTTCCTGTGTTTATCTTATGGGGGTTTTCTCCCCTTTCTCTACTGAACCATGAAGATGGTAGGGGCTGTTTGACTCAGCACAGTAATGATTGCCATCACCCCTCAATAGCACTGGAGCGGGTGGCACCACACGACACGGCTCTGCACAACACCCCTACATCCAGGCAGACGTCTGAAGGTGTTGTGTTCCATCAGCAGCATTCAGGGAGGGCTCCTTTGCACCTGCCTGTGGGTGCACTTCAGTGCTGCCACCAAAAACACCACTTTGGGTTTTAAAATAATCCTGAAAACAGACTCTAAAACTGGGTTGATTTTCTTACCCTGCACATGCATCCACCATCACGCTGGGGCAAAATGCAGCCTCGGTGCTGGTGCTACCCAGGCCTGTGCTGGTGCCCGCTTTTCAACTCGATGACAGCAGGCTGTGGGCAGTGTTCCCAGGGTCCCTTGTGTCAAGCTGGGCTGGGCACCTTCAGGCTTTCCTTCAGGCCAGCTGTGCCTGAGCTTGGGTGCTGGAGCTGTGACAGGGATGCTCCAGGCGATGTGCCCCTTGTTAGCACTGTTGCCTCTCCCAACCTTCCTGTAGACAGGGCTGAAAGGGAGTGTTCTCTGACACTCTCTGGCCACCATTGCCAATGGCACCTTCCTCCCCAGTGCTGCTGTTCCTGCACGCTAGGGCCTGCAGCTTCCCCTGCAGCAGCAGCCAGCAGTGTTGGCTGGGAGGTAGACTCTGGTAGAGAGCCATTGACGTGCTGACAAAAATCGTGAAATGTCCCTGAAGTCTCATCTCAGGAGTGCCAACAGCCTTTGGGCTCCTGCTTTGCATAGGCAGGATGTTTTGGAGCCATTCACCTTTGTTGTAAGGACAGCAGCAGTGTCAGGTCACCTCTGGCACATGCACCATGTAAGAGATGGTGTTAAATGGAAAGAGTGAAGGAGGGAGCCTTGTGGAAGACCCTGAATTATCAGGACTTGAGCCGAGGGTTTGGGGGTTTTAGGGTGCATGAGGCAGCAACAGGCCCTGTCAGCATCCTTTGACATGAGCATGCTCATGCCCGTGATGATGCTGGAGCCTTCCCAGTGTGCCCCTCTTCAGCCTTTCATTCTGTGTTCCTGATTATTTCAGCAGGATCTGCCCATTTTTCAAGTCTGATAACATGGGTCTGAGGACAGATGGGGAAAGATGGCAGCGTCATGAGGAGGACTCAGGGAGGGGCAGTTTGGTTTGCACATCCCGACGTTGGCACCGCGAGCCTGGGGACTGCCAGCCCCGTGCTGCCACCGTGCTGGGGCTCAGCAGGGATGGCTTCACCAGCATGGTGGCACCACTCCCTTTGTCCCCCCTCCCCTGCTGCCACAGCATCCCCGAGTCACCCCATTCCCCAGGCACACAGCAGGTCTGGGCTTGGCAGTGCTGCCAGGGGCTCTGGGGGGCCAGCAGGCCAGCACACACACGCGTGCTCAAGCGTGGGGGGAAAAACTTGAAGTCAAATGTCTGAAAGTCAGATCCCTTTTTAGTATGAATTTGCTGTATCTCATTCTAAGCACTAATTCCAATTTAATTGCAAGTGGCCTGAAGCCTCTTCAATAGGAGTAACAAATGGTTTGATTTTGTAAACTTCATCAGACTGCATTTTAAATGCGACACACTAGCCCGGCTCGAATGCCAATGAAGCACTGAAGTAGCTCTCTGTTTACTAATTATCCGTTTTTACTTCAAGCCACGCTGGCTGGCTTGTCTGATTAAATCGGATTTGTGGGATAGAGAACAGCTAGCAGAGTTTTCTCTATAGTAAACGAGATTGAAACTATGGCCCGCCTGGCTGCACACTGTAAATTATATTTCCTTTTAAAGGGGACGTGTCGCCTTTCTCCTGCGGTGCACCTCCCGCATCCATAAACTCCACCGGGGCCCAGTGCCGAGGGAGACCCACCCCGCCCTGCCTCCCTCACCCGCCGCCACGCCGGTGTTTAGTTTAATTCCTGCTCTGGCAGAGGCAGCGGTGGGGGCGGTGCTGCAGCATCCCTCGCTGTGACTCGGACGGGGCGCACTGTCACACGTCGCATCTCGCTCGTCATCACGTCTCTGGCGATTGCGCTGCTTTGGGATCAAGCTACTGGAGAACAGGGATGTGCATCTCTGGGCTTGCAGCCACAGGGTTTTCCCTCCCTCCATCAAGCATCCGTCCCCTAAAAATCAGTTTCGGGACCACCTGGTACTTAAAAAGACCCCGCAAGATGTGGCCAGCAGGCTTACCAAAAGAGCATCTAACACCCAAATCACTCCAGCTTCCACCTCAGAGCCCTGTGGCAGTGCTAACAGCTGCCCCACTAGTGGCTTTCAGGTGCTGGCACAGCGCTGGGTCTGGCAGGGACACAGAAATGAGGATGGTGGGCAAAGGTGGCAGCTGAACGCAGCGTGCGGGGCTGTGCTTAAACCTCCCCAGTTGCCAAGACTTCAATTCTGCGAGCTTGACCTACGCCGCCCCCTCCCTCGGTATCTATCTTTGTGCCCAGGGGCTTTTTATATTTTAATTTGCTTTTGAACGTCCTGCAAAATTAATGGCGTGCTCGGGGCCATTGTGCTGTGTACAGTAGAGGGAAGGGCCGTCGGCGCCCGCCGAGAGCCAGCGCGTTTCCCGGGGAATGAATTGCTCGCCCGCCTTCACCCCTTTTAATTGTTGACAGTAAAAAGCGTTTAAATGCTGCTTAATTTGTAATCATCTTCCCGCAAAAAGGGGAGAAACCATTAAAATGTCAGGGAAATGAATAAATCCGTCTCTCACTGATTTGGGGCGGCAGCATTTCTTTATCAGGGGTGATTTTTCTTCCAATGGCTGAGGACTGGCTCGGGGCTTCTGTGGCTGGAGCCCAGGGTTGCACTCACAACAGGACACAGGGCTGAGTCTTGTGTCACCCAGTGTGGCACCCTCTCAAGAGTTTTGACATTTTTTCCCACTTCCCATCCTTTCTCCAAAGGCGTGACTTCGTTGACATGTGGCCTAAAAAAAATCAAACAACTTTAAGGCCGGCAGTGGGACGGTACCCAGCAGACCCTGGCGTGTGCCTGCCGCGCCCCTCGGCTGCTGGAGAATGTCACCTGCGGAGCCCCAGGGCTGGGAACAAGCGCTGCCTGAGCTCCGTGCTCCGTGTGCCACTGCTGGGCTCGGTGCTGCGATGCAGAGCCATCTCGCACATCCTCCAGCTCCACACCCGGCCCGTATCAGCCTTTGTGTCACACAGATGCTCTGCTCTCAGAGCACAGCTGGAGCTATGTGCCTTCACAGGCCATGCCGGTACACACTGACCTCCCAGCCTGGGGTTTATTTACTGATACATTACTTGAAGAAGAAAAGAAAAAAAAAAAAGAAAAAAAAATTATAAACGGCTTTTGCAGGTCTCAGGAAGCAGCACCTGAGGGATGCCCAGCTCCAGCAAACAGCCTCGTCCCCCCATTCATGCACGAGGCAGCTCGTCCCCATCACTGGGGCTGCTGAAGTCAGCCCATTTTTTTTTTTTTTCAAGCGGGGGCCAATTAGTTTCACAAATGAGGGCCCTACGGTGCCAGGGAGGATTTGTTACGGCCCCGCGCGCCGGCCCGGCGGCATTGTCCTGCCCTCCGCCCCCACGGGAGCCCATTGTCCCCGGCCCCAGCGGGGGCTGCTGGCGGCAGATTTATCGGGGCCGGCGTCCCGCCGGCCAGGGCCTCCGCTCCGCAGCTGGCCGCGGCGCTGGGGGCTCAGCCCCGGGGACCTTTGACCCGTCCTGCTGTCACCGCCGGGGCCGCCGAGGGCCGCGGGGCCACATACCTCTTGGGATTTGCTTCTCACTGCCCGTTTGGGGCTGCCTGGGGTTTTTTTTTTTGCCTTTTTTTTAATTTTTTTTTTTTTTGTCTCGGGAGCGTTTTGTCCGCAGCTGCGTGGGGGGCACATGAGCCCACAACCCCCCGGGATAAATCCCTGCAGAGGGAGAAAGGCAGCTCCTGTGCAGGGCCACCTCTCTTGCTACTTTTATTCCCATTTCACTGGGGTTTTTTTCAGATTTCAGAGCATTTTTGGGTAGCCCAGTGCAAGGCTGAGATTGAGCATCCCCCCAGGCAGCTCCTGCATCCCCAGCAGGACAGAGCTGACCACAGCATGCCACCACACCTGGGTGGGTGATGGCACAATGCCTGAGCAGGTGACAGTGTGAACTGAGATGCCCGTTGCCCGTGGTTCCCAAGCTGGAGGTGTGGGCCTGCCCAGGAGCATCCTTCCCTGTCCCCTGCCCGCATGCCAGGCAGGACCATGATACTGACAGTGCTGCTGCCCATCATGTCCCTGCCCCGTGGTGCTGTGGTCCTGGTGGTCTCCCTGAGGTTAGTTTTGGCAGCGTGGCAAGCAGCCCTCTGCCCCTGCTGTTCCTGAAGGCTGTGTGGATTTGCTGGTTACCTTGAACATCTTGTGCTGCTAATGAATTGCTAATACAATTTTCTAGCTAATTTTATTTCCATAGTCCTCACATTTTAATGTCTCCAAAAAGCGAGCATTTATTTGCTTAATCTCCCTGTGTAATACAATTTGCAGTGACTCACAGTTCTGAACAATCAGCTATGCATAAGCGAAAACAAACTGTTTAATGGCATAGAGGTCTGAGATGTTTACGGACGGGGTGTGAGCACCTGGGTTGGGGTTTTGTCCCTGTTGTGTTGCTGCAGCCAGGTTTGTACCCAACAACGGTGGTATGGAGCTTGGATCTGCCTTGGGGCTCAGAGTTGCACACAGCACAAGGCGTGGGCACATCGCCCTCTCACATCCTGCCTCCTGCTCCCCTGGGCAGCTTCGTGGGGCACTTCTTGGGGTCCCCTTCCCCTGGGCATCACAAGGTCTGAGCTCAGCAGCTCTCACAGATGTGTGGGGGTGCGGTAATCACCCAACAGCTGCCTTGTGTTTAGGCATCCCTTGGCATCACCAGGGCTCCCAGCTGCCTCCAGTACAGTAAGAGCAACTTCTCCCCTTCAGCTGTTCCCCTCAGAGGGCCGGTGTCAGCAGGGTCAGGGTGGCCAGGGTCCTGCTCCTGGGACTCCCAATGACACCCAGAGCCCTGCGGCTCCTGGGGTCCCTTCTGCTGCCAGAGCATCCCTGCTGCCATGTGGGAGTGGGGACCCCCACACAGTGGGACAGCGGGGTGCCAGGCAGCGCCTAAGCAGGGTGTGTCCCTCTCCCACAGGTACAGACATGGCTGTGTTCTGCCTGCTGTGCGGCAAGCGGTTTCAGACGCAGAGCGCCCTGCAGCAGCACATGGAGGTGCACGCCGGGGTGCGCAGCTACATCTGCAGCGAGTGCAACCGCACCTTCCCCAGCCACACCGCGCTCAAGAGGCACCTGCGCTCCCACACAGGTACGGCAGCACCCCCGCGGGGGCTCGGGGCTCCTTCCCCACGGGTAAAAAGGAAATAGGGGGAAGAAATATGATTTGTATTAGAAGCGTGGAGGCGACTGAAGTGGCTTGGATTTGAAAAACAAAACGGAAAAAAAAAAGCTGCGTGTAATAAGTTGATCTGGTATGAGGTGGCACGTGACCTTCTTAGGGGGTGTGCGATCATATCCGCCTCATCAGCTTACGGCGATAGATGCACATAATCAGCTGGTGCTCGGCCCTAATGGGATTAGGGCGACCTGTGCTACGTGTAGCTGGTGCTGCCGTGGCCCCGCTGGGGCAGGGCTTGGCTGCAGGATTGCCGAGCGGCAGAGCACGGCTTGGCCGCCTTACGCCGTGTCCTCAAAGCGCCCGCGCCGTGTCCTCAGCTCCTCCAGCGGCATCCCTGGGCAGCTCCGTGGTCCTGGTCACACCATCAGCACCATCATTCGGGGCCAGTCACAAAACACCCCTGAAAGAGCTGATTCCTGGGGGATGAGCAGGAGTGTGCAGGATCACAGCCAGTGCCACGGATCTTCACAGCTGCCTGGGTGAAGCATTCCTCACCCATCCTTCGCCCACACAAATGGGAGGCTCATGCGCCCTCCTTGACACCACTGCTGTTGCTGACAGGAAACAAAACGTATCTGGAGCAGGGATGCCCCTTCTTTCTCTTGTCAGGCAGGGGACATGCACACAATCTCCAAAAGGGACATAAAGGTGGCTGCTGTGGGTTGTGCAGGTGGTGTCACGGAGGGTCGCTCTGTCCAGCCTGTGGCTGGCAGCTGCCAGACCCACACGTGGGCTAGGGGTCCCGGTGTGGGAAACGGGAGTGCTGTGTCGATGATAAGCATGTTAATGCTGAGCACTGGAGCTATTTATAGCCAGTAATCCGGTGACCTGGGCTGCGGGTCGGGCTGCGCGTGTCCCACCCCAACCTCTGCCACTTTAGTAGCTCCCGGCTGTGAAAAAACACCAGGATCATCGGTGCTTTAGGAGCATTTAATCGTGCCGTGTGGTGCCGTCCTGCACAGCTGCAGGATGCTCCCTCTTGTCCCAGGGCCAGGGTGCTCCATGGGCTCAGGCTCCCCTGAAAAGTGGGCGGGTGGAAATGCTGGCTTCCTCTGGCTGAAAAATTGCTCAGTCTTTGACTGTAGGATCAAAAGCCAAAGTGGCAGTTTGGAAATGGGCACAGGTAGGGGAAAGTCAACAACAGCCCACAGGCACCACCTGAATTGCCTTTGGAGGGGGCTCCGAGCCCCATCCCGAGCATCCTCCTCCCCCCAGGTGCCCAGGCAGCAGCTGCAGGAGGGGGCGAGGGGCAGCAGCACTGGGCTGCGGCAAATGGGAGAGAGTAAAATATAATTTTAAAGAGGAAGCGAAAGCACAGGCATGTGAGTATATAACGAGAAGGACAATTTATGCCCAGGCACGAGTGCAGTTTGACACGGGGATAATGAAAAAACGTAGGTCATTGTGGATGACTTAAGCCTTCACAGCTGAAGAAAATGTATGAAATGCGGGGAACATTACACGCTTGGCAGCTCTGCACATCTGCAGCAGGACAAGTGAAATACAGTTCGCCATTCTTTACCATAAACTGTGCTTGTAGGATATGCGGCACAGAGAAATTGTAATTACAGTGACAAGACAAATCAGTAATATTTAAATATTCATGAACAAAGTCTCGGACGATCAATCTATCTTTATTGTCCTTGCCTTCGCAGCTGCAATAAATAAGTAGCTGGAGCCCTCACCTTTCCTTCAAATCATTCTGCCTTTGGTGCCGAACCAGAGTTCATTTATCAGCTGCCTGGTCTGGAGTGTGGGAGATGCCCAGGGCTGGGTCTGTGCTGGTGCTGCTGGGTGAAAAACCTGGAAGTTGGTGGCGGGAGAGTTGCAGCGCGTTCCAGTCTCTCTACCGTGCCGCGGACCCGAGCATCCCCTCTGTACGGGCACGAAGGGACCAGCTGCACTGGGGAGAGTGGGATGCTCTGTCCCCAGGGTGGGGACAGAGGTTTTGGTGTGGCACAGCAGTCACAGCAGCCCTGACCCCCACGTGTGCTTGCAGGCGACCACCCCTATGAGTGCGAGTTCTGCGGCAGCTGCTTCCGGGACGAGAGCACGCTGAAGGGCCACAAGCGCATCCACACCGGTGAGAAGCCCTATGAGTGCAACGGCTGTGGCAAGAAGTTCAGCCTCAAGCACCAGCTGGAGACCCACTACCGAGTCCACACAGGTACATGTGGGGTGTCTGTGGTGAGGCTGGCAATGACAGACCGGTCCCCCCGGCGGAAGGGCTGGCATGTGGGCCGGGGTGGCAGCCAGGATAAAGCAGCCCCGGATGCACTGGCATGTAACTGTTGTAACTAGGGGATCAATAGTCACATCGGTTCTGCTGTTCATTACGTGGTTATCGGCTGTGCCCACTGCGGCAGCGTCGATGCTGGGCAGTTGATTAGCACCTGGGGGCTCCGAGCCCCCACTGACACCCCTGTATCCCACAGGTGAGAAGCCCTTCGAGTGCAAGCTGTGCCACCAGCGCTCCCGGGACTACTCGGCCATGATCAAACACCTTCGGACCCACAATGGCGCTTCCCCCTACCAGTGCACCATCTGCCTGGAGTACTGCCCCAGCCTCTCCGCCATGCAGAAGCACATGAAGGGCCACAAACCAGAGGAGATCCCCACTGACTGGCGGATAGAGAAGACCTATCTCTACCTCTGCTATGTCTAAGGGAGGAGGCAGAGGGGCAACAGGGCCAAGTGGCAGATGACTGGGCAAAAAAATCCCACCAAACCCGCAGCATCCATGGCCTTGTTTGTTTTCAGTTCTCATTCGTTTCTTCTCGCCGGAAGGATCCTGCAGCTCATGCCGGACCGAGGGACGCACCGGCCCCTTCTCCAGCCCCATCCACACTGCTGTCCCAGCTGCTCTGCTGTGCCTGCTGCCCTTTCACCCTTGCTGCAGGGCAGATTTCACCCTTTGCAACCCCCAGCCAGGCCCTCTGTCACCCTTGGCATTGGTGCTGCTGGGGAGACCATGTAGGAAAGAGGCGCTTCCCTGAAAGTGTGTGTACAGCTAGTGCTCTGGGAAGGCTTTAATTCCTGGTGTCTTGTCACTGTATAGACCCTGCCGTGGATGCCCTGCAAGGACCTGAGCTCCCATGTGGGGCTTGGGCCCCATTCTGGCAGGGTCTTATGCTCCCAGGCTGCAGCATTGCAGGCAGGAGAGCACAGTGCCCTGTGAGCCACATGTGCTTTGGCAAGAGTGTCCTGGGGGAATCCTGGCCAGAGGAGGGTGTTTGGGGCAGGGAGCCAGCTGTGAGCCAGGCTGCCTTGAGGTGTTGCCTCAAGGTGCGCTCAGGGGGCACAGGAGACTGCTGCTTTCCCCATGACCAAAGACCTCTCTATGCATTTCTCCCTCCTTCCCTGCTTTCCTGGGGCAAGGGTGAAGCCCCCCGTGGGGAGATGCAGTTGGTTTGGTGATGTGCAGTCAGTGCCAGTGTTGGAGCTGTTAGCGTGTGGCATCACTCTGAATGCAGGGATCCTCTTTTCTTCTGCTGATTTGGGGCACCTGGAGGGTGCCAAGTGTGGGGTTTTTTGCCCAGCCCTCAGCCGCAGGAGCCCACAAGTAAGGGGTGCCCCGTGGCAGGCGGCTTTGCTCGCCACTTTTTTTGCTTTTTATTTGGGTTTTTTGAACTTTCTTTTGGAATATTTCCGCGTTTAGCACATTTTACTTGAAATTACCTCATTTTTTTGTGACCTCATGAGCTTTTATTGATTTGGGAGGGACAGGGGGTGGCAGGGCTGGGGTGCACCAGCCCCATGCCCAGCATTGGTGGTGGAGAGGTGGTGGGGCACTGGTGTCCCTGCCAGCCTCCTGTTGTGCATTATCCTTACCAAAACTGGTATTTTTTGCCTGGCCCCATGGGGCTGGGAGTGTTGGTTCTGAAGCTACCTCTTGTGTTCGTTTTTGTTGTGTTTCTCCTGCGCAGCTGTGGGCTTGGTGGTTCCATCCCACGGCTCTTTTTTTGTCGTTTTGCTGCGTTTGGGTGAAAAGGGGGGAAAAGGAGCTTGGGGGGGCGGGACAGTGTCTGGATACAGTTTGGAGGGACACTGATGGCCCCTCTGGGTTTGGGGTGCCCTTCCCACCTCTCCTGGTGCCAAACAGGGATACGGCTGTGGGAGCAGCATCCTCCCTCTCGCCCCAGTCCGGCTTTGCACGTGCGTGTGCCCCTGCGCGTGGGACTGTTGCTGCTCTGTGCAGGGTGGGCACTGCTGCTGTACAATCCGGGATGTGACTGTGGAGAACGGCTCATTTGATTGTTGTGCCTAAGAAAAAAACAGAAAAAATATTAAAAAAAAGAAAACAGTTCTTTCACACAGAAAGTTGCTGCAATTTCTGGCGTGTGCACGGCAGGTCCCCGTGGTGTCCTGGCGCTGCCAGGCACGGGTGCCGTGGTGCCATGGAGCACGTAGCCGAGCTCATGTGGCTTTTTTTTTTTTGCTTTAACCTCCCTTTCCATCCCACCATCCCCCTCCCTCAGAGACACAGCCCCCACTGCAACAGTGTTGGGGTCAGCGTTGGAGTGATGCTGCTGTATCCTGGGCGCTTGTCCCCGCGCTGTTGGCTGTGGCGCAGCCCCCGCCACCCCTCCATATATATATATGTAAGTATATATATGTGTATCATAGCAGTGAGGACCAAGCGCCGCACGGGGCCCCGTGGTCCCGGGCTCCCTCTCCCCTGGCTTGTTGTCAGTGTCGTGAGCGCCCGCCTGCCCGTCCCGTTGCTCTGTGTTGCCGCTCGTGGTTCGGGTCCGTCGCTGTCCTCGTTCCGTCTACCTCAGCACCTCTCTGAGCCCGGGTGCAGAAGGTGCCCAAGTTCCCCTTTGGTTTTCTCAGAGTATCTATCGGCTCCTATTTTTTGTACGACTTTTCCTGTCTCACCGTTCGCTCCCCTGCGGTTCTGCTTGCGAGTCCTCTTTCTGTCTTCTAGCCACAGATGCCGTTAGCTAAAAGTTTCCTGAAAAATAAAGAAAAAGAAAAAAAAAAAAACCAGTTGTGGTGTCTCCTAGTTGCAGCTATCCGCATCTGCCTTCGTCCTGTGTAGATTCAGATGCATTTCTTTGTAAGACTTCAGTGTTTCTGACAGAGGAAAAAAAAAAGACAAAAAAAAAAAAGAAGAATATACTGCTGCAGGTTTTTTTCTCTCCATGTGTCACTAAGTGAAGTTCGTGCCTTCTATAGCAAAGAGAATATTTTTTACATCCTACTAACGGTAGATTTTTTTGTAGTGAACATTTTTTGTATTTTTATTTATAAGTCTCATAAGGAAAATAGCAATGTTCAGTTGTATACCTTGAATCTGCAGTTAGAAAACAAAAGAACAACCAATAAAGTTAATTCCGTTGTCTCAGCCTGCTGTCTCCCATTCCTGTGCCAATCAAGAGGAGGAGGAGGAGGAGGAGGAGGAATAAGCAGAGGTGGAGGAAGGATGCACCCCACCATCTTGGGGTAAGCCACGGGTGTACCCACAGTGATGAGTTTGGGGGTGCCTGCTCTGAGGGGGAAATTGAGGAGGTCCTATCCCTAAGTCAACCCCAGTGGGCCGGAGGTCTCCCTGGAATGTCAGTGTCCCCATGGGCAGGGAGCATCCCCAGCATGCTGCCTGTGCTGCTGCCTGCCCATGTGGCTCACCAGGGAGCAGAGCAAGTTTGCCTCAATGAAAGTGAACTCGTTCATTTAAACCTGCCTGCAGAGCCGTCCGGCCCCCCGCTGCGTTAATTATCCTGTAGTTCCCGACTGATTGCTGTACACTAAGCTTAAGCCCTCCTTTATTTATTTACTGACTACATTAACGGCAGCGCCTGCTCTCCTTTTGTGCCGTGGCAAAGCGCACAGCACCGCGCACTGCAGCTGGGCCAAGTGGGTGCTGCCAGCACCACCCAGCCCTGCCTGTGCCCCACGCCTGCTGCCACCGCCGCCTTGGCCTCGCGATGCCATCAGACATTTGTCACAGCGCAGCTGGAGTCACCAAGGGCACAGCATCATTTAGTCTTTCCCAGGGATGGATGGCATGTGCCAGTGTCAAGGCCAGGCTCATCCCCTGGCCCAGCATTTGCCAGCGGGTCTGAGGGGCTGCGTGTCCATTCCGAGGTCCTGATGGTGGTCCTGCCTCCCCCAGTCCCCCCAGCACAGCCTCCCAGGAAGGCTTTGGGCAAGTTGTGGGGAACTTTGGTCCAGGTTTGGGCAAGCAGAGGTGGTCCTGCTGTGAGCAGGCTGCAGTGGCCCAGGAGAAGGGGGGCAAAGCCGCTGGCCGGCGTTCAGCCTGGCACAAAGGCGCTGTTACAATAACGGGGAAATCGCGGTAGGACCGGGCCTTTGTGTGCACGCTCGCACAGCAGCTGGGAGCGATTATGCTGCAACAATGTTCTGTTCCATCAACATTATGTCCTCATTAAACCTTTATTAGGAGATTAGATTCAGATTTATTGATTTTTTTTTTTTAAGAGGAAAATCCAGACTTCTCTCAGAGAGATGGCTGGAACTTTTTCCCACATGCAGCACTTCCCAAAGTAGCAAGAGGGCAAAGGGAGAATCAATCTTTCTTCCAGCATGGGCAGCCTGTCCTTCCAGGGAAAAGGGCTGCTGAGCTTCTTGAGGGGGTTAGGTTGGGTGCATGATGGCTTCCTAGCATAGGGAGGACAAGGACAAGGACCAAAACATTCAGTGGGATACGGCAGCACAGATGAGCATCTTGCAGTGCAGTCCTGGGGGCCGTCAGGGTCACGGTGGGCAGGAGAGGGATGGCAAGGCTGGCTCAGGAGTCTTGCTGCCCAGTACCCTCGTCAAACACGCGGGCTGGGTGGCATTGCACACCCGGGTCAATGGCCCCATTGGATTTGTCTGTTGGAGCGTTTGATGTTACACGAAGGCAGCTCATTCCAGAGGGTGTTAATTGCCCGCTGCACTGATCAGGTCTGTAGCACCATTGATCTCAGCAGGATCAATGGGCTGATTTAGTGTCTCACGAACTCTTTAACTGGACACCTCATCAATAGGCAGCCACTTACAGACCATCAGCGCATTAGTGCGGGCCGGCGCTGGCAGGAGCCCACTGCACCCGGCCGCAGCCCCCGTCACTCAGAGGTAAGTTTTCCTGCAGGTGATGGCTCTGAGATGGTGAGTGGGAGTCTTGCTATGGGGCTGGTGGGTTTGAGGGTGGACGTATGAGGTGGCATCAACCCACCTCTCCCTCATCACCTGCAGGCCCATACACAGAGATGCTCCTAGAGCATGGGATGGGCCCTTATGGCATCTGCAGCACTTTCCTCTTCTCTTTGCCTTGTGCCTGTGTCCTGGCAGGGGCAGATGACAGCGGGAGCTGGGGACCTGCTGCAGCTGTGATGGCAGTCCTGCCCCCGTGCATCTCTCCAGTACCGCGTGCTCGCGGAGTCAGTCCCGTTGCCATCCCGGTTTGGCCGCGGCCGGACGCTGGGACTCTCCCACTTGGCTAAAACTGCTGAGCACAAGCATGGTGGGGATCTGCTGGGCAAGCGTGCCCGGGGGCCTGGGGTAGGGAGTAAAGGCAGCAGGCGCGGTGGGGGGTAGGGGAGCCGAGGACAGCGAGACCCCTGGGGCGGTGGGGATCTCCCGATGCCGGGGGACCCCGGGTCGGGAGGCGGCTGGGCCGGGCGGCGGGGCCGCTGTCCGCGGTGCTGAAGCCGCGGCCGTGGCCGGGCCGGGCCCGGGGCGCTCCTGGGTTTGGCAGGGGAAGCATGGAGAGAGGTTTGGTCAGGGTCGTGGGGTCCTAGGGGCTCCTGCTCAGCTCCGCCTTCCCGCTGCGGAGCTGAGGGACGTGAAGGATGCGCCCGCCTGGGTCGACAGACACTGGCGATTCCCAGAGCCAGGGAGAACTCGCCAGAGTGAGGTCCCCTGGCTTCCGCCCTGAACAACGGGCACTGCTCAGGCATCCCTCCACACAGACCAGAGGGTGCCCAGTGTGATGCTGTAAGCCAGGACAGCTGCCAAGTACACCCGGAACAGCAGGACATCCAACACGTAGCCCACTTGCAGCCACTCACGGGCGACGTCGCGGAATTCCTCCCGTTTTTCCAGGAGCTGGCGGATAGCCGTGGTCTCGTGCAGGACCTCCTGCAGTGCTGCTGAGCCCTCCATCCGGCCAGCAAAGGCCAGTGCAAACCTCGTGCCTCCCCCTGCCCCGCACTCCCGGGGGTCCTCACAGACATAGGGGGTGGGCTTGGCTGAGGAATCAAGAGAAGCAAATGTGAAAAACCTATTTAGACAGGGAACTGGGATTTGTGAGGGTGAACTAGGCACCCAGTCCACCATACAAAAATGGCTATGTAGGTGTAGATGGCTACAGAGCACCTAGACTCCTTCAGTTCCACAGGCCCTCTCTGTGCAACCCTTACCTGTGCTGTCATTGTTCTCCACCTGCCTGGAAGTGTCCAAACTTTGCGTCCCGCTTTGGCTGAATTTCTTCCTGTCCCGGATACAGAGCAGGAGGGTGGCTCTTTCCAGCAGCAGGTGTTTCACCCACTCAGGGACATGGGGTTGCAGGTCTTGCTTGTGCACCAGGCGCACAATCAGGATGGTCTCTGTCAGGCTGATGACGAGCAGTGCCATGCACACCACAAAGTAGATGCCTGCAGAGGCATCAGTGAGGTGAGTGACCTGCAAAGGCTCGTGCACAGAGCACGGGCCCAAGCAAATCCTCCCTGCTCATCTCTCAGGGCCCTGTGGTGTCTGTCCATGACTGCCATGGCAGTAGGAAGGGTGTGCAGAACCATCGTACCTATCAACGGCGTGCCGACGGCAGTAGCTGGCAATGTGTCAGATACAATAATGAGGAAAACCGAGTAGCCCAGCAGGAGAGTGATCTTGAAAGAGACCCTCTCACCACTGTGGGGAGGTAAGTAGAAGCCCACAATGTCCATAATCATCAGGAAGATGCTGGGGAGCAGCAGGCTGACGGTGTAGAAGAGGGGGCGCCTCCGGATGACTACCTGCAGGACAGAGAAAAGGCTGTGAAGGGTTGAAAAGAGGCCTTCAGCTGCTGTGGCTCTTTGCCAAGGCGGGTGAGGATGGTGGGGGGCACTAAGGTGAGCCAGAGGAATGGCTCACTAGCAGAACCCTCCCACTTACAGGCAGGAGCTGCAGCACAGAGCAGCGACAGGGATGGGGCAAGTCCCTTCCCTTGTGCCACGTCCCCAAGAAACACGGTGGCCAAAGGCTCTTACATAGAACTTCATCTCAGCGTAGCTGTCACTGCTCTTGACACTGAACTCCTGGAAGTGGCTGAGGACATAGAGCAGCTCCCACTCGCCCTGGTTCATGAATACACTTCGGTCGAACTTGACGAGCTCCGGCTGACGCCACAGCGAGAGGTTGATGTCACGAACTGCAGGGGCGGAGGAGAGGTGAGAACGAGGGGTACCCCGCCCAAAGCGCCCGCAGCTGCCGGCACCTCCACACCGAGCTGCGCGCCTGCCCTCCCTGCACGCTTCCCCGATCCGCTGGGGCCATCTAGAGGGGCGAGTTGCCTTCTGCACGGAGCTCCGGCCCAGCAGAGGTCCTGCCCGCTCCCCCGAGTCCCCTAGCCGTGGACGGCCCGGCACTCACTGTGGTGCAGCCAGCTGGTGAAGGTGAGAGAGCAGTTCTGGACGTCGAAGGGGAAGTTGTAGATGTCCAGGCTGCAGGCAGTCATCACCTGGATGGGTTTGAGGTTCTGCACCTCCCCGTGATGGCTGACGTAAACGTAGGGGACGTGTGGGGACTTTCCAACATCCACACTGAGGGACATGAGGGACAGAGATGTGGGCTAGAGAGCACTCTGGGCAAGGGTTCCTTCTGCCAAGGGGCATTTCAGGGGAGAACTCCCCAAGAGCCAGGGATTTGCCCCCTGTTCTGCTTTTTTGGTAATACCCTTGCAGGCATTTCTGCCTCGCATCACCTCTGCACTGCCCAGACTGCTGCTTTCTCTCAGCCCGAGAAGTGCCTGTGTCATTGTCCCAGAGCCCCCAGGAGGCACTGGGAGCACCTTAAATCCCCACGGAGTGGGAAGGACACCAGACAGCTCCATGGGAAGGGCCAGCAGCTCTGCAGCTGCCCTTGCATTGTACTGTCTTCACAAAGCCTTTCTCCTGATATCTGGATCTCACCCCCAGCACAGTGAGGGTAATTACCAACGTTTGTGGTTAGCCAGCATTGGAAATGGCCCAACTGCAGAGCCAATCCCCATCTGCAGCTCCCCAATGCGGGGAGGCTGCCAGCTCTGTGCCAGGAATACAAAGCATGGGACAGTACGTGCCCATGGTGGGTGAGGGAGTTCCAGTCCCAGCCCATCTCCCTGGAGACTTTGGCTGCACTCACAACTCATTGATGAGGATGTCAGGCACCCAGATGCTCTCTACAGGGAGGGAGATCTGCGTCAGGTTGTCGAAGCGAGCTGGGTCCCACTTGAGGAACTCATCTGTCCAGTGCTGGGGACAATAGAGAGGGGACCTGGTGGGTGAGGTCCTGCCACTCTGCCAGCACTCAGACCCCAGGCTAGCACCAAGCAAG
The DNA here is from genome assembly GCA_013399835.1 of Leptocoma aspasia. Lineage (NCBI taxonomy): Eukaryota > Metazoa > Chordata > Aves > Passeriformes > Nectariniidae > Leptocoma > Leptocoma aspasia. The sequence goes on from VXAX01003611.1 coordinate 198,892, forward strand.
CTTCCCACCCACGGGAGGGAGACATCCTTCGGCTCGCACAAAACAGGGAGCATGAAAGCTGAGCCTTGAGGTTCATGTGCTACAGAGGTCTCGCCAGCCCCCAGGGTGTGTCCCCTCACTGCTCTCCTGCAGGACTGCACACTTCCCTCACAGGAAAACATGGGGGTTTGGGGGTGCTTGACCCCGAGGGGGACCAGCAAGGAAGGGGCAAGGTTTCGTGGCTACTCACCTGCCTGTACCAGACGTAGGTGGTCAGCACCTGGTTCTTCTCATCCTGTGAAGATGAGAACAGTGTCAGAACAGGGCACTGACACTCTGGAAGGTGGGCAGAGCATGCTGTGGGGATGTTGCCTGCCAGGTACCATTCCCCTCCCTGCGGCCACGTGCGGAATGGGAGCAGAGGACTCACCACACTGAGGATGGCATAGACCATGAGGTCGATGGCCACGTTAGTGGTCGTTCGCCAGTCCCGCACAGGCCGGGTGCCCTTCTGGTAGTGGGCCAGCAGGTGGTGGGCCAGGCGGCGCAGGGCGGGCTCGGAGGGCTCCGGCGTCCGGCCCCCGCGCTGGGTACCTGCTTAGCGGAGGAGGAAGGCAGGGAGCGAGGGAGGCTGCTCGCACCGGGGCGGCGGCTGCCGTCACCGGGGGTGTGCCATGGGCTGCGGGATGCTGCCAGCTGCCTGCCCCCACTTACCAGTTGGGGTTTGCCGTCCATCTTAAATAGGAGCATCCTGATGGGAAACAAGCCCGGAGACCAGAACCCTCACCTCGTACGTTACTGATATCCTGTGCTGTGCAGGTCGTCAGCGCTGCGACCGTCCCCAGCCTCAGAGGGCACAGCTGCCAGCCTTCACCTCTCTGGACAAGTGCCAGGACAGCGGCAGCAGGGAACCACGAGGGACACACTGCCCCTGGGTAAGTTTCATACCATTCACTCCCTCCAGGGGCATTTCTTTACTCAGCAGGTGGAGATGGTGAAGGTTAGAGATGAAGCAGGATGCTAAATTCATTTATTAGGTATCTTGGTATTTGCTTCCTGTGAAAACAGTCCCTTCACTGGTGCCAGCAGCATCAAGCGGGGGCAAATTTCTTTTGGCTCTGTGTCCTCACTGCCAGCACCTAGAACGCCACGGCTGGGCCAGGGCAGCAGTGCTACACTTGTGGCCGTGCTCTGCACTACACCCAGCCCCAGAGTCCAATTCCAGCATAATGGAAGAGACTAATTGGGATAGATCTATGGGAACTTGGGAAAAGCTGCTGGAAGGGAATTTTAATCTGTATTTTAAGCTAAGAAAAAGAAAAAACAGCAGCTTCAGCCCCTCTGACATTGCTCATGAGTGGTAGTACTGGGGAGCCAGCTGGGTACGTGACGCTCGCCCAGGCAGGCATGAACCAACAGGAGCAGTGAGTTGAGGGGAGAGGCAGCAATTAGGGTGAGGGGAGGAAATACAGCCGCTGCCATCACCACAGCTTGGGCCAAGTGGCCTTTCCTGCTGCAGCTGGTGGCAGCTGGCTTGTGCTTGCACTCCTCCTTGCACCACCTTCTCCTCACATCCACACCACACATATCTGCATCAGGATGCTTTGGCAGCAGGGAAACGGCTTTGCAGAGGGAGGACCGGGCTGGGTTCACCTCAGATGCTCTTTGCCTCTGCTCCAGACACCATGCTGGTCTGCCCAGCCCAAATCTGTGCCAGGGTTGTGCTGGCAACTCACCTGGTGCCACTCGGCACAGCCCTGGCACAGCCCTAGCACATGGGGATCTGTCTGTACAGCCCTTCCTGCCTCTTGGCCAGCATTGCCAGGGTGAGAGTATCACTGCTCCCGCTCCTTTCCTGCCACCTTAGATGTGCTAACAGTGGGAGAAGGTTTAGGAGTTGGGTGACAGGAGCTACATGATCTATCCAGAGATTTGAGTCACTAGCCTGCTGAACACTTTCAGCTGGGCTGGTGCAAAACACCTCAAGGATTTCTGTGCTATTTCCCAGGAATGTTAGATGAGAAAATAATAATGGAATAACAAGGAAATATGTTGGCCATCAATTTTTCACTACGCAGAGCTGCAATTACAAACTATAGGCACAGCACTGTGCCCAAAACCAGCTCTAGATTATGAGGGACTAAACATTGTATTGGAGAAAGCCCTTCATCAGGCAGGGGGCTCAGGCAGCATCTCTCAGGCAGTGGAGTGCAGGCAGGAGAGCCCCGTGTCTCTCTGTCCTCGGGGCTGGCTCTCAGCACAGCTCCAGAGTACCTCAAGACCCCACAGAGTAGAGCTGGGTTCTAAGGCTATGCTGCCTTGCTGCCGGGGTTACCCAGGCAGGATGTGCCTTCAGGCTCTGCACCAGAGCTCTCCCATGCTCCAGCTTCTCCCAGGTGTGTCACTTCCCAATAGCACGAAGGTTTCCCTAAAGAGCAACCTTTGCCTGCCACTCAGCACGGCTCAGGTTCTGGGAAGGTGCTGCTCCATGCCAGGAGCACCCCGCTCCGCCTCAGCCCCCCAGCCCTGCCCACGGGTCCCTCACCTTACCTGGGCTCTGTAGCGTCGAGGCCAGCGGCAGCAGGGCCAGGAGCGCCCCGAGAGCCGCGGGCACCATGGATCCGCTGGCTCCAGCCGCCGCCCGCTCGGCGGAGGACTGAGCGGAGCAGGGAGGCAGGCAGCACTGGTATGGCTTTCTCCCCGCCGTCGGGTTTTTGAGAACGCCCAATTAATCTCGCGATCAGCCGCTCCTGCTGCATCAAGTTTCAGGCTGGGAGGATGCGAGTGGGGCCCACCCAGCTATCCCCCCACCCCCTCCCAGCTTCAAAAGAGCTTCCTCGTCCTCTGCCCAGGTGCAGGCTTGTGGCAAAGCGGGTTTTGGGGTACGAGCATCGTGCCCATGTGCAGCAAGGGGCACGATGGGGGGAGAGGGCACCGCAGGTTCCAGGGCTGCGCCAGGAGATCCTCAGTAGCTGGAAAGACAGGGAAAACCCTCTGAGAGGCAGGGGAGGGGCGCCTGTCCAGGGCTGTGCCAGTGACACAGGGTGGGTTTCCATCAGCAGGGGAGAGGGGAGCTCTGGATGTAGCGGGCCCCCCTTCACACCCTGCGGGAGGTGGGTCTGTCCCACTGACGCTGGCTCTGACAGTCGCAGGTGAGGCAGCAAGTGCAGCCTGCCCTTGGCACCCCTGCCTGGGGCAGCAGCTTTCCCCCAACCCCTCTGACCTGCACCTACACTGGGGTCTGTTTTTACTGCAGAAACTGGCATTTGTTGTAAATTTCAGCAAAATGCTTCCTACTCGTTGTTTCCTGAAGTATTTAATGCCTTGGGGCAAACAAGACTAGAAGCAAAGCCTGGTCAGGTATTATTGAGAGTCAAAAGGCCCTCGGTGTCCACTCATGCATGGGTGCCCTGCTCAGGCTGTGCATTCATCCCTCCATGTCACAGCATCATAGCCCTGGGCTGAGCAGTGTCCCTCTGCCTGGCAGGGGAGCGTCCCCTCGACCCTAAGCCTCTATAATCTTCTGTATTCCTGTATGTCTACACTGTGCTTGTGTGTGTTGCAGGTGCCTATGCCCCCACAAAGCTGCCAGCTGCTGGAAATCCTGGGGAAGCAGCGGCCAGGGACCAAAGCCTGCGGCAGTGGCGTAGAGCAAATTGCATCAGACGCCGGCATGGAGTCACTTAAACGAGATAAGAATTAGTGCGGGGCCCTGATGAACTCCCCCTTGGCTGCCAACAGCGGTGTCAGGGAGAGAGCGAGAGCAGAGCTGGGGCTAATTTGATTTCTCAGCTCCGTTAGTGGCTGGCAAGTCACCTCCCAGGGAGCGCCAGCAGCTCCTAGCGCTCTCCCCTTATTGAATCTGGGTAATGAAAATCACGGGCAGCGCCACCATGGTGCTGGGGACTGTGCCCTGCTCTGCCCCCTCTCCTCCAGCCTCCTACGTCTGCAGCCGGCAGGATGAGGCCAAGGGGGCGTGCACTGCTCCAGTGGAGCCTCTTCTGCAGCATCATTAACTCTAAATTTTCTCCCTTGGGTTTTACATCTTCATCTTAAAGAGATTTTAATGTAGTTCGTATCAGCCCTCCTGTTATTGGATACCTAATTAGCGTGATCTACTGTAGGCTCGCGTTACGCGCGCACGCAGGGGGCTCTTGCGGGACGTTTGGTGGCACGGCTGAGAGCAATCGGCAGCGCCCAGATCAGATTTACTTTCCGAAATAGCATAATGGGATTTTATTAGCCCTGTAATCTGCTGCACGGTAATTGCTTTTCTGGGAATCGAAGTGCTCAGTGCCTGGGGCTTCCCACAGCTCAGCCCCGCGCCCTGTCCAGGCTGCGCTGCAGCCAGGCGTGGCAGCATCTCTGCACCGGGATGGACGGGCGCTCAGGCCTCCCTCCTGGAGCAGCCCCGCTGTCAGCAGGTTCCCTGGCTGGGCAAGCAGGGATTCAGCCCAGAGCGGCAATCTCAGAGGCTGGGGGGAGCACAGGGGTACAGGCACAAGATCCCCAACATGTGATGGCACAAGCGAAGCTCTGCATTCCCTCCTCACCCCAACCTGACCTCATCCCAAGTCCTGGGTGCACAGCATTATGCACGATATTCCTTTGGCAGCTCCCACCCCATGCCATGGAATGTGCTGGGGGCTGTGGAGCTGTGGCAGGAGCATGGCTGGGCTCTGCCCTGGATGGGGTGTTGTAGCCAGGCTGGGGACCACAGTGGGAACAGGGAGGGAGGCCTCAGTTGTGGTGCTTGCCGGTGCAGAGCGCACAGGAGAGGGAAGCAGCTCCAGGCTGCCAGCGCTCGCCTTTCAGAGCGCGTTTGGAGCGTCAAAAACAATAAAGCATCAGCAAGGAGCCCTGGCAGCACAGCTGCCTGATGGCCCCGGCCCCATCACGCGCCCGAGGCCGCCCATTACGGAGCCTCACGCTCCCCGAATTGCATGTCTGCTATGATTTAACACTGCGAGACATGAAATAAACACTGCAGGCAGGCAGGGCTGCCGGCATGGGCACAGCCCAGCTCACAGCAGCCCCCGCTCCCATGGGGCCCTGCACCCAGTGGTCCTCCAGGATGCTTGGGCTTGCTTGCATCCCTGGGTCACTGCAAAGGGCCAGGGGGGCACGCAGGATCTCTCCTCTGGCACTCACCCTGTGCAGCTCCAAGACCAAAGCACAGACCAAATGAACAGCTGCTCAATGTGGTGCCCTTGGCTAATTTAATTTAATTCAGGGATGCTAGTAGCTTTGTCCCATGGGTGCAAACTACATGGCCCTTGGAGAAGCCAGAAATTGCCCATTCCAGGTACCAAGCCTGTCCTCACCCCAGTGAAAGGGCCCAATGCTTTTAAATCCCCTAGGGAAGGGATGGGAGAGCTTTCCTTTCAAGTCCTCTCTTTCATTAGACACCCTTCATGTGTTTGCAATATTCTGCCACTGTTTCATTACCACTAAAGCCAGGTAATAATAAGTACCTGAAGGTATTTGGAGCCCATTGCTGTTAATGAAGGAGATCTGTCTGATACTGAGTGGGACAGCAGCTATGGGTCACAGGCTGGGCACCACCCAAGGTCAGGCAAGAACTGCCTTGCTGGGACCCGGCTGTTTTGCCTTGTATGACTGTCTTTTCCTTTTCCTTTTTATTTCTGAAGGAGACCTGTGCCAGAGGCTCACTGGGCAGAAGAGGGACAGTGGGCTCCAGTGCTGTTGTGGCCACATGCTGCCAGCTTGGAAGAGTCCCCATCCCCAAGGCAGGTTTGCAGGAGGGATTTTGCATGTGATGACTGCCGTGGTGTAAAAGCCTCATGTCTGAAAAAGTCTTGCAGAAAAGTCTTCTGCCTCTTGTTTATGTTGAAATTCAATCCATGGAGGACTGTGGCAGTGCTGGAAGGGTCTGACATGTGTGTGGGAACAGCCCTGGAGAGGACAGTGATGAGAGAGAGCCCACCCAGGTTTGGGGTTTTTTATGTTTTTAAAGCACTTATTGCTTCCTTTTGCTAAGTCAAGGCTGTATGGAAAGCTCTCAGGACACGGAAGGAGAGGGCATGTCTGCAGCTTGCTCTGTCTGACAGTGTACAATCTCCCCCACAGTAAATTATCTTGGATGCAACAGTCCTGTGACCACACTTAATGCTGCAAACAAATTGTTCTACACCCTAGTTAATTGTCACAGCATTAATCAGGCTGCTAAACATTAAACACAGCCTGGACAAACCTGGAGCTAAAAATACGGGTCTGAGTTTATCTTTGTGACAGGGACATTCAGAAATTTTATGGTTAATAGTTTTTTTTAAGGTAGGAAAATCCTGGGGACCCTTACCTAAGCAATGAAGTTTGGGCAGAGCACCATTCCCTCTGCAGTGCATGGGGGTCCCAGAGCGAAAATCGCAGTGCCCAGCACTGCCTCCCTGATCTCTCACTATTAATAGCCTGGCAGGCTCCCAGAACGAGTGGAATTTCTTACTTTGTTGCATTTAAGCACCACTGGTTGTCTTGTTTTTCCTTTGCATGTCAGGGAAATTGGCTAACACCAGCTTCCTCAGTTTCACCTTATCTACACTGCTACCTCCTCCCTCTTGCCTCCCAAATTCCTGGTCTGGAGCACCTGTGAGAACCAGGGAACCGAGACAATCTCGGAGCAGTGCACACCGAGGTCCCACACCTCTTCCAAAACAAAAGGCAAGGGACACCAGTGACTGCCTGGTCTGTGACTGCCCAGGACAAATCCAAGTGTGGAGATGCCCACCCACCTGGGAAAGGGCATTTTCACGGGAGAACTGGCAACCAGGGTATGGCAGTGGCAATGTTTGACCCTACTACCCCCTTCCTCCTGCAGCGCCACAGCGCCGCTGGAAATGCCAATGCCACCAGCGTCCCGAGAGCTTCAGTGCCCGGTGGGGACAAACCCAGGCTGACAACTGCAACTGACACATTCCTGGTGATGCAGGACAGTTTCTCACCAGTTTCCCCCAAGAGAGCTGAGCCCCGCAGGCTCAGGTCGAGCCAAGTTGCGCAGGGGCCTGAGCCACATCTCATCTGCGGGTCCAGTGGCTGCACTGCTGACAGCGTGGGGTCCGCACAGGTACACCTGGATCCTGCACAGGTACACCTGGATCCTGCACAGCCCCCGGGGGCCCCTTGCCGGGACGTCTCCATTTCAGTATCGTTGTATTAAGAGAAAGGTAGAATCCGGGCTGTGCAGAGAACACAGAGCCCTTTGGCTCAGCAAATCTTAGAAATGCCTATTTCCTGCTGATTTACCCAGGCCCGACAAAGCACGGGTTTGGATGGAGCAGAAAGCAGGTGCCGGCCCCTCGTTGTTTTGACCCTTTCCCTCGCGGTTTTCCCCCGGGGCGCACCCACCCCCGGAGCATCCCGGTCCCCTCCTGCATCCTCCTTTGGCCGCCGTGCTCGCAGCTCCCGCCCGGGCAGCACCGGGCCAGCGCGGGCGGACACGTGCCAGACGCAGGGCCAAAACAGGGGAGGGGGTGTTATTACTATTGTAATTAAAAGAAAATAATTCATTTTTATCAGTATAGAGGAGCGCGGCCAGGGCAGAGGGCCGGCCGGGGCCGGTGTTCCCGGCTGCTGGGGTGGGGACGGGGGAGAACGGGCTCGGCGGCTTCTCGGGGGGGAGCACTGCCGGACAGACGGACACACGGCCGGACAGACACACGGACACACGGACGG
>VXAX01003611.1:207009-250641 GCA_013399835.1 Leptocoma aspasia
CTCGGGCCGGCCCGCAGCGCTTGGCCGCTCCGCGCGCTCCCGGTGCCCCGTCCCGTCGGGCAGCGCTGCCGTCCGCGCGTGTTTCGTTGGGAATAACGGGCTCGGCGCGCGGGGCGCCGGTACCACGGGAAGGGCTCGGGCGGGCGCTCAGACACCCTCCGCTCTGCAGGGAGCAAAACGCGTGTTCCCTCCGCGCCGCCGAGCAGCATCTCCTGCGGCAGGTTAACCAAAACTGTTGCTCCCTTCAGGGAAGTTCAGGGCTCTGCGTAAATTGTCTCTGAAGGGACGCGGAGCCGGACCCGGAGCTGGACGCGAGGCTGTGTCAGTGCTCCGGGCGCTGAAGCCCAGACCATCCCGAATTGACACAGGGCTCTGCACTGTTCTGTAGCATCTCTGTGCTCTTAGGACCCAAGAGATGCGTTTCAGAGAGGTCAGAGTTACAGGGTGGGATGGGGTGAGGGTATCAGCCCTTTGGTTGTGCGTTACAAGTGGCATTAGTGCAGCAGGCGTGCCCCGGCCTGGTGGGGACGGTGACCAGACAGTGCCCACTGTGTGCATCTTCTGCAACTTAATGCAGGACGAGGGTGCTGCCTGCTGCTTCTTCTTGTGATGGATATTGGTTTGTGAAAGCTTTGGCCAGGAAGATGGGCTTTGTTCCTGCTGCCGCCTGTGGGTTTCCAGCCCTTCCATATCCATTTTCCCCCACGATAAAAAGCATGGCTGAGGTGCAGAGGCTGAAGGCCAAGGCTCTGTGTGCCTCTTCTGAGCTGCAGCCTTCCTCCTCCTTGCGTGTGGTTATTTCTGGAGCCCCCTTGAACTCCTGCACTGCATTTGCTCCTTTCCCTGTTCCCGGTTTCTCACCAAAACAAACTTCAGAGGGCTGTGAGTCACCTCGGAGCAGGGAAAACAGCAAAACCTTTCTATTCCATCATTCCTGGCTGACCTTGTAATTTTATCTCTAGTACCCTCCTTCCTCTCAGCCTCTTGGTTTTGTACTCATCTCTTGTTGCTGTAATTTAATACTAATAGTATTTGGGTTTGGGTTGTTATTTTTCCAGCAGGTAGGGCTTTGGTTCAGTTTGGGTTTGCAAGTGCAGGGTGTGTTAGCAGCAGCAGCTCACTGGTGTTAATTACCAGCTACAGAGCTTGTTTTATAGCCCCATGGTGTGTAACCTCAGAAAGCAATAACCAGACTAGTTATGGCAGCAAAACCATGCACGCTCCCCAAAATCTTAACAAATTGGTTGCACAAAGAGTGGTTCCTGGTGGCTTTTGTGGGCTGCCAGGCAGCCATAACCCTCTAAAAAGTGGTACAGGATAAGCTCTCTGCTGTTAGCACAAACCTTTCCTCAAAGGCTGAATAAAAGCAGGCAGAAATCATTGAAATGTTAAATGGTAACTTAGAGCAGAGGATCAGTAATTGGCTTTTATGCTTGCAGCAGCCTTTGTGAGTTCTCTGTTTGCTGGAACAGAAAAACCCCAGAAAATCATGCCCTGTCCTGCCTCAGGTTTCATTATTATAATGCAGTGTATTAGCAAGGGTGCTTGTGGGTTTTTTCCTCCACTGGAAAAATCTGCCCTGCGGCGTAAGGTGGGGTCAGCCGACATGCATGGCACGCGCTAAGGCAGCAAAATTAGCAACATGATTTAAGTGGTTTGCCTTTGTGAGAGTATGCCTGCCCTGAGCCTCTCAGCCTTGGCTCCTCCTGGGGCTGCTGAAGTGTTCCAGTGTGTCTTGGCTTTTCTCAGGATAAAAAGAGCCTGTGGGATGAGTTGAGGGGGGTTGCACACACATATGTGCTCTTTCTTTTTACATTTTCTTTTTACATATGTGGTCTTTTTACATTTCTTGTAAAAGTTGAGCAATAGTGTTTTAAATCGGACTAGCATGAATAACTTGACAAGGAAATTGCCACCAAAATCGGAGTTTTTTGTTTGAACAGCTGACACAGGTGCATGCTGTCTTTGTGTGTGGAGTGTTGTCCATCACCAGTGTGGGTGGGGGGCTCAGGAAAGTAGTTGACTTATTACTCACTAGGTGGAACTTGTGCTCCAGTGGCCTGGAAGCATCTTAATTTTTTTTTTCTCATTGGTGAGAGTAAGTAGAAACTTGAGTTCATTTGCCTGCAGCTTTGCTGGTTAAGATTAATTAAAAGTGTGATCTTAAGGAACTGGGATTGATTGGGCTGTGCTGACTGCAGGATCCTCTACAGCCTCCGTAAATCAGGATACAAGACACAGACCCAGCAGTCGTTCCTGCTGTAATGTTCTTGCCATACCACGTGCAATGCCAGTGTTATGGAGCTGCATCTCAGTTGTCACCCAGACTGAGCTGTTGGCAGCAGCATCAGCTGAACTGCAGCCATGAACAGGGCTGGTGGGACCCCCAGTGCTGGGAGGCTCCTTGTGGAGAGGTGCCTCTCCTAGTAGTCATTGACTGAGGTTATTTATGCTTGCCATGTGCAGTGACCACCCTGTGGTAAGCCTAGACTGCCAAGCCAAGGATTTTATAAGTTTGGTAAAGAGAATTTCTGTAATCATTTTTTTTAAGTGGCTGAACCAACTGTAGCATGGGGCCTTGAGCAGCAAGTGTCTCACCAGACCTCAAGTGTGGAGTGGGAAGGAGGAGCAATAACAGGCTCCTGGGCCCTTGCTCTGACACTTATTGTCAGTAAGAAGTGACATGCACAAATGGCATGTGCCACCAGACTGAAAATAGCTCCTGACAGTGCCCTGGGAGCAGGCAGCCACCTTATATGTCCTGCTGCACATGCTGCTGCTTCGGGGGTGGGGGAGCCCCTTCCCACCGCAGGTGCTGCACATCCCACAGCTGACAGCAAGGGTAGTCTGTCCTCCCAGGCCTGCCTGCATTCTCCTGAGGATATGAGGGCTTGAATGTGAATTTAGCAGGGAAAAAATCTGAGTGTGGTGTTCAAGCTGATGTTGGTGTTCTCATTAAGCAAGTGTGACTGGGCTTGTGTGTCAGTCTGTCAGCAGAAAGGAAGGAAAGAAGCAGTGCTCTGCTGGGCCCTCAGCAAGCCTTGCAGAAACAGCTTGATGTCCACCTTGGTCACCTTTTCACATGAGCTTTATTTGTTTCTTGCACACAGGATTGCCAGGTGCTCTTAAACCAGATGAAAGAGATCACAGGGATTCAGGATTCAGCATTCCTGCTTGCTGCTCTAAAGGTTTGTGTATATTGCCATTGTTTTGGGGAAAGAGAGCTCTAATTTTGTCCAAAAAGCCAGGCACGTTCAGGCTCCCACCCAGCACAGCACACAGGTGTTTGCTGGTGTGTTTGTCAGCTGATGGGGAGCTGGTCCTTGTTAGAATGGTCCGTGTGTGGCCTGTGAGAGCAATCCAGGATCAGCCTGGATGCATGAGAGGCAAAAGGGAAATCCTTTGCTGTTCTGCTCCTCACTGGTGCCTTGCTTTCCCCTGTCATTCTGCCAGGCTGCTGATGGAGATCTCATGGAAGCAGTCACCTTCCTGACAGAGGACCCCTCTCCAGAGGCAGTGCAGAGCCCAGCTGCTGCAGAGCCCTCTGCCTGGGACGGGAGCGCCGTGGGCAAGCAGCTCCCTCAGGGTGAGCCTCACCTCTGCTCACCCCTGCAGCTCCATGTGTTTCTGTCAGCTCAGAGGGGAAGTATCCGTCCTCCCAGCTTCTGTTCTGGTGCATGTTTTGCCAGTACTGATCACTTAGCAGTGTTTTAATAATGTTTGGAGGTGACACATCGCAATTAGAAAGCTAATGTTCCTGTCTCATTGTTTCAAGAGCTCTGAACTCTTTCCTTAAGCTCTGAATTTGGCTGTAAGGAAATCTGGGTGGTGCACAGCTGCATGCTCTGCCCTATTCTCATCCAGCTCAGTGGCTCCTAGGTTGCCTGGCATGATCTGAACAGAAATTTCTGTTTAAAGCCTGAGCTAGAAAATTTTGCTTGTATTGATTGAAGAGCCATATTTGTGAAGTATGATGTTTTCTAGAATTTCCTCTTAAAGAGAATGTTTGCTGCTGCTGGTGGAAAACTGATCAGAATGCTGCCTCTACTTCTAGATGTTAGTGCTGCACCTGCCCCTCACAACCAAGACAACCTCCACACAGCCAACACTGTCAGACCACTGGAATCACCAGAAGCTCTGTCTGCAGAAAGGGATGCTGCTGAAAGGTCAGTGGAGCTGTAAATGGCCCCCCCACTTTGGTTTTCCCAGGTATCATAAGTGGGTTCTGAAACTGGTAACTGTAGAACTAACATGGATCACCTGCCAGGTGGACACCTACTGCCTGAAGGGGAGTGTGATTCCTGTGGGTCTGGTGACTCTTTGGGAGGTGTTTTATGGCACAGTGTTTATCTCTTGTGACAGACCACAGGACACCCATTCTGCTGAAAACAAAAACCGCTCCAAGAGGAAACGCTGTGAGGTCTGGGGAGAGAACCCCAAGGAGAATGACTGGAGAAGAGCGGGTGACTGGCCTGTTGGAATGAAAAATATAGGAAATACGTGTTGGTTTAGTGCTGTTATACAGGTAATCTGCAAAAAAGTTCTCTTTTTCTAATACCAGACTTGCTGTGGTCTTGGAGTCAGAACGTTTCTCAGTTACAAGTAAACATGCAGCAGTTCTGTGAGGGAGTCATTATATGCAGATGGGTGAATGTGACCCTGCTCAAACACAGAAACTTCTGGGTTTTTGTGGTGTTACTGTGATGTGTTGTGGGCCTGTTCAGAAAGAGCCAAACAGCAGTTAAATAGGCTTTGCTGAAAAATGGCTACAGATACAGAGAGTCTGTGTGTCTGTATGCAGGGAGTTGTGCAGCGATGGCCAAGTGCCTGCTGAAATGATAGAAGCTTGCCTGGCAAAGTGAACTGATAATTTAATTTTACTGCATTATTACTGTTGGCTCGATAACACATGGTGTATCATATTTCAGTTAATGGAATACACTGGCATAGATGCTTGTACAAATAAACAGCTAGGCAGCATGTATTATTAGTAATGACCTGAAGTGGAGACAATAGTAAGTGGAACTGAGCAGATTTGTCTCTCCTAACCATTTCACATCAACAGAGAGATGTTAATCATTTGTCTTCAGCTCTGAGAGGAAGTAAGAAAGCTGCAAATGGTTTCTTCTCACCATGGCTTGTTCTTGGGTTCTTTTCTGAGCCTGCCTGTGCAGAATGGAATGATTTTCCTAGAAGGTTTATATCTATCCTAGAAATGGCAGGATGAGATTTCGTCCTTGGGTGGGTACAAACATGCTGATGATCTCAAAGGCTGTTCCAGCCTAGTTAATTCTGTGGTTCTGATTCAGTGCTGGTCCAGCAAGGGGCTGCTCACACTGTACACGTGCGTTCAGTAACACGGGACCATTGAACCATACGAAGTTTGCAAAAGAAACCTGTCAAATCAAAGTGAAAGCAGGGCATCAGATTGCAGTGATTCCAATCCTTGCAGGTGCTGAATGAGCTTTACCTCTCCTCTCCTTTCAGTCTCTGTTTCAGTTGCCAGAATTCCGGAGGCTGGTCCTTGGGTACTCCCTCCCACAGAATGTGCTTGAAAGTTGTCGTAGTCACACTGTAAGTTTTGATTCAGTAACACTGTGAAGTTTCCCTCTTTTGTGGTGTAGCATTCTGCTCTTTCTCTAACCAGATTTAATTTGGGGCCATCTGAGATCTGTGGCTTTAAAATCATCTGGCTACGTTTAAGATAAATTTAGGAAATTCTCAAAGACAGAATCAGGATAGGGAAAAAAAGAGCTGCTTCTTGTACCCCTGTCCTCTAGAGCCTTTAACTGCTTTGTGTGGAGATGTTTTTCCCATAAAACTTCTTTGGCAGCTCCAGATTACTCGTTGGTTTGCAGGCATGGTAGAAGAACTGGTATTTGAGCCAGTGTGCAGCTGGTTGGGTACCTTTTACAATATGTGTATGTGGTGTTCAGTAGCACTGAGTTTTAAGATGATGCTTTTTAGAGCTGCATGAAGGCTTTGACTTTTCTTCTTTTTGCCATGCAGGGAAAAAGAAATATTGCATTCATGCAAGAACTTCAGTGTCTGTTTGCATTAATGCTGGGGACGTGGCGTAAGTTCGTAGACCCTTCTGCAGCCCTGGAACTCCTGAGGGATGTGTTTAGATCAGCTGAACAACCTCAGGTAAAACCACGGTGAAAAGCCTTCTGCTCTCTTCAAACCAGCAGTCACAGCCACGGCAGCCCCATTTTGCCTCATCCTGCTGGTACTTCCAGAGGCCTTTTCCCATGTTTGTCAGCCTACAAGCAGCTGTCCCTGTGTCATTAGAGCAGAATGTACATGCCTGCTAATTAACCAGCCAGCGTAGCATGGCACTACCCAGTGCCATCTGCATAGTTGGGGAGCAATCAGGATAATTTCCTCTGATCTAGTGTTCAGATAAGCAGAGTTCATTATCAGTGTAAATCAGCACAGCACTTCAGTCTCATGTAGCTCAGCTGGGTGGGTGCAGCAGTACCAGCCAGGCTGTGGCACCAGCAGACTGGGGGAACACTTTCTGGTGGGATTGACTCTCCACTTTGGTCTCTCTTCTAGCAAGATGTGAGTGAATTTACACACAAACTGCTGGACTGGCTGGAGGATGCATTCCAGCTCACTGTGAATGTCACGTGAGTTTTGTGTGCTCTCGGGAGTTTGACCTAAGGAGGGTTTTAATAAATGAGAGGACTTTATGTGAAAATTCTGAGCAAATGAGTGCTCTTTGTTTCCTGTGGATGAGGCTTACTAAGCTTGAAATGTTGTCTGCCATCTCCTGTTGGTGAATGTGGGACTTCACTCAGTGCCCATATGGCCTGCAGAGTAAATGAGCTTTTGGGGGAGCTCAGCAGCCCTGGTGAACAATACAGCTCTGGTAGTTTGAAACTTCCTTTCAGAATCTGGCACCTTAACTTTTTTTTTCCACTCTTGCTAGTGTAAGTGTTAAAATGTGTTTTGTAACATGAAAAGTAATGAGAAGCTTCCTCTTTATTTAATGCTTGGATAGAAAAATATACTTTTGCCTGTAGGCCCCCTGGCAGAGGCTTAGATTATGACTTGGGGTTTTTTTGCAGCCTCCAGCTGCAAATGAAAGTGTGCTTTTGCTCTCTGAAACAGGAGCCTTGGGGACAAATCCGAAAACCCAATGGTGCAGCTCTTCTATGGGACTTTCCTGACTGAGGGTGTCCATGAGGGTGAGTTAAGGCTTTGGTGGATTCAGCTTTTTAACTCCTTTGAGTGTTTTGGGGCTAACCAGAGTTTCTTGTTCTCTTGAGTTAGCTCATGGTTTCTGTATGGTTTCCATCATCCAGGCAACACTTTTTCCAAGATTGAGACCTTTGGTCAGTATCCCCTTCAGGTAAATGGTTACCGGAACTTGAATGAGTGCTTGGAAGGAGCCATGGTGGAGGGAGAGATGGATCAGGCAACAGCATCTCAGTCAGTGAAGTATGGACAGGAGGTTAGTTTGACCCTTTTTGTCAAGCCTTTGGTTGCCTGCTGCAGAAAAGTGCAGCACACACAGTGCAGGGCTACTCTGGTAACTTTGAATGGCAGCTGTGAGTGTTCTCTAAGAATTGAATACAAAACGTTTTCTGGATACCTGGAATCTCATGTAAATGTCTGTTAGTGTTAGGTGGTCAGACACTAAGTGTGGTTATAAAGATGTCATGTCCTATGTAACCAGTTCAAAGACTTTATTTTAAATTGCAAAGGTCAATGTCTGCCTTTGAATCAAGTGTGATCAAGTCTCTCTCTTTCTGTTGAAGCCTACCTGTACCTGAGTAGGGGGAGACTACTGCCTCCATATTTTCGGAGGGTAAAAGTACAGTGCTTAACTCCATGGTATGCCATTTGGAATTTGTCTCTTTCTCCCTATTACATTGTGTACGGTTTGGGGTTTTCCTTCTTGCTTTCACTCTTATTTTCTGACTGTGATGATTTTTTTTAAATCTCACTAATCACAAACCAATCATAAAAAACTTAGTCGCAGCGAGGTGAAGAAGCACCATTGCATTCAGCATCCTCTGTGTGTAAGTGCAGCAAAAGTTAGCTTGGAGAAAGGCTGGGAAACAGCATTGGCAAAGGTATCTGGTGTAGGCAGGGCAGGGAAGAGTATTTCAGTTCTATGAAAATGTCTGAAAATTGTGTTGCTGTGGTTTAAACTAGCAAAAGAGAAACGAAGTATTAAGCAGGGGAGCCCTGTTCTGACTCTGGACTCAAATGTTTGTCCTGGGTTTTCCTGGTTTCTGCCTGAAGCAGTTCAGGTGCATTTACAGGGGATGTGGGTGAAGCTGGTGTTGGCTGGGACTGGAGACAAAGGCACCTTGGAGCTCATCAGGCAGGTTCGTTTCAATCCAAGCTTTTTACTTAAAATTCTTTCCCAAAATTAAGGGAAATTTGACTGATCATGGAGCTGTTTTAATTCTTTTGTCTGCACAGATAGGAGGAAAAGGCTCTGCCATAATTTCTGAGAAACCTTACTCGGAAAATTGTGCATCTCAGTTTCACTTCCTAGGATGTGGTGGGTAAAGGGTGGCATGATAGGGGACATAGGGAATAAGGGGATTTTGTCTTTTGAGCACCTAGGCAAGTGCACTGAAAGTCAAAGCAGCAGTGGAATTAACAGGAACTTCTCCCAGACTATGGGAGCATAAATCATTCCTTCTTTGTGGTCATGGGCTGCTTAGAAAGTTCTGGTGCGGGGGAGTTTCGTTGTCGCAGCACATCTGACATGAATCCCACAAAGGAAAATGAGCTTAGTGTGCTCATCCTGAATCCAGAGGGGAGCATGAAGTGGGTGCTGCCAAACTAAGATAGGTAAAGGAAGTTTCTGGCAGTGGATGCTGGAAGTTGTTGTGAATCCAGGAAGAGCAAGAGGAAGTGTAAATTCAAGTAAGAATTTTTCTTTCAGCATAACTCTTTGAAATAGTGTATGAAGCTGCAGAAGGTAGCTGGAGGTCTTCTCTGAATCCCCTAAATCAAGTAGTTTGCAAGTAGACTGAGAGAGAATAAGGATTCTGGTGCTGCAGGAGGACTCCTGGTTTGTTCATCACTGCATGTGATCTGCCTCAGAAAAGAACTCTCTTGGGGGCTCCTAGATGATGTGCAGATTGTGTGTAGCCTCTGCTAATTTGTGAAATTCAGTGCTGGACTTCGTAATCCATCAAGCTGGATGCATCAGGCAATGACAAGTAACGTTGAGAGCAATTATGAGGCTTAAAATGTAAATTGGAAGCATAAATTACTAACTTGTAAAATTTGACTTTCTGACTAGTCACTCTGCAAACAAAACCTAATTCAGTGCTTAAAGACAGAAACTTTTAAATCAGTCTGAAATCATATAGGAGCAGTCTAAAATGTGCCATTAGCAGTCATCTTAAAACATTTCCCTCTGGGGGCATTTCTGCTTTTGTTACAGCGCTGGTTTACAAAACTCCCACCAGTTCTGACCTTTGAACTCTCCCGATTTGAGTTCAATCAGTCACTAGGACAGCCAGAGAAAATTCACACCAAGCTAGAGTTTCCCCAGACTATATATATGGACAGGTGAGTTGTCCTGTTGTACGGTATGTTTAAAGCTATTGCTTTGTTATAAATAGAGAAATTAAAAAGGTTGTTTGGGTGAGTGAGGAAAGATTCTAAAATACTTAGAGAAGATTGTGGATGTTAGAAGTAAACAAATCTCACCTGGCAAACAGGGCTCTGTATTTCTGTTTAGGTACCTCTACTGCAATAAGGATCTTATTCAGATGAAAAGAGAGGAAATGAAGAGGTTGAAGGAGAAAATGGTGACTCTGCAGCAGAAACTAGAAAGGTGAGTAGTCAGCTGGCTGTATTCTTATGCCCTCTGGAAGAGTGCAAGCGTTTCCTTTTAAATGAGATTTCCAATAGCAGAGAAACTTGTAGGTGAGGGAGAAACAGCAACATGTTTGTTCTGAAATGTGGGAGAGGGAAGTGTATTTTCAGAAACAAACCCATCTCTTCAATGGTTTCTAAATTTTACTGATACTGTTACAGGACTAAATTCTTTAAATAGCAGAGCTGGCACTGTCAGCTACACTGGCAACAGAGGTGAGGAAGCCCAGTAGCACATTACAGAAAAAGTTGTTCTTCTCTTGTCCCATGAGGTTGAAACCCATCTCATTCCCTCATTCATACAACACCTTGCATTTTTCCATAGGTACATGGAGTATGGCTCTGGCCCAGCCCGCTTTCCACTGCCTGACATGCTGCAGTATGTGCTGGAGTTCATTGCTACAAAGCCAGCTGTGGCTGTTTCCTCTGCTCAGAGCTCTCAACCAGCACTCCTGCACTCCCAAGCCAAGCCTAATGTTTTGGACGTGCTTTCACAGCCAAACGGGTCAGTAAGCAAAAATAAAAAGGATGCACAGGGGAACACTTCACCTCCCAACTAAATGGTCCTGGGTGGCATTCCAAAAGTGGGTTATTTATCTGGGCACTGGTGAACACGATGCTGTAATGTGCAAATGCTTGTGCAAATAGTGGGTCACTGCTCTGCTGGTCTTTTGGTTCTGTTGGTGGAAATAGAACACTGCACCTTGGTCTGTTCTTTCTCCTTGTCCAAAAGCATCCCTATATTCCTTGCCTAAGCAGCAGTTAAGAACTAAATTATGTGCTCTTTTTGGTTAGGCTACTCATTTTTTTGCTTCATTGACCAGTAAATTACAGCAATATTGGATTATTATAACCCAGGCCAGCATGGTTGGTTGAACACTCTAAATTAAGCTGAGTAAACACACACGTTCCTTAGTAGTAATTGAAGGAATTTTTAGCATTGCTCATTGTGGATCTGTGCTCAGAGAGTTCTATAAGAACTTTCCTTAGTATTTTGCCTATATTTGAGTTTGATCTGTGAAGGCAGAAGCAGATTTCAGTGTACTTGTTCTCTCTACATTTATACTGCTCTGGAAAGGAAAATCCTGGAGTAATATTTGTTTGGTTTATTTTGTATTCTTTTCCCAAAAAAGAAAAACTAGGGAAAGATTAAAAAACCTGCCCACTACTCTTGGATTTTGCTCCACAGCATACAAGAAAGGACGGATACTAGGACTGAAGATGAAGCTTTCTTTGTGGCAAATTCTTCACCGCAGCAAAGCTCCAGTGTGGAGCTCCAGCCTCCTGCTTCCCCAGCAGAGCTGTCTGAAGGTCCAGCTCCTCACGTGGTCTCTGAGGAGGAGCTGACCCTGGTTCAGACGTGTCTGCAGCGATGGAGAAACGAGATCCAGCAAGACGTGCGAGGTTGGCCCCAAATGCATTTGTAGTGATTTTCCTCCTGAATGCCCTCCTGCTTTCTCCTCTGTAGCTCTGCTGGATACAGCCTGAACTACAAATAATTTTGCCCCTGTTTGAGCTCTAGTGTTGAGTCTATCTGATAGTCTCTGCATGGCTTCAAACTCTTTGAAGTGAAAGGAGCTAGCACAGCCTGATGAGCAGTCATTAATTTTTATGCATTTCTCTCATTGTTGGTGTTCTTGGCAGATCTGAAGGAGTCTATTGCAGGAATCAACCTGTCCATTGAACAAATGTACTGTGACCCTCTCCTCCAGCAGGTAGGAAATGCAGCTTCAGTACATAAATATTAACCTAGTATTGCTGATCCTCATTTTCGTTAGTAGATGCTGGTTTAAATTGCCCCCTTCACTGTATTTTTAGATTTCCAGTGATGAAGCAGAGAAATATTTACTTAGGAAAATCTTGTTTCTTCTTTCCTTAAAAGTCAGTTTTCACATAGTAAGACATTTATCAAATTGCTTGACTCTTGTGCCGTGCTACACCTGCAAACACTGCCACTGTTTGTGTACAGAGGTCAGGCAGAATCAGTCCCTAAGCACACTGTCACTTTGCAGGTTCCCTATCGTTTGCATGCAGTCCTGGTCCATGAGGGGCAGGCAAATGCTGGGCACTACTGGGCCTTCATATATGACCAGCCTCGGAAGAGATGGCTCAAGTACAATGACATCTCAGTGACAGAGTCATCGTGGGAGGAGCTGGAGCGAGAGTCCTTTGGAGGCTTGAGGAATGCCAGTGCCTACTGCCTGATGTACATCAGTGACCAGGTGTCCCGTGTTGGTGCAGGTACAGAGCCACAGCTGCTGGTTGTTGAGGTGTTTGTGTGCTGCTCTGTCTCTCTGGCCTGCATGATCATTGTGTTCCTCAGCTTCTCCAGCACAGCTGTGTTTTGACAAAGCAAGAAAACTTTACCCCAGATAGAATTGAAATAATCTGCTTCATGCTCAATTCATTTGTAAATCCCTGATAGGGCTGAAAACTGCCAGGAGAAGCACCAGGTGAGATTGGAAACAGCACCTCATATGAATTATGTGTGTACAGACTCACACTGCCCTTTTGCCACATTTAACATGCATCTAGTGCTGCTGTTCTTCATTTTGACTTTCTGTAGTGTTTATATGGCAGCATTTGTTTCCTCAGGGCATGTAAAACACCTCCTACTTTATCTCTCCCGTTTTTATCACACTTCCTGACTTGTTTGCTTTGTCTTTGATGATTCTGTTACACTAAATCTAAATGGGCTTTTTTTGTGCAGCCTTTCCCCAAGAGGTATTGGTATCTGAGTGGCTCAGACTTAGTGTGTTTGCAGTGCCAGTGTATAAATAGTTTTGTGGAGAAATTGCTGTGCACGTGGCTCTAGACATGGCAAACAGCTGTACAAGGACCCAATAATTTCACGCGTGGCTCATTTTGATGTAATAAATGGAAAGAAACAATGGAGAGCTGACATTCTGTTCATTGCTAAATGTGGCTGATGATGATCTGGAGGTTGTTCTTTGTTTTCTTATGACAGTTCTGAAATGAACCCATGGGGTGTTTTTTCTCCTATTTAATGCAATTTTTTGTTGTTTTTAAAAGCATTTTGCAAAGGGTGCGTAAAAATATCTGCTGTAGAAAGTTGCTGTTTGCTTTTGATAAATTTTAGGACTTGTCTGAAGCTGATGCTGCTTGGGTTTTGTGCTGTTTTAAAAATGACTACTGAAGTAGATCTAAGAAATATCAGCATGATACTTGTGCTATAGAACCCATGCAGCCCTTACCTGTACCTGTTGTACAGTGATGAAGGCGTGTCATCTCTGGCTGAGCTGTGAACTTTCCAGCTGTTGGCAGTTGAGTGCTGTTCCCTGTACAGCTGGAGCCCTTGGAGCAGGATGTGGCTGACCTGCATCAGCAGGCTCTGGTCCTGGAATTGCTGTGTGTAAATGCTGTCCAGTAGTAGAACAAAACAGGGGTTTGTTTTAGATAACTCTGTAGATTTGTCTTTATTTTTGCACCTTTGCTTCTGGAACACCTGAAATTACAGAGCCAGTAGAAGATTTGGCTTCTTTTGCCCTTTATCCCTCAGCCAATTTCCTTGTGGCTGCCCATGGTGTTGTGTGTGTGCTTAGTCCCTGAGGGTGGTGCCCTGCCGCTGTGTGTTTCCTTATGCCAGTCTTGCATTTCCTCCAGATGAGGATGAGGGCCCAGAGGCTAGGCAGTTCCAGAAAGAAGTGGAAGCTTTGTCCCCAGAACTGAGACACTACATCCAGGAGGACAACTGGCGCCTGGAGCAGGAGGCAGAGGACTGGGACGAGGAGCAATCTTGCAAGATTCCTCAGATGGAGCCTTCACCTACTTCTGAACTGCAGGACCTCTCCTCTGAGTCAGGACCAGGTAATCTCACTCTGAATTTGCAAACCATGTTGGAACCAGGAGCAGCCAGCTGGTCAGCAGTACCACTGTGTTGAAGCCTTGCACAAATGTGTCAGAATGCAGGAGCAGGCGTGAATGAGGCAGCAGAGGCAGCTGCTGGAGGCTCTGCCCTGACACTACAAAAGGCTGTTCTGCTGGTTTTGCATGTGCATCCTTCCAAGCCTGTCCCCAGAAATGCTCTTTCCCATTCACTTAATCATCACAGGCTAATACCAGTTCATTCCCAGCTTTTTCTTTTTTTCATAAATATCGAGTGGACAAGTGCTGTTGTCTGGAGTGGGAAACATTGCTTGGCAATCCCTGATGACGTGTGCCATTCCCACTGGAAAGGGGAATGTGCCTGAAGTGCCTTCACCTCTGGGATGGAGGCAGCAGCTGTGTAAAACTGCATGGACGAGCTGCAAAACATTTTAGAAGAGGAGAGAAAAAATCTTGCAGCTCTTGCTCACTAGTACCACACGTCTGTCCTGACAGAGCAGTCACCAGTGTGTGAGCAGAGCGTGCACTCCCTGTCCTCAGAGCATGCCAGGATTGCCAAGGAGCAGACTGCCAAGGCCATTGCCAACACTGCTGATGCCTACGAGAAGAACGGAGTCGAGGCAGCTCTGTGCGAGGTAGGAGCTCAGCCTTGGCCCAAAACCTACCCCTCCTTGTCTCCATATTATTCTTCTTGAGAGACCTTTGCTTTTCCCATTTCTGTGAAGTTCTGTAGCTGTGCCACGTTCAGCTCGGTCCCCTTTGGCTTTCCTGTATTTTGCTTTGGATTTTCTTATTCTCTTTCTTCTTTTTCTTCTTGGCCACAGCGCAAGGAGGTAGAGCCACTGAAGGCCCATCCAGAAGAAACATCCCCCACAGTTCAGGCAGAGCAGCCCCAGGACACTCAGGAAGCAGAGGCTGCTGCCCAAACTAGCTCACAGGTCTCTGAAGTGGAAATCCCCAGTGTGGGGAAGATTCCCGTTAGATCCGATGCAGATGGATATAATGAGGAGGTACAGATCCCAGTGCAGGGGTTAATTACTGCTGCTCATTAGCCTGTAGCTTTGTAGTTAGCTGGCTTTGAGCTGCCCTAAGGGTGGGTGTGATAGTGTCTGTCATAGGAACAATGCCCTGTACAAAGTTAGTTTTCCCACTGTGGAAGGGAAGGGGGACCACATTGTTCCATAATTCCATCTTTAAATGTCATCAGACAAGGAGCTCTGTAAGAGCACTTGATTTGTCAGTCTGCATGTTGGTCACTTCTGGCACAAATGTATCAAAATTGATCCTACCTATGTTAATTTCTTTACAAGTCTCTTTGCTGGCTTCAGTTACTGTTTTGTCCCCAGTCAAAGACCTTAATCTCAACAGCGTAATTTACGTACCCTGCCCACTGATTTTTTGGGGTCTGACTTTAACCACTCTCATACATGCTCAAGCAGTGTTTTGGAAGTTCTCTCACTTTCACAAGTTGGATTTCACACAAACACTGGGGCTGTCACTCCTTGAGATGTTCTTGTGTGATGTTGGCTCAAGGAACTGCTGCAACACAGGTTCTGCATTAATTTTACCTGTCTTAGGAAGATTGAGTGGGACATGGTGGGGACATGGCCAGCGTGCTTTACCTTCTCACTTGTTGAATTTAAAAATTCAAGGGTTTGGAGTGACCAATCTTGAGATCTTTAAATGCCTGAAAAAAAGCCCAGCATGTAAAGTGCATGTGATGGATAGAGTCAGTAGCATGCAAGTAATTCACAGCCCCAGTTACCACACCTGTACTCATACAATTTCCTTTAAACTTTACCTTTTGAAAGTTTCTTCCATTCTTCACTATGCTGTCTCTTCTTTCCCTGTCTGTCACTGTTTTCCTGGTTCCTGTTTGTGTCTGTTCTCCTGCTTTCGTGGTAGGTGATGCTGAGTCCAGCCATGCAAGGTGTCATCCTGGCTATTGCAAAAGCCCGCCAGACCTTTGATCGTGATGGGTCTGAAGCAGGGCTTGTTAAGGTATTGATTTGTTTGCTAAATCAAATAGTATGGATATCTGTTTTCCCAGAATAGAGAGTATGTGCCATATTGACAGATCAGGAGTGTAAAGGGAACGATTTGTGCAGTTTTTCTTCTAGTTAATGGCCTTTGCCCTGCATTTCAGTTCCTGCTCTCTTACAGTGATGAAATACCCCTGAGTTCAAAACCATTTTTAGAGCTTGTAAGAGAACATCCTCCTCCCAAGACAAACAGCAACTTTCCTTTTTTCTGCTTATTCTTTTAGTACTTCAAAATTTGGGTTTTTGGTCCTGAACATACTTGCTTACTGTGACCTCTGTTGCCAAAGATGTCCTCAAAAAACATCTGTGTGAACAGAGGTTTGAAAGCATAACCACTGCTGAATGCTGAAGCTGGTGTTAGATTTTACAGGCAGGTAGATGTAACTAAAAACACCACATGGAAAGAATCATCCATGCTGGTAATCTATGGGAATATAAATCACAAGATACTCTTGCACCTCCTGCAGGTACAAGTGTGTCCCAGTGGATTTTGGCAGCCTGAGCACTTGTTGGAGAGTTGCCAAATAGGTCTAAGGCAGCTGTACCCCCTCTGTCAAAGGCATTTACACACCCTGGCACTTTTGGAAGCTCACGCTTCACACGTGGGGTTTGCCTGGCTGTGGGGGCTCTTGGTTTAGAGCTGAGGTGTTGGTGAGCTTCCCTTCACCACTGGAACACCACCAGCAGAGGAGGCTCGGTGTCACCATAGGAGTCCTTCCACTCAGGGCAGGTCTGAGCTCCTGCTGGCTGCTGTGGCATTCCCAGGGGCAGACAGGTGGGTCTGTCAGTGCGTGTGTTCCATTGGCAGGCATTCCATGAGGAGTACTCCCGGCTGTACCTGCTGTCCAAGGAGACCCCAACCCCCCAGAACGACGCCCGGCTGCAGCACGTGCTCATCTACTTCCTGCAGAACAACGCCCCGCAGCAGGTGGTGGAGCGGACCCTCCTGGAGCAGTTTGCAGACAAAAACCTCAGCTACGATGAACGGTGAGTGCCCGGGATTCCAGGGAAGGCTTTTCCCACCTGCGTGTGGCCGAGGCCCCTGTTGTGATTTTTCTCCTTTCTGCTCAGGTCCATCAGCATCATGAAGGTGGCACGGGCAAAGCTGAGCGAAATCGGTCCTGACGATGTTGACATGGAGGAGTACAAGGTAAGGGACCTGAGAGCTGCTCCACACTGTCCCAGCTGGCTCTGTCCAGATGGGAAAATGGGGAGCACAGCATGGAGCTGTGTGGCCAGCACAGTGGTCACTGCATGCCTGTTGGCAGTGGGTGTCTGCAGGAGGGTGCTGAGGGAGAGGGAATGCAATGGAAATCTGAGCTTGGAGGAATGTCTGCAGTTGGCTAAATTCATTTATGTGTCACTCATGAGAGACATTTAAACAACTTCAGAGGGTAGAGCTGGGGACCCCAAACTGTGCATGTGAGTGTTCCAGGTGAGGCTGATGCTCTGCTTTCCTCCTCCTCCCCACAGAAATGGCATGAAGACTACAGCCTTTTTCGCAAGGTGTCCATTTACCTGCTGACAGGGTTGGAACTCTACCAGAACAGAAAGTAAGTTCTTCTAATTGTGTTTGGACAAGATAAGTTGTAGCTAAAAGTAAAGGCCATTTTGACAAAAGTTTTTTCTTTCTGAACCACAATGGCCTGTGTTTGAGGCCAGTGGGAGCTTTTTTGACCTGCTAATAGCTCTTATTGAATCCACAGTTGAGCTTGGTTAACAATTTTAAAAATATGAGGCTGAGCTGCTGGCTGGCTGCCTGACAGTTTCTGAGAGTTTCCCCTAAGATTTCCCTTTGGGAAGTAGAGCTTTATATTCTGTTTTCTGGAGGTGGGTTTTCAGGAATGATAGCCATCACTTTGGGATTTTTCGCCTTGGACTCTTGTATTAAAATGAAACTGCCTCGAAATGGATGTTACGCTTTGTGTAAACACACACTTTGGAGCCCTCTAGACTCAAAGGGCCTTAGCTTCCTCCTTACCATTCTAGAACCCGTGTTTTCCAAAAATGGTGCAGGCTTTCAGAAATTATTCCTGGATGGAAACAGAACTGAATTCCGAGGTTGTTCACAGTGACAAGCCACCAAATTCAGGTGGGCAAATTGACATGAGACATGACAAGAGCAGCTTAGAATTCCCCCAAATTGACCTAATCCATGTCAGCAGTTCTGTTTTCTCACCTGAAGCTTGAGACGTGTGAGGGACTCAAAAACACAACCTTCTGCCCTCCTTGGGGTGTCCTCTCATAGTGCAGTTCCTGGAGCAGTACAGAAAATGAACTTGGAACAAGCACATTGCACATGAACTTGGTTTTAAGGGGCTCTGCCCAGACACTTGTTTGGCATTCTGGGCAAAAAGGAGCAGGAATGGCTTGGTATGGAGCATCTGTTCGTTTGTGCTTTGGCAGGGAAATACAGCTTTTCCCATTGGGCCTGATGGGAGCTCAGCCAGGCCCAGCAGGAAGGGTCTCCTGAGCTGAGCCAAGGCAATGGCAGAGCCCCAGGCCTGCAGAGCTGACCCTCTTCTTCCAGGTACCAAGAGTCACTCACCTACCTGGTCTACGCCTACCAAAGCAACACCAAACTGCTGCTGAAGGGAACCAACCGAGGCGTGAGCGAGTCACTAATCGCCCTGTACAGAAGGAAGTGTCTCCTGGTTTGTATGGAGGAGCTCNTGTAACTGTTCCTGTTTATGTCTTTTAACATGATTCTGCCCCTTGCTGAGTGCCAGCAGCAATATGGAAAGCTAATAATAATCATAAGTCAATTAAAGAACATGCCACATAGGTTTCAGGAAATCTAGGTGAAGGCAGATCTGGATCTTGCCATCCTCAAACCACAATTGTAAATAAGCTCTCTGTACGCTCTCTGTACACTCTCTTTATACAGATACAGCAAATTGCATGTATGTGTATGAATATATATACTTTTTCAAGTCTGTTTTCTATGGTGTGTTTCCCATGGCTGTTTCACCAGAACCTGGTGCTGTTAGTCCTTATTCTCTGCATGGCTGCCAGTGCAGGGCCCAAGCTGGGCCCTTCCTTGATGGTTATCCATGGTCCTTGCTTGTTCTTTACAAATCTGTCCCCAATTCTCCTTCCACCCCCAGAAGCTGAACGAGGTGGCAGCTTCTCTTTTTGTCAGCTGTGAAGAAGCTCACGTGTCAGAGGGTGTGAGCATCCTGAATGAGCTGATCATCCCCTGCATGCATCTCATGAACAACTTTGAGCTCTCCAAAGAGGACCTGGATGCCATCGAGGTCATGAGAAACCGCTGGTGCTCCTATCTGGGACGAGAAGACATGGATGGTAGGAAATGGCTGCTGTTCATGGCCAGGGTGGTATCTGGATCTGAAGTGGGAAAGAATTAAAGGACCATCTAAAATTAAATTCCTGGTGTCTGCACTGCAGCCCATCAAGGCCCTTCTAATTGTGGGAGGAGAAATGCATTTGAATCCCCCATTAAATCCTGTTACAGAAGAAATTAATTTTTTGCACTATAACAAGCTGCAGAGGGGTCCCTCATCCCTAAAATGGGATAGCTGATGTCCCAAGGATGGCTGAGTTCCCTTGAGGGGCCTGGCTGTGCTGTATTGTGCACTCCTGGGGCATCTGGGCACAGACCTGCACTGGGAGTGGACAGTACCAGCTCAGCATGGCCTGAACTGGCCTCTCTGAGGGGGTACAGCATGTGAAGGCTCCGTTCCCCTCACTTGCCCAGTCAATATTTGAGTGTCACCCTGAAGCACGCAGTTATTCTTCACCTGACAGCCAGAACAGCCTGGCCTTGCCTGGGAAAGCACCAAGTCTCTGACATGGCCCTGTCCTCAGGTAGCCCTGTCCTCAGGCAGAAGTGGCACTGGAGCTTCCCTCCCAGAGCCTGGGGAGGCGGGCAGGACGCGAGCTGGGCTGGTGGAGGCCTCCTGTGCTGGTCCCTGGAGATGGGCTGGGCGGCTCTCAGCGCAGGGAGAGGGGTCTGCAAAAGGCAGCACAGCTCCTTAACTCGGCTCCTGGAGCCCTCTGCCATCTGCTGCCGCTGACTGCTTCCTCCTCTCCCCCTTGACAGCCAAGCTGCAGATGAAGCTGGGTGAGCTGCTGCCCCGGCTCCTGGACGGGTCCACGGAGGTGATTCTGCTGAAGGAGCCCCCCAAGATCCGGCCCAACTCCCCCTACGACCTGTGCAGCCGCTTTGCGGCCGTGATGGAGTCCATCCACGGGGCCTCGGCCGTGGCGGTGAAGTAGCCCGGGGCCGCTGGCCGTGCCGCAGTGCCGCGCTGCCGGCCTGCCCGGGGCCCGCGGGGCCTGCACCGGCCGGAGCGGGGAGGAGAGGGGGCGGTTTGGATTCCCAGCTGTGTTCTTTGTAAATACGAGCAGATAAAAAGCAGTATTGCACTTGTGAGGCAGAACGTAAGGCAGTAACACGAAGGACCTGGGCCACTGTTACAGTGCAAGGCGCGGGCCCCAGCAGCACCGTGGGGCCCAGGCGGGCTCCAGAGGTTCTTCTGTCCTGGCAACCTTCTAGCTGCAGCCCCTGGGCCCGTGGTGGCACAGGAGCCCAACTCTGCTCAGCACTGCGCGCTGTGGCTGGGCCGTTGGGCACTTCCACAGCTCCCTGCGTGGCCACTGCCAGAGATTGCATGTTCCAGTCCAGCCAGAGCCCTGCTCACAGGAGCCTGGGCTGAGCGAGGAGGAGGCAGCACGGAGCAGAGGCTCGCGCTCTGCCGCGTGGGCAGTCATGCACGCAGCTGCCTGTTGTGGTCAAGCCAAGCAGGCTTTTGCCTTTTGTAGTCCAGCTGGCACCAGAAACCACGCAGGAGCCTTCCTTGAAGAGGCACAGGCAAATCCTGGCAGTGAGGAGCCAGAACGGGGCTGTGGGTTTGTGCCTGGCAGGAGCTGACTGGCTCAGGGCAATCGCATCACCCCAAAGGATAGTCCCCTCATGGCCAGAAGGCAAACTTCCTTCTCCCCCTGGGCGGTGGGTCAGGGCTGGATTAGTGCCAGTGACAACTGTGAGGGCTTCATCAGCCCATTGTGTTGGTGGGAGTGTGTTGACTTTGTTAACAAGTGCCCTGTTGGCATTTCCTTTTGCGGTCGCCCTGTGCTTGCATTTGAGCTGCAGCAGTTGTAAGCCAAAAGTTCTGAGTCAGTGGAGGGGGATCCTGTTTTTTGGAACTATGCAGAGTTTTCTAACAGTGCAATAAAAGCATTTGTTCTATGTTAGAATGAAAAAGCTCCTTCCATGTCTTTATTTCACTCTAGGGTTCTGCCTGAAGGTTCCCCCTGTACAAAATGTGTTGTCTTTAGCAGAGCTGCCTTAAGGTGGTTCCACCATCTTGTCAAGGGGTGTTTCCCCAGTATTTAGGAATAAACTGCTCCTGTGGGAGAATGTTGCACTCTCCTGGTGACTTTATGATGAAACAGAACTGCCATTATCCACAGGCACTCTGGTTGCCTGTGTCCCAGCAGCAACCCATGCCTCCTCAGGGACCAGGATGCTGCAGTGCCAGAGTGCTGCTTTTTCACCTTGTTTCCCCCATTGTTGTGACAGAGCAGT
Organism: Leptocoma aspasia; assembly: GCA_013399835.1. Lineage (NCBI taxonomy): Eukaryota > Metazoa > Chordata > Aves > Passeriformes > Nectariniidae > Leptocoma > Leptocoma aspasia. The sequence goes on from VXAX01003611.1 coordinate 228,304, forward strand.
GGGATGAGGCCTTCAACTCACTGCTTGGGGTGCTTGACCTTTGATGAATGGAAATGTGGAGCTCTTGAACAGAGCCCCTAGGCCATGACCCACCCAGAGGCACACTACCTCCTCCCAGCCAACACCTGGCATTGCCAGAGCACGCAAGCTTTTGTGCACTTGCAAGCAGTAGGATGTGGCTTGGGAAGAGGAGAGCCCATTTGTTCTGACTCATGAAACAGTGGCTTTGTCCTGTTCTTTGTGTTGCTGCCAGAAGCTGAAGTGCCCAGCCCATGCCCAGAGCCTGCTTTAAGGGACCAAAGAAGAGTGTCAGGAGTACAGAGTGGTGCCAGGGACGTCATGGTCTTTGGACTAGGCTGCACAGGAGGAGCATTCCCAGGCTGGAAGCCTTTGCTCACTGTCCTGTCCTCCCATTTCCCAAGGGAGCTACAGCCAAACCAGCCTCTCTGTGCTCCCTGGGTTGGTCAGCCCTCCAAGGGCAGCTGGCAGGGGGTGCGGCTCCTCGGAAGGTGATGCCCAGGAACATTGCCCCCTCAGTTCTACCTCATTTGATTCTTTTTCAGAAGGACTGAGCACCTGCCTCTTGCACTTCAATCTCAGCACCACCAGCTCTGTCCCCAGTCCTGCAGCATCAGAACTCCCAGGGACCATCACTGTTCCCTTTCCTTGCCCATCCGCTCCTTCCTCTCCTCCAGCTGAGCAAAGTGCAGGTTTCAAAATGGGCCTTAGAGGGAGTGGACTTTGCTTCCCCAGGAATGCTGCTGCCGGCCGGGCCTTCCTTGGGGTGGTCACGCGCCCGCGGCTGTGAGCCCGCAGGGATTAAACCAGCGCTGAACTCGGTCTGCAACCAGGGCTGCAGCACGGGCAGGCCCCTGTCAGGACTCCGGGTGCTAATCCAGCCTGATGGTCCATGCTCTTGCTCACAGAGGTGTGTAATCAGCCTTTATTTTTACAGCTGAATCAGGAAAATGTGGAAGGAACAGTTGAGACCAGCAAAAATCCTTTCTTGCCTCTTGTGCACAGGTAAATGGTGCAGTCGAGGAACTTTTGACACAAAGGTCTGTGGCACTTATCGGCTTTGTCATCTTAACCACGAGAAGATGAGGCTCCTGCAGGGCACGCGGTCACTGCCATCCCACCTTTGCAGCAGGAGTAGAACTTGGTGCTGCCTTGTTTCTCACTTTCCTCCTTCCCCCTTGTTTTCCATTCTTCTCTTTCTTTTCCTCCAATCTTTTCTTTTTGGACAGACCAAACCACAGCTGCAGCAGCAACGCTGCCCCTTGCAACTCCCACCCTGCATCCCACCTCTCCAAGATACAGCTGCGTGTTCAGAGCACAGACACACTGCCAACAGACGTGATAATTTATTGCAAATACATCAGAGCGACACAGACATGCAAGGAAAGAGCTGCTGCATGGGGGTGCAGCATCAACCACGACAGACTTGGCTGTGGGGGACTCGCCAGGGATGCCAACACAGTGTCACCCATCAGTGATGGTACCACGGTGTCACCAGCAGTACAAAGTGCTGCCCGCTGCTTGTTGCCTTCCCACGCTTGCTTGGTGAGTGCTGCAGGGAAATCTGCTGCTCCTTAACAGAGAAAAAGTGAAGCAGACATGCAGAGGAAGGAGAGAAACCTGCAGAGCTGCCGTAGCAATTAGCAAATCATCCTGTGAAACAAACAGGAGTCCTCCCTGCCAGGAGAAGAGCCACGAGGTGCGCAGGGCACAGCACCCTGAGGCCCTAGATGACCAAGTCTGCATTTTTGGGGTGCAGGTGGTGGCCCCCGGCCAGGCCTCGTGCAGCGGGGGCCTGGCGGCAGGCGGGGGCCAGCGGCGTGGCGGTGCTGCTGGAGCGGGCGCTGCAGGCGAGGAGCAGCCCCCCAGCGGCGAGGAAGGCTCCAGCAAACCACCCCAGGAAGGTGGCCTCCCCAAACTCCCACCTGGGGACGATGTCGGGGACAGTCTCGTCCCAGAAGTCGAGGACGGTGTTGTAGGCGACCCAGGAGACTGGCACCAGGGTGGTGATCCCTGCCATGCCAAGCGTCACTCCCCCGCCAAGCAGCAGCTGCCGTTTTCGCCCCGGTTTGTCCTCGCAGGTTCTCCAGCCCTCCAGCCCCAGGGCAGCGAGGAGACAGCCCAGCAGCCCCAGCCCGTTGGAGAGGCACATCAGGAGGCGAGAGATGCGCAGCTCGGGGGGCAGCGCCAGGAAGGAGCCGTGGGCTTGGCATTCAACCACCCCCTCCTCCTGGGTGATGCAGACCTGCCAGAGCCCCATGTTCCAGACCTCCAGCTCGTTCAGCTCCAGATTGAGGTTCTTCCAGAGTGGCACGAAGGTGGTGACGCAGGAGCTGATCCATCCGAGGAGAGCCAGCAGCATCCCGCCCCCCTGCGCCTTTGCCCACCAGCCCCCGGCCATGCTGCGGCCGCCCCGGTAACCTCCGGGCCCGGATTAGCCGCCCTGAGCGGCGGCCGCGGGCATTAACGCTTCTGGAGCAGCGTCCGCCCGGCCGCCGGCCGCGTCTGCCGCCCGGGGGGGCGAATTCAAGCCTGTTCCTCCAACGCCGGGGTGTGGCCACGGTCGTTTTTCAGCTGTTGTTGGTTTTTCCATGCTAAAAGGAGAGCCCAGCTCAGCAGGAAAAGCCGGGTGCATCCCCGCGGTGACGCCGGGCTGGGTCCCGCCGCTGCCTCGCCGTGCCCAGGAGGGTTAAGGCAAAGCACGCAAATCCTCCGAGCCTTGGCCACCCCGGAGCGAGAGCCTTGGCAGGGAAAGCGATTCTCGGCAGCAGCAGCTCCAGCCTCGGTGGGACACGGCTGGCACCCTAGCACAAGGTGCAGGCAGCAGAGAGCCGGCATCAGGCTTTTCTCAGGAGTCAGTGCCTCGGTTGGAGGCCTTGATCCTCCTTCGGTCATTAATTAAGTATGCAAAGGAGCCGTTGAGAATGGGGATGTCCGAGGGAGGAAGCAGGTTGCAGATGGGCCCCTCTCGCAGGTGGGCACTGGTCACCCTGTCCTGCAGCCAGCACCTCACCAGCAGACGCGACTCACGGTGCTTGTGTGCGAGGAAACTGTCCCGGCAGGAGACACCCTGGTGCAAACACAAAACTGGGGAAACCCATGTACACCAGCTTGGTCCGGTGGAAGGTGTTCCTGTGGCAGGGGGTTCGAGGTGGACTGATCATTACGGCCCTTTCCAACCCAAACCGTTCTGGGATTCTATGAAAAGCATGAAAAGAAGCGTCAGGAAAATCCCAAGTTTGTGCTGGCACTCAGCTCCCATCCTCCCCCACGTGCGTTGCCTCCGCGGGGTCCAGCTTGCAGATTCATCTTCCCTGGGAGATTAACGACTAATCTCTCCTTCATCCGCCGTCTTTCTTATCTGTATCGGGAGCCAGACTGGAAATTACTGAGTCCTGCTGGCCCCAGGGTCCAGCCCTGGCGAGTGTCGGGAGGGTCTTGGCAGGGGGCTCCCACAAGGAGGGGGCGAGGGAGCACGGACTACGTTCAACGTGGAAGCACAGACCAGGCAGGAGAAAGGGGATGCTTTCCAGCCCTTGCTGACCATCCCGTTCCTCAGAGCAGACAGGGAGCATCATCCCAAGGGCAAAAGCAGGGAAATCCGCTGGGAAACCCCTCCTGCTCTTTCCCCCAGGCATTGGGGCACCTGCTCCTTCCGATTAAATCGTCTCAAGGTAATTGTGCCTGTCATTGAGACAGATTAACGGGTGACCTTCTGCCGCTGGAGCAGGATTGGCGGCCGCCGCCGAGCTCCCAGTCCTTCTTTCCCTCCCACCGGGCACGGTGGCACGGCCGGGCCGAGGATTCCCATCCACAACCGGTGGGAAGATGCCCGGCAGTGGCCGGGGCGCCGCGGGAGCCACAAGCCGAGAACGACGCCTGCCGGGCTGGCAGCCGCTCTGCCTGGACATGAGGTGGGTGTCTCCTGTGCCCAGGGACCTGGGGAGCCGGGAGGTTGGTCCGGAGAGGGACAACCTCGATCGTCGCGCTGAGGACCGCTGGTCCCGCTGCTCTGCAATGGCAGGGGATGCTCGGCGGAGGCAACACTCCCACCCATCCCCAGCCCGATCCCCGCAGGTCGCTGCGCTCCGGGCTGCATTTCCAGGACCATGAGCTCCCGTCACGTCTCCCCGTGGGCACCGGCTGGGCTCAGCCTGTCCCGAGGAGCCCGGCTATGCGGTCTGCATCTCTCTCACAGGCTGTCCTTCCTCCGCACCTAGAGGCCACCCATTTCTGCTCGGAGCTTCTTAGAAAACCGGCAGCTACCGCCGCGGCCCGAACACCTGTGGAACAGTGCCTTAGGCGCTCACCTGGAGCCTGCCGGCTGCCGGGGCTGCTTCCCACCCGAGACCAATGTCTCGTTCCCCGGCCTTGCTGTGCAATTATGGCCCTTAATGGGCTTAGCCATCTGGAGCCAGCCCGCAGGCACCCCGGCACAGCTCCGGAGCTGGGACATGCGTTGCTGGACAAGGGGGGCCCCTCCAGACCCTGGCCCCTGGGGATGCAGAGAGGGGCAGGAGCCCCAAGCCGCTTTCCGTGTCCCAAGTAACTCCCCGCTTTGTCCCCCCACGGCAGGACCTCTCGCCCAGCCCGGGGCTGAGCCCCCGCCCCGGCGCGGCCATGGTGCTCCCCTGCGCCCGCAGCAGGGGCGGCGGCGGCGGCTGGCCGGCCCCCGAGGAGCCCCGCGGCCGCAGCAACTCCATCCCCCCGGCGCAGACCCCCACGGCCAAGCACATGCTGGCCTACCTGCCCCGGCCGCCCACCGACACCAGCCGGTACGGCACCTTCCCGCAGAAGGTATGGCTCGCACCGGGGCTCTGCAGCATCCCGGCACACGGTGCCACCGGGTGCTCGCGGTTGTTGTCGGGGGCGATTTCTCACCGACGGGCTCCTTTCCCCCCCCGCAGCCCGATCTCCCGGCCGCTCCCGGGGCTCCGGTGGAGGACGGCGGGCAGCAAGCCGCCGCCACCGCTGCCAAGAGAGGCGCCCCGATGCCAAACTACCCGTCTGCACCCCGTCACAGCGGCTTCGTCCCCGGTGAGCCGTCCCTGCCGCCGAGCCGCGGGAGCCTGACCACCCAGCACCACCGTGGCCGGCCGTCCTGGTGCCCCCCGCCCGCCCCGCAGGAGGCAGGTGCCCGCCTGTACCCGCTGCACGCGCTCAGCGTGGCCAACATCCCCAACTCGTCCCGCGGCAAGGGCTCGGCCCGCAGCTCCACCATCCCCGCCCCCGAGGGGCTGCAGAGCCGGCGCTGCAAGCTGCTGGAGGAGGACAGCCCCATGGTCCAGGCGGGCAAGCGGCAGCGGCAGCGCTACGTGACAAAAGTGGGCAAGTGCCAGGTGAATCTGGGCAACATCCAGGACAAGAAGAGGTTCCTCTCGGACATCTTCACCACCATCGTAGACCTCAAGTACCGCTGGTTCCTCTTCGTCTTCATGATGTGCTACGTCATCACCTGGGTGCTCTTTGGCTTCATCTACTTCCTGGACGCCTGGGTGCGGGGTGACGTGGGCCACCAGGGTGATCCCGAGTGGCAGGCCTGCATCGAGAACGTGGATGGCTTTGTGTCGGCCCTGCTGCTCTCCGTGGAGAGCCAGCGCACCATCGGCTACGGCACCCGGATGGTGACGGCCAACTGTGCCGAGGGCGTCATCCTGCTGATAGCCCAGTCCATCGTGGGCTCCATGATCGATGCCATGATGGTGGGCTGCATGTTCGTCAAGATCTCCCGGCCCAAGAAGCGTGCCCAGACCCTCATCTTCAGCAAGAACTGCGTCATCTCCCTGCGGGACGAGAAGCTCTGCCTGATGTTCCGTGTGGGGGACCTGCGGGACAGCCACATGGTGGATGCCAAGATCCGGGCAAAGCTGATCAAGTCCCGTCAGACGGCCGAGGGCGAGTTCATCCCCCTGGAGCAGTCGGAGCTGAACCTGGGCTACGACACAGGGGAGGACCGTCTGTTCCTGGTGGAGCCCCAGATCATCTGCCACGTCATCAACCCGCACAGCCCCTTCTGGGACATGTCGGCCGAGGCGCTGCGCCGGGAGCAGTTTGAGATCATCATCATCCTCGAGGGCATCGTGGAAGCCACAGGCAAGCGGTCTCGGGGGGCCAGGCTGGGGAGGGCTGGCTGCCCTGGGGTCCTGGAGATGCTGGGCAAACTGGGCCCAGGAGCAACACCTGGGCAGGAGATGCTCGGGGTCAGATCTGTCTCCAGTGGGCCACGGGTGATGCGGGGCTGGGAGCCCCTGGCCAGGGGCTCGTTGTGGCTCCCTGGCACAGCTCAGCCCTTGTCTTGCCGCAGGAATGACGTGCCAAGCCCGCACCTCCTACACGGAGGACGAGATCCTCTGGGGATACCGCTTTGAGCCCTGCATGTCCCTGGAGAAGGGCGCCTTCCAGGTGGACTACAGCCGCTTTGAGATGACCTTTGAGGTGCAGACGCCGGCGGGCAGCGCCAAGGAGCTGCAGGAGCTGAAGGAGCTGGAGCAGCAGGAGCACTCCACGCTCAGCCTGTACTGGGACCATCTCCTGCAGCCGTGCCCGCTGCCGGGGCCGGGCGAGGAGGCGCTGCCGGGGCCGGCTGTGCCCGGCTCCGTGCCCGGCTCCGTGCCCGGCTCCGTGCCCGAGCGCGCCCGGGACGCGCCGGCGGAGCGGGAATTCCCTGCCTGAGCTGCTCCGGGGCCCCGCCTGCCCCACGCCAACAGTGCCATAGCCCCCCTCCTCTGTGGGGCTGAGCCCCCTCGCCCCCTGCTCCCCCCGCTGCAGCATTACCACAGGGCATTATTTTTGTTAAGCTGTTCTTTTGTAACGAGAAATACCCGGCGTGACTAGTGGGCAAGTAAAGGCTGTTGATGACAAAAGCACCCGACCATCAGTCGCGTTTATTCTGGGGGAGCCCTCGGGGGGCTGGGCAAAGCAGAGCCCAGAGCCCCCGTGCCATGGACTCAGTCCTGCACCACGCAGGGACCCTGAGGTGCCCCCCAACACCCCAAACTGCCCCCGCTCCCTGCCTGACGCGGTGCCCCAGGACTCCCCCAGCAGGGAAACTGCACTGGGCTGCTGCTGCCACAGGTTGGACACAGCAGTAGAATTAAATTAATACCATTAAAGGAATGACATCACTGGAGTCACCTGCAGCACTAGGCAGGGCAGTGGCTGGGCCTGAGACAGGGGCCTGGACTGAAAAAAAATCAATAAAATCTGTGTATGGGGGGTCTGGCTGGGCTGGGGGCCCTCCCTGTAGTCCCCAGCCAGCTTTGCCTCAGGGGGTTGCAGAATAACCCCTTGGATTTAACCCCCTTTGTCCACCTTTGCTTTTCCTCTATCAGCCTACCTCTGTATCCCCCCCCAGAGTCTTGGGCAGGGTGTTTTCTGACCTCACCTGAAATCTGTCCCACCGAGGAGGCTGAGAAGGGAGGGATGGAGCAGCCGGGGAGGCCCTGGGGCCAGGTCAGCCCAGCACAGGAGGGATGGATGGGGGGTGCAATAAAACATATATGTATGTATGTAATATAAACACACACGGGTGTATATATGTGTATATATGTGTGTGTAATATAAACACACACGTGGGTGTATGTATGTATATATTTGTGTGTAATATAAACACACACACGGGTGTGTATATATATATGTGTGTGTGTAATATAAACACACACGTGGGTGTATATATATATATATATATGTGTGTGTGTAATATAAGCACACACATGGGTGTCCCTACGCCACCCCTCCTGCAGCCCCAAATCCCCTACAGACATAAACCTCCCTGCACAAGAAAAAGTTTTTAAAAAGGAAAAAAAGCTGCAAACAAGTGTTTGTAGGTGCAAAGCTAATAAGGGTCAATATGTGCGTTGATTTGATATAAAATCGTGATTTGCCTATTAAGTAGTTGATTTACATATCATTAATATTCAAATGCAGGCCACTGGGCGAATAACAAACACAAACTCGGTTATCACACAGACTGTTGTGCTCCACAGCACACCGAGCCGGGCTGGATCTGTGTCCCTGTCCCTGTGTCTGTGTCTGTCCCTGTCCTTGTCCCTGTGTCTGTCCCTGTCCCATTCCCTGTCCCATTCCCTGTCCCATTCCTGTCCCTGTCCCTGTCCCTGTCCCTGTCCCTGTCCCATTCCCTGTCCCATTCCCTGTCCCATTCCCATTCCCATTCCCATTCCCATTCCCATTCCCATTCCCATTCCCTGTCCCTGTCCCATTCCCTGTCCCATTCCCATTCCCATTCCCATTCCCATTCCCTGTCCCTGTCACACCCCGCAGATGTCGTTCCCCCTCCCGGTCGCCAGGAGTCGCTGCCGCTCCCGCCGGAGGTCCCTAAGTTCCGCCTCCCGCTGCTTCACTTCCGGTGCGTCGCGGTGACGCAATTGCTGTGAGACGCGGTGACGCGCCGAGCTGTCCGGCGGCGGCCGAGGTGGGAGCGGAGCGGGAGCGGGTTGGGACCGGAGCGGCACCGGAGCGGCACCGGAGTCCCGCACCCAGCGGGACGAGCCCGCCGCGCCCGGGAGAGCGGGCCCGGGCCCTGACGGCGGCCCTCGCCCCAGCCTTGCCCCGGCTCACCCGTATGGCGCGGCCCTGAGGGGAGATGACCGATCAGGAGAACAACAACAGCATCTCCAGCAACCCCTTCGCCGCCCTCTTCGGCTCCGTCGCTGCCGCCAAGCACTTCGCCGCCGTCCAGAAGCAGCAGCAGCTGCGGCAGCTGGCAGGTGGGGAGGCCGAGGCCGGCCCTGGGCCCTCGGGGAGGGGGCGAGGCGCTCCGCTCGGGCAGGGCTGGCCCCCGAGACGCTGAGGGCTCTGTCGTGCAGGCGAGGAGACGTCCATCAGCCAGGATGACTCCGACAACAGCGTCTCCGAGAGCCTGGACGACTGCGACTATTCGGTGGCCGAGATCAGCCGCTCATTCCGCTCGCAGCGAGAGCTCTGCGAGCAGCTCAACATCAACCACATGATCCAGAGGATCTTCCTCATCACCCTGGACAACAGTGAGCTCGGGGGGGGTGGTACAGGCTGGGGCAGCTCTGCCTGTGGGGTTTGTCTGACACGGCAGGGGACAGCTGGGAGGAGACAGTGCCAGTGCTGGGAGCAGGTCCTGCCTGCAGGTTCCCCATCCGTGCAGGTGGAACAGGTCCCTGTGCCCTTCCCAGGTGACCCCAGCATGAAAAGTGGGAATGGGATACCGGCACGCTGTGTCTACCTGGAGGAAATGGCTGCAGACCTGGATGACCAGGACTGGCTGGACATGGACAATGTGGAGCAGGTAGGGATGCCTGCCTGGGGCCACCTGCAGACTTTGGCCACCGGGTTGAGTTTGTTTCTGCAGAATGCACATATGCTGTATCCCAAATCCTTTTCCAAAACCTGGCATGAAGCCGCCACTCGTTGTTTTGCTGGAAAAGTCCATGAGATTTTTGGGGTATAAGACTGAGAAAAGTGTAGAATTTGGGGAATCCAGCCCTTCTCCTGGAGGGTGCAGGAGTTTGCTGCCCTGCAGGTCTGCACGAGTGGGAAAGGGAAGAAAAACCAGGGAACTCAGTCAACAGTGTCCACACACACTCATCTTCCTTTGCAGCTGTGTCAGTCGTTCTGGCTGAGGATTTCAGTGGGAATGGTTTCTGTTGGGGGGCTGGAGGATTTGCTTAGGCCAGGAGCAGCTGGGTTCTCACTGCAGCACTCTGTCACTTAGCGGGGGACAGAGAGCTGTTCCCAGTTGGGCTGGGTGCTGGGGCGGTGTCACTGTGCCCTCTCTGTGTGCCAGGCCCTGTTCACCCGGCTGCTGCTGCCGGAGCCCGGGAGCCACCTGATCCACATGACGAGTGCCAGCAGCCAGAACCTGTCGGCGGAGCGCGACGCCGGCGAGCGGCACATCCTGCGCTACCTGTACGCCTGCTTCCGCCGGGCCCGGGAGGAGGTGGGTGTGCAGGGCTGCCCTGCTAGCCTGCTCTGCCCAGCGGGGAAGGGGTGGTGGGCAGGGCCCAGCACTGCCTCCTTCTCCCTGCCCAGATAACCAAGGTCCCGGAGAACCTCCTGCCCTTCGCGGTGCGCTGCCGCAACCTGACCGTGTCCAACACCCGCACTGTCCTCCTCACCCCGGAGATCTACGTCAACCAGAACGTCTACGAGCAGCTGGTGGACCTGATGCTGGAGACGCTGAGAGGGGCACGTAAGTGCAGCTGGGCTGTGCCACTGCCTCAGCGCTGCCAGGCTGCCCTGGAGCATCCTGGGCTAGGGTGAAGCTTTGGCTCCCCGTGCTGCCAGAAGAGGGGGTCGTGTTTGGGTGGGTTTGGCTGTTGGAGCACTGTGAGTAACAGCCTTGTGTCTCCTGGCAGAGTTTGAAGACATGACCGAGTTCCTTGAGGAGGTCATAGAAGCCTTAACGATGGACGAGGAGGTGCGCACCTTTGGGGAGGTCATGGTTCCCGTGTTTGACATTCTGCTGGGGAGAATCAAGGACCTGGACCTCTGCCAGATCCTGCTGTACACATACCTCGATGTGCTCCTCTACTTCACAAAGCAGAAGGACATAGCAAAGGTGGGTACCTTGGCTTAGGCAGGACCTTTTTGCAGGGGCACATGTACAAGACCTGAATTGCAGAGGCCAAAGCAGCAGTGTGGTGTAACAACACCCAGTGTGTGTAGTCATACCCCTCCTCTTCTTTCTCATAGCCTGTCACAAACCCATCAGTTTGTTAGGGTTTTTTACTGGGATTTTGGATAACTGTCAGCATGTCCTGATGTGTTCCCCAGGTTTTTGCAGGCTACATCCAGCCCAAGGATCCCAGCAATGGACAGATGTACCAGAAGACTTTGCTTGGTGCTGTTTTAAATATCTCCTGCTTGTTGAAGACCCCTGGCGTGGTGGAGAACCACGGCTACTTTCTGAATCCATCCCGATCCAGCCCACAGGAAATTAAAGTGCAGGAATCCAACATCCATCAGGTGGGAGGAGGGAGGCAATTCTGCCTCTTGCAGTGTTAGTGGCCTCTCATTGCCTGAGGGTTTGAGACATGGTATTGGGGCTTGAGTTCCACCACTCTGGGAATAGCCTGGCTTGCAGCTAGGCACCTCCCAAAACTGCTTTGAATTCTCCAGCTGGAGCATGGAAACAGTTTTGCCAGCAGCCTTGGGTGGTTGTAACCCAAGTCTTTGGGTCTTATCAAAGTTGCCTGAGCTTTCGGAAAAAGAGTGGGTGGTACTGGTGGAACAGACATCAGTAACTTGAGGTGCTACGTGGAGGTCATCTACCTCAGGTGTTGCAATCACCAGGGGAGTAGTTTCCAGCACCTGTCCTGTAATTAAAACACTAATTGATTCACCAGTTGAGAAAGTGACAGGCAACATTCTGTCTCATTATGCAAGTAAATTTCTTACTTAGAGGGATACCACTAGGAATATTCCAGTAGATCAGGAGTGAAACATAAGGATGCAGGATATAAATACAGGAGAGTGAACTGGGGTGCAGAGGTTGTCCCTGAGATGGGCTTTCCCACTCAAGGGTTCTTTCACGCTGTCAAAAATAGGCAAACAATTTTGGATTTACTCCATATGAGAACAAATTGTCTCAGCTGTGCTTTTGAGGACATCCCTAATTGTTGTTTGCTGCCAGCCTCAGGATCTGACTTGCTTGTAACACCTGTGTGTGATGGGTGATTCACTGGTGTCCTGAGGAGCAGGACATGGTCTGGAGCCAGAAAGGGTCTGATAGCAGTAATATCAGAGGCAAAAGAACAACCCCCAAGGACTCATTCAGCTGTTTCCTCTAACAGTTCATGGCGCAGTTCCATGAGAAGATCTACCAGATGCTGAAGAACCTGTTGCAGCTGTCGCCAGAGACGAAGCACAGGATCCTCTCCTGGCTGGGAAACTGCCTCCATGCCAATGCAGGCCGCACCAAAATCTGGGCTAACCAGATGCCAGAGATTTTCTTCCAGATGTACGCCTCAGATGCCTTTTTCCTCAACCTGGGGGCTGCCCTCCTGAAGCTGTGCCAGCCCTTCTGCAAACCCAGATCTCCAAAGCTGCTAACCTTCAACCCTACCTACTGTGCCCTGAAAGAGCTGAATGAAGAGGAGAGGAGGAGCAAGAACGTACACATGAAAGGTAAACATTGGGGACTAAGGGAATGGGGAAGGGGATCTCCTCAGGTCCCCATTTTACCCAGTAGTGCCCTCTCAGTGGGTGCCATTAGGGTTAGGGGAGAATTAGAAGTGTGACTTGAGAGGAGCAAGAAGAGAGCTGAATACAAATAAAATGCTGCCAGTATCACCAGGAGCCCTTTTGTGTCCTCAGGAGGGACCCTGTCAAGCTCTCTTCTCACCAGCACTGCTGGGTAGGACCTGATGCAGAGATGCTTTTCCTTACAGGTTTGGAAAAAGAAACATGTTTGATCCCTGCTCTGAGTGAGCAAGAGCCGCAGTTTGCGAACAGCTACAACCTGGTGACAGAAAACCTGGTGCTCACGCAGTATACCCTGCACTTGGGGTTTCACAGGTACTTGCTTTCAGCTCCCCTGGGGCTGTTTTCCACCCATGTGCAGCTATGGACATTTCAGTAAACACCCTGAACACAGGGTGGCCAGCTGAGCTGCTGCTCGAACTTCAGCCTCCAGGAAGAAATTTTGCTCACGTTTTTGCTAATGAGGATACACTCAGGCTTTAAACAATCATTGTGGGTTTTGATTCTCAAATCCCCTTGGCCTTTCTGCAAGTGTTCTATCCTAATAAAACAGGCTCCGTGTTATTTATAGACACCAATAGCCAAGTGCTGGGTATTTGTAGGTTGCTCCATTCCCTCCTCTCCTTGCGGCAGGAGCTGCTGGCACCACCCTTCACTACTAGAGAGCATCCAGGTGGCAGAGCACCTGCCCACTGCGAGTGACCTATACACCCTGAGAGCTGGGCTGTATGTGAAACAGCAATGTGAGGTAGCTGTCAACTTCTAGGAGAGGATTTTCTGGACACCAAAACACTCTTTTTTGCACGACTTCCCTCTGCAAATCGTTGCCTAGATACTGTGAGGTCATGGCTGATCCAAGCAGAGTCCCCTTCTGGTTTATTCTCTAAATATAGACATTTACCAAAAAGTTATTATGCAAGTGGCTTGTTGCTGGGAAACTGAAGTGTCACCTTGGAGGCGTCTCTGGGCCGTGTTGGATCCCTGACTTCAGTTCGGTGCTGCAGAGGGCTCTGCCATGTCCCCAGGCCACTCTGCAGGTGCCATGGTCCCTCACAGGGTCTCGTACCCTCTCAGGTCCTGCCAAGCCTTTCCCCAGGGCTTCCCGTTGCCAGAGCCCCAGACGGGTACCCGCAGGAAATTACCTGAATCCACCAGCACAGAACAGTCTCCCACCAGCTTCTGCATTGGTGAGGCAGGATGTCTGTCTGTCTGTCTCTCTCCTCAGCCCCTCCTTGCCTCCTTTCCCGGGCAGGTTGCACGACCAGATGGTAAAGATAAACCAAAGCCTTCACCGCCTGCAAGTGGCATGGCGAGAAGCTCAGCAGAGCTCCAGCCCTGCTGCTGACAGCCTCAGGGAGCAGTTTGAGCGCCTGATGACCATCTATCTCTCCACCAAGACAGCCATGACAGAGCCACAGATGCTGCAGAACTGCTTGAACCTGCAGGTGTCCATGGCAGTGCTGCTGGTGCAGCTGGCTGTGGGGAACCAGGGGAGCGAGCCGCTGGCGCTGACCTTCCCGCTGCCGCAGGTGGAGCACAGCACGCTGGCCTACGTGCCAGGTGAGGCCACAGCTGCTGCTGGGGGTCTGTGCCACCACCTGCCATGCATGTCCAGGGCAGGACACAGTGCACACTGACATGGTGCAGAATATTCTCTCTGAAGAGGATCACTCTTAGAAAATTTGGGGCTGTTTGTGGGGCCGTACTTAGGGTAGTGAAGCTGCTGACCTTTTAGAAGTCCTACTCATTGGCAAATGGCAAATTCTACATTGATTTAGTGTTTTCTCTATGTGTAAAGTCTTTTTTCTGGGGCCTGCTTCAGGATTCTTCCCTTGGGGGTTGTGTAAGAGTGTGTCCTCAGCAGACAGATGCTGGATTCACCCCATAAGTGATCTGACTTCCGGGAGGGAAGAGGGGAAGTGAATCCTGGGTGTTACTCATGCCATCAGGTTGGGCATCCTTCTCCATGGCAGGTTCTAATACAGCTTGTTAATTCCAACACTGAATCAGCATCAGGGTGGTGAGGGGAGAGTGGATGGGAGGCTGGAAAACGGCAAGGTGAGCTGCCTGGGGAGGAGCTCAGCTACAGTCTCTGTTTGCAGAGTTCTTTGCCGATAATTTGGGTGACTTCTTCATTTTCCTGCGGCGTTTTGCTGATGACATCTTGGAGACTTCTGCCGATTCCTTGGAGCACATCCTTCACTTCATTACTGTTTTCATGGGTGATGTGGAGAGGTAGGTGCATCCCTGGGTGCTTGTTGCAGAACACCCAAGCAAGTAGAAATTGTAGAGCTGTCTTGAGGCTTGGTTTGTGCAGCTGCGAGCAGGTTGATCTTTTTGGAACAGCTGAAATCTGCCTGCAGGAGGCACAGAGGGAACAAAGGCCTGCCTGGAGGCCACGGGCTTCATGCAAGATTCAAATGGGATTTGGTGCTTAAATATGTGTGTTTGGTTGTATGATGCAGAAACCTCATCAGCTACAGCCATTTTGCACTTGTTAAAGGGAGCTCCTGGGATTGATCTGTTGTGAGTGTCTCTGTGATGTCCACTGAACAGAATTGAGTAGTTCTATCAGTCTTCCTGATAAGACACCACCTTGCTTTCTGCATTTCTGATGTTCATTCATTTACACTCGTGTGTAAATGCAGTGAGCTCCTGGCAGCAGCAGCTGCAGTTGGAGATTTCCCGTGGTGGGCAGCTCTCAGTGTTCCTGCTGTCCCCAGGAGATGGAGGCTGTAGTTCTTCCTGGCAGTCCCCTACAGCATCACCTGGGGCAGGTGGTTTGGCTTCTGCCCCACAGGTGCAGCAGAGGTTTACTCTGACCTCAGTGCTTGGTGCTGGACAGCAGATGCAGCAGGCAAAGCACTTGGATTTGCGGGGTAAAAAGGAAACAGGTCCATGAGCAGTAGGAAAACAGCTGGGACAGCTGATGGGGTTTGCTCGGAAGTTCCAGCTGAGAAGCAGGCATTGGGCTGTGAGTGGGAGGGCTGCTGTGGGAGGGGTGAGAGCAGCAGCTTGGCTATTGCCACACCCTCTGGTCCCTACCTGAGATTCCACTGTGGCATGGAGTCTGTGCAAGTGATGCTGACCCAGGGCTGGCTTTACAGATGGTCTGCAGCAATCAGGCACTCAAGCATGGATGAGCACAGCTCCTGGAGTGATTCCTGAACAGCTCCATTCTGCACCATGGCCATGCCATCCTGGATTTGCTTTGTTTTCTCTTGCAGGATGAAAAATCCTCACCTGCGAGCCAAGCTGGCTGAAGTGCTGGAAGCTGTGATGCCTCACTTGGATCAGGCTCAGAACCCACTGGTCTCGAGTGTGTTTCATCGCAAGCGAGTGTTCTGCTCCTACCAGCACGCTGCCCACCTGGCCGAGGCACTCATCAAAGTCTTTGTGGATATCGAGTTCACGGGTAAGTGCAGGATGGGAAGGGTTGTGTTCCCTGTGTAGCACCTGTGGGGGACTGTCCACTTGAAAGGTTCTTTGGCTTGTGCCCAGGTGACCCACACCAGTTTGAACAGAAGTTCAACTACCGCCGTCCCATGTATCCCATCCTGAGGTACATGTGGGACACTGATTCCTACCGGGACAGCATAAAGGTGAGGCCAGAGGTGCATGTCCGAGTGTGCAGCTCACCTGGGGGGTCACGTGGCTCCTTGTCCTGCATTGGGGCTGTGCTGCAGAATTCGCTGTTCTCCCTTTCCTTGCAGGCTCTGGCTGATTATGCCTCAGAGAACCTGGAGGCAATGAATCCCCCTCTCTTCTTGCGCTTCCTTAACCTGCTCATGAACGATGCCATTTTCCTATTGGATGAAGCCATACAGGTAGGGCTGAGCTCGTGTTCCATCAGCATCACGTAAACAAGTTCTCACTCACTTGGTGCAATACTGACTCCAGAACAGGGCCGGCTTGCCTGGCCCTGCCTGGTGAGTCTCTGCAGTAGGTACTAGGCAGGAAGCCATCCAAGATGGTGTGGCCAGTGCCCTGGGAGAAGGGGTGAAGGCAGGAGGAAGGGTCTGGGGCCCTGTCTGTTACCCTTCCTTCCTTTTGGTTTAGGAGGCAGCTCAGAACCTAGAGGAGCAAAAGGGCTTTTTCAGGTCCAGCAGGAAGCATGCTGGGAAATCTGCCTGGTGCTAATCTGGATACACTCAGGCTTTAAACAGCCACTGTGGATTTTGATTCTCAAATCCCCTTGGCCTTTTTGCGAGTGTTTTATCCTAATAAAGACCTTTTGTCTCCAGGCAGTTCTCCTTTGGGATTACAAGGGAATTCCAGGTGCCCTCATGTCCCTGGTGTGTGTTGAATGTCTCTCCACTGCTTTCAGAGCTGCTGTTGCTGCTAGAAAGGGCTATTTTGGGGAGCTATTACCAGCCAGAGAACTGATTGCTGGAAGGCCAGCAGATAAGATGGGTGATATGGATGTTGCCTGACTGGTTTTGAGCGTTTCTGGAGCTCCTTGGTGTCACCACCCACCCAGACAGTCCATGTGTTCTGTCTTGCAGTACCTGAGCAAGATCAAAGTTCAGCAGATTGAGAAGGACCGGGGCGAGTGGGACAGCCTGTCCCTGGAGGCTCGCCGCGAGAAGGAGTCCAGCCTGCAGATGTTTGGTCAGCTGGCACGTTTCCACAACATCATGTCCAATGAAACCATTGGCACTCTGGCTTTCCTGACTTCAGGTAGGGACAATGGCCCCTCCTGCCTGCCAGGACCTAGAGAAGAGCCTGCCAGGGAGCGAGGAGGCAGGAGCTTGGTTTCAGTGTGGTCAGATCAGGATGGAATTGCTGTGAATCTGCATACTGTTGTTTTCCTTTCCAGAAATCAAGTCCCTGTTTGTGCATCCTTTCCTTGCCGAGCGTATTATCTCCATGCTCAACTACTTCCTGCAACACCTGGTTGGGCCTAAAATGGGAGCTTTGAAGGTGAAGGATTTCAGTGAGTTCGACTTCAAGCCACAGCAGCTCGTGTCTGACATCTGCACCATCTACCTAAACCTTGGGTAGGTGACGAGAGGAGTGAGCCTGTCAGTGGCAGGAGCTATGCAGGAGCCATCTTGGTGACACTGGGGGAGAAATGCTTAGTTACATTCGAGCTATTCTTTAGCTTTGAGTTCGTTCCTGTGGGAATGTGGCTGCTGCAGGGACTGTTTTGCAGCCCTGATAAATGGGGATACTTAAACCTTTCTCTCACGTAACCTGTGGTGCAGGGATGAAGAAAACTTCTGTGCCACAGTCCCCAAGGACGGCCGCTCCTACTCACCGACGCTCTTTGCCCAGACCGTGCGGGTTCTGAAGAAGATTAACAAGCCTGGCAACATGATAGTGTCCTTCAGTAACCTGGCTGAGAGGATCAAGGTGAGCACTGGAGGGAATTTAACATACAAAAAGAGACAGAGCTGGATTTCTGGGAGTGGAGCTTTGTCCAAGGTCCAGGTGGGGCAGCTGGGAGGGTTCCCTGCCTGCACGGACCTGCGGATGCTCCCTGGTTGTTAAAGAACAGGGAGGCTCAGTCCCTCAGAGCCACATGTGCTCCCCAGTCTCTTGCAGACCGGCAGCAGCAGGAAGAGGAGACATACGCAGATGCCTGTGATGAATTCCTGGATCCAATCATGAGCACTCTGATGTCAGACCCCGTGATCCTGCCCTCCTCCCGTGTCACCGTGGACCGATCGACTATAGCCCGACACCTCCTCAGGTGTGCAGCACAGCCCTCATAACTTGATACTTTTGGGGATCTATTTCACATATCCAATGACTCTTCCTGGCCTCTCTGTCTTTTTTTTTTTTTTTTTATCTCTAGCACCAGCAGTGTCCAACTAATCTCCTTCATGTTTTATTTTTCAGTGATCAGACAGATCCTTTCAATCGGAGCCCCCTCACTATGGACCAGATCAGACCAAACACAGAGCTAAAAGAGAAGATCCAGAGATGGCTTGCAGAGAGGAAAAAGCAGAAGGAGGAGGAGCTGGAGGACACACTGAACTAAAAAATAGGATTTCATCTCTAAACCTCCTGTCACGGGCAAGATCACAGCTATGCAGGGGTAATGGCTGGAGCTACCACCCTGATGACAACCACATGTAGTGCATTGCCACCACCTTTGGAGTCTCTCTTCAGACCTCCCCTGCCAGCCCTTGTTCTCTCTTTTTCTTTCAAGACTCTCTCTTTAATACTACGACTTTCCAATGCACTGCAGCTTTGAGCCCCAGCCTCGAGAGAAGAACACAGCCTCCTCATGATGTGGTGCCCTGGCCCTCTATTTACCTGCTCTTTGTGTTGGCCACGTTCTTTTCCCGGAGCACCAAAAGCCTCCCTCTGCTCTGTGTTTAAACTGTAACCATCTTTCACTTGGTGACAGCCATGCCTCCAGCCGGGGGGATCAGCAGGAGGGGGACGTTTATCCAACCTGTATGTGCCAGGGGTGTAGCAGAGTTTACTTTCCCAAGGAGTGTTGGGAATGGCGAGCGTTGGAAATTAAACGTAGAGCTCATCTTACATCTGGTGGTGGCGGTCTGGCAGCGCCGGGAGCTGTGGAAAAGCCTCTCGGGGCTCGGTGCGGGGCCCGGCGTGGGCTCGGCCCCGGGCGGGACTCGAACCCGCGGAGCCGGCCCGGCCCCGCCCCGAGCACGTGGCCCGGGGTCCTTGCTGCGGGCTGCCCGCGGCGAACGCCGGGCGCAGCGAGCGGCGGTGACATTGAGCGCGCAGCGATGGCCAAGGCCGTGCAGCAGCTGGTGCAGCGCGCGCCGGAGCTGCTCGGCGGTGAGGGACGGCACCGGCACCGGGGCTGGGACGGCACCGGCGGTGGGACGGCACCGGGAGCGGGGCTGGGACGGGACGGGCTGGGCTGAGGGGGCGGTGGAGGGGAGGGGATGGGAACGAGGCTGAGGGCGGCGGGGCTGGGCCCGGCGAGGCCTCGCGGCCTCCCGCCGCTGCGGAAACACCGTCCGCTCCGGTTCCCCTCCCCGCAGCCGCCGTGACCTACTCGAAGCCGCGCTTGGCCACGTTCTGGTACTACGCCAAGGTGGAGCTGGCCCCGCCGACCCCCGCCGAGATTCCGCGGGCCATCGACAGCATGCGGGGCCTGGTCAGGGCCTTCCAGAGCGGCCGCCTGGCGCAGCTCACTGTCAAGGTACCGGCCCGGGCGGGACGCGACCGTGCCGAGGCACGGCTCCAGCGGGAGCCTCCTAGCCACCCCGGAAATGTTCTGCTCCTGCCTTGGGAAGCAGTGGGAACTGTTGGCAACGACATATGAAGCTCATAGAATTCAGGGGCCCAGAGTTTAAAGTGTTTTATTTTGTCGGCTTTGCTTTAATTCTTCCCTACCTGGACTAGGCTGTGATTGTTCCCGTCTGGTCCCGTCGTTTTCTGTCCCAGGGAAGGGAGAATCCATAGGTGGCTGAATGAGCCCAGCCTTCTAGATTAGCTGTGTCATAAGTTGGCCTTGAAATTAGTGTGTTTCCCCTGTGTGGGCTAAGAAATGATCCTTGAAAGAGCTGTAAAAAGCCACGAACAACAGCTGACAATGTACTTAATGTTGTAGAACATCTCTGTGATGGGACATGTTGAGGGGTGGCCGAACACAGCAAACACTGTGCTCCATTTCTGGGTTTTCACCTTGAGAACTGCTGGAGGGCACGGATGGGGCAGTGGGAGCGAGGGAGGAGCTGCTGTGGAAGTGTGGGATCTAAGCAGTGTGTTTTTGCTCTCAGGACGCACTGAGGAACGGCCTGGTGGCCACGGAGGTGCTGATGTGGTTTTACATCGGGGAGATCATCGGCAAGGGCGGTATCATCGGCTACAACGTGTGAACACTCACCTCGGCAGTGCCAGCGTGCTGGGTCTGTAACGGGGTCTGCAACAATAAAACTGGAGCCCACATCGAGCTGTTGTCATCCTTGTCTGGCACGCTGACAGGTGCCAGCCTGTCCTGGGGGCACTGCTGGCAGGGAAGGCTCTTCAAGAGGGGTCTAAGGGCCAGGCCCAAGGGTGCCAGAGCTGCTTTGGTGACATCACTTTTGGTCACCAGAGCTCTGTTCACTCTGGGACTCTCACTGTGCCCCAACTGTGCCTCCAGGGGAGGTCTGAGAGCCCCAAAATCAGAGGCTGCAGAGGGGAAACATTGCATTTGTTCCTGAATGCACATCCCATCAGCTAGTGGGAACAAAAATCAAATACCAGTACTTTTTACATTATCAAAAGCAATTTCCATGGCTTATTCCGCAGGGAATGTAGCATGGTTACAGGCAGCTCTTTTGGTTTGGTGTCTGACTGGTGCAGTGGAAGCCTGTGTAGGTAAGCAGAGCTTTGCTGCACGTGCCACCTCAGCCCCCACTGGCCAAAGGTTGAGCTGCCTAGGGTTCTACCACCTTGCTCATTGTCAGCCAGCTCTTGCAAGGTTTTCTACAAAACCTGGTAAGTGACCTGTGCTCTGACATGGTCAGAAAATAATTTGTAGGAGTTCTCTGAAGCTAGCAGTCTGTTTTGACTGTCTTAGAAGATGGCTGTGGTCAGTATTGCTCCTTGTTGATGCTGGTGTTGTCTTGCTGCTGCTTTGCTCCTCTGGGCACTGTGTTGTGCACGCCAGTGACCCTAGAGGCCCCCAGCCCTCATGACCCCGATGTCTCTGGGGTGACCGTGCCACTAGCATGTTACTGGCTCTTCTCCCTGCAGCAGAACTGACCTCAGCACATCATCCCAGCAGGAGGCCTTGTGTGTTGCTGACAGGGAGTGCAGGTGAGCTCACACGCTCCAGCTGTGGTAACCAGTACGTGGCATGGATGGAAACCTTTTCTTCTTTCTTGTTAGAAAGAAAGGTTCCTTCCCCAGCAGCCCTGGGTCACAGCTGGTCACAGGTCACTTCGTGCCACAGATGGGAAAACTGAGGCTCAGGGAGCTCCCCAGCTTCTGTGGGGGATTCTGCAACAGGAGCAGTGACTGGACCTGTGCTTCCAGCCCCCTGCCCAGCCTGTGTCCTGTGCTTGCTTCTCCCACCAGCCTGGCCAGGACACCATGAGTGCCTTGCCTGGCCCTCCTCCTAGTGCTGGGGAGGGTTCTGTGATTGCTCAGCCCTAACAAACCTGACCAGGGCTGCAGTCAGGTGGTCTGGCTGAGCAGGGGTGAATGATGGCCCCCAAAACTGCCCCTCCCCACGAGCTTTTTGCTCCTGTCATCACAAACCCTTCCCCCAGCAGGTAGAGAGGCAGCGAGGGGAATGGGCAGGCCCTGTTGTGAGATTCTGCAGCATATGTTCCTCTAGGAGAGGGAGGTCACATACAGGATCTCATGTGTGAGCTTGACTGGAAGGAGGATTCTGAACCCACGAGAACCTCACTGAGAGCAAGGCTGTCTGATCTGGCTGCAAGACCTGCCTCTCATCTCTGACTTCTTCTCTCAAAGCAGGTTCTGGTGGGCATTCAGGGTGCTACAGCTCACACCAGCACTGGCCTGGCAAAAGCTTCAGTGGGAGGATGGGATTAATCTTCACTAGTAAAGCACGGGAGAGCTCAAAAATGCTCCTGTCTCCAGAGAGGCAGAAACCATCTAATTTTAGTTCTCCCTGGAAGTCCCCGGGAGAAGTCCCCCCCAGCCCCGCTCCTGCAGCAGAACCCCAGGCAGAAGGAGCAGCTGTGACCCCAAAGGGCTGCACCAGCTCGTTCGTCCTCTCTAACACCAGAACAGCGTCTGGCTGCCTGCCTCGGGGACAAACGGCCTCCCCCGGCCCGCCCTCTTTCCGTGCCCTCAGCTGCTGAACTTCGGAGGAAAATGGGTATTTTATGTCCCTAAGCAGAGGGATTTGCATCTCATCCGTGTGTTTGCAGTGCTGTTCTCACAGAATGCGGCGGGAACTTGTTGGATGTTAACCCTGTTGTCGCTGTGCTGTGCACGACGGGGTTGCCAGCCCGGTGCCGTCGCCGTCACCTCCCTCCCGGGGGTGGCACCCGGCGGGGCGCGGGGCCGCAGGCAGGACGCGGCCGGGGCCGGGAGGGTGCGGCGAAGCCGCCCGCCCTCGGTAGCACAGCTCGGGGCCGCGGTCCCCGCGCGGGGAGCGGCTCGTCCCGGCCGGGCACCGGAGGGTCTCGGCGGCGCGGAGTCCTGGCGGGGACGGCGGGCTCTGCCATGCCGGGCCCG
>VXAX01003611.1:251564-299344 GCA_013399835.1 Leptocoma aspasia
GGGTTGCTCGCACCGTCCCTCCCCCTTCTCCTCCTCCTCCTCCTCCTCCTCCTCTTCCTCCCTTTCGCCGCTGTGGATGCCCCAGGCGGAGCTTGGCGCGGCGGGCCCGGTGCGAGAGGCCGTTCCCCGGTACTCCGAGCGCTGGCGCTCCTTTTTTTTTTTTTTTTTTTTTTTTTTNTTTTTTTTTTTTTTTTTTTTTTTTTTTTTTTTTTGAGTTGCTCTTTTTCCTCCCTTCATTTTTATTTTTTTTAAGCCTTTCTAAGGCAGCCGGAGTGGGAGTGCGACAACAACCCACCTATTGACAGAACAGGGAAGACATGATGGGGGTGTGTTACTACGAGCTGCAGCGTTCCTTTCCCCCAGTTGTTTTGCATTGCTCCTTAGCGGCATCCTTGTGCCGGCAAGAGAATTCCCCAGGTCTTTTGTACCAGGAGGGCTTTATTGATTTTTGAAAGGCCAGCTCTTCTCCAGGCAGGCTGTCAGCTGTAGGGTAGGTGAATGTGTCTTTGTATTTTGTCTGTATGAAGACCAGCTGGTTTCCTTTCCCATTGCTGTCCGTAGCAGAGTTCATTGAAACACACATAAATACAGTTTTCTTGTTTCTTTCTGGCCTGGTTTTGGGATTTTCTGTTGGGTGCCGTGTAGTGGAGCTGTTGGCTCATGGCTGAGCTGGAGGAATTCCTTGCCTGGAGAGTGGCAGCTCCTGCGGCCGCGGTGCTGCAGGAACAGGGTTGTGTTTGCAGAGCTGAGCGTGGGGACACTCCTGCCCTCAGCTGTGCAGACTGGGGGTGTGAGTCGCACTGCTCTCACTAACAGCGTCATCTCAGGGGCTGCACTTTGGGATGCTTCTCTCTTTTTGTTGTTTGCAGTAGACATGGCCGATGGAATTGATGGAGTCCTCTGGGAAGCAGTTAATATCACACCAGTGCTAGTTCAGGGATAGAAATGACTGAGGTCTGGCTAACCAAGCTGACCACAGAGTTAATAATCCAGGAGGTTTTTCATGTGGGGGGAGGCAAGTTGCTTGGTTTCTTGTCATTTCTTTTTTTTTTTTTTCCGTAAGATGACATTAGGCTGTGGTTTGTTTAATTCCAGTTGTCTTCAAGTATATTTTTGCATCTCAAAAAAGCCCCAAAACATCTTTGAGATATCTTCTTGAGTTTGGCCTTTTAGGGTATTTTTGCTTTAAAATAAAATAGCTTGAATGCATTGTAGGTGTGGCAGCTGATTAACACAGGGTCTCCTGGATTTTGAGAATTCTACTTATTACATCACTTTTCTATTTAGCTGCTAATAGCTTTTCTCTAATAACATTGTATACAGCAGAAAGTGATGATAAACATTGATTTGTGGCTTGGTGTTTATAGGTTCAGTTTTACCTGACCCCTCTTGAGCCAGGCAGGGGCAGACTCCAGGTGTTTTCCCTCACTCTGGATTTGCAGCATGCTGGTGCTCTTGGACATACTCAGAGAGGATCCTCACAAACATTCAGATTGAGTTAATTCACCCAGTTGGTTCCTTTCCTTTGGTGATGCAAAAATGTTTTGTTTCTTGAGCATCAAAGGACGTAGTTCTCCTGGCTGGTGGCTTGTGCACTCCTCCTAGTCCTAGTGAAGGTTACAGTCACCAGAGGCTGCTTTTCTGCCTTGCAGTTCTCTGTGAGGTGGGGTGAGGGTGTGAAAAGAGCTCTGGCAGTGTAGGAAGTCAGCACATGGGTGCTGCTGTGGTCTCTCCAGAGGAGAGGGCAGCTGTCTGCAGTGCAGTTTCTGGTACCCACATGGGAGCTGCTCTGGGGG
Source organism: Leptocoma aspasia (assembly GCA_013399835.1). Lineage (NCBI taxonomy): Eukaryota > Metazoa > Chordata > Aves > Passeriformes > Nectariniidae > Leptocoma > Leptocoma aspasia. The sequence goes on from VXAX01003611.1 coordinate 253,361, forward strand.
AGCTGTTCTTCTAGAAGGGGGCTTCCAGAAGACCCCTTCATATTAGGGCTCACCATGTCCTCTCAGTAACTGCCTGGTGCTCATGCTGTTCTTTTCCACAAGTCTGAGGGTCCTTCCTGAGCCAAGCCAGTTACAGTCTTCAACTGAGTTGGCATTCCTCATCAGGGATAAACTCTGAGCAGTTGTTTTGAGGTCAGGAGCCAGTGGCAATGAGAGGAAGAAGCTGTGTTACCTTTTTATGTACAGCTTCTGCTCCACATGCTTACTTTTTTTTCTACCTCATTCTTGTGTGCACTTGTGTAAGGTACCTGTTGAAATTGGGTATTACCACCAAGTTGGATGCAGTAGTAATGTTGTCCAGAGCAAGTGTTAGACTCAGTCTTTCCCTTGTCTGCTTGGCAGTTTCTTAGTGCATAGCAGACTGCATTTCTCATTTAAAAGGTACCTGAATTCTGGGGTGTCAGGGCATTCTCCAAGATTCAGGTCACTTTGTACAAACCCTTGTCTTCTGCTGCAGCTCAGTGTTGCACTGAGTTATCTCGAAACCAGCTCACATTAAAGGAGCCACATTCTGATACTTGATTTTAACACCACAAGAGTTCCTGGGGGGACTTTTTGCAGAGTGAAGCTGTAACTGGTTGAACAGTAGTGTTTGTACTGTGTACTGACCTTTCAGCTTGGTGTGAGTGGCACTGTAGGAAAAAGAAAAATATGGTTGCGTTTTCTTGGTTCATGATGTCAATATTTGATATAAAAGAAGCATAAATGTAGTTGTTAAATAATCTGCTCTTCCTGTGTGTTTAGAGGTTCCTGCCCATCTGTGAAGGAGGCTTGAAGCTTTGGGACATAAAAGTTGAGAGTGTGCTGGATGCATGCTGACAGTTAGTTCCATAAATCTGTATTGGCTGAAAGTTGCAGAAGCTCGAGTTTGGCAGTTGGATGTGGTGGTGATGGTGGTGTCCCTGGTAGCACTTGTGTGATTATACCTGGGGTGTAGTGTTTCATGAGGTGACTGTTGGAGTTGGGGACATTCAGTAGTTTGGGGGTTGTCATGTGGAGGTGACCAGGCCAGGAGCTGTTCTGTGATCTCAAGATGTTCTCTGTAGGTCGGTGCTGCCCTGAGGTGAAGCCCCAGCCAAGTCTGTGCTTCACTCCTGGTCAAAGCTGTAGCTGAATTAAACAACGGAAGGACGAATGTCCCCTTAGCTGAGCTGGTGCATAACGCTCACCCCAAGTGCTCAGCTGTTCATTGCTGAAGTTTCATCTCAAGTGATGGCTTGGGAAGCATCTCCCTGAGCTCCCAGCAGAGTCTGCTCTGCTCCCAACACCCGCTGTCTGTCTCGGGGTTACTGCCTGCCAGCCTGCACGGGTGTTTACTCTGCTGAAAGCAGAGGAGTCTGGTAGATGTTGTGCTGCAGTCACTAAGCAGGCATCTGAATGAGCTTCTAAAAATAGCTTATCCTTTTCCAAGAAAGTGAGGTGCTGTCTAACTTGGGCCAAACCCAAGATGGGGAATGGGAAGTACAGCATTGGTCAGGTGACTCTATTGTAAAATAAACTTTTTGAGGTGATGATTGGAGTGGCTGCATTGCTGGTTTAGAGCCCCATACAGCTTCACAGATCCATACTGTTATTCCTCAGACAGAGATCAGAACATCAGTTAGTGCCTGCAGGATAGTTTCTCCTTTGAAGGTGGATTTTCCTCTGAGATCTTTAACTGGAAATTCTTTGAAAAGTAATATTGCTCAAGAGCATTGTGATAGACATTTGCTTGCAACTTCTCTGTTCTTTAGCAGCTGGGTTACTTCAGGAAAAGCCATTCTTCATCTGCATACAACTCTGAGGTTGAACCCAGTTGGGATAGTGTAATGTTTGAATGGGAAATGTACGTGCTGCCCACAGAGAGATCATCCCATGCCTGCTTGGTTAGTCTTCGTGTCTGGCACGAGGCAAGCTTTCCCTCATCCTTTAATTTATAATCCTGAGTGGCCTTTTTTGCATAGCATTATTCTTTTTCAGGTACATGAGCCCATGTTCAAAATCTTTATGGCTTTTAATAACTCTCCATCTGTCATGACATTTCTGAAAAACTGGAGGGAGGCTGCTCCTGCCTAGTTTGCCTCAAAGCTGCATTTTGGCATATGATGGCCAACTGAATGGTTTAGCCTGGCAAATACTGAGTGATACTTAGTGGCTTTCTTCCTCTTCTTTGACAGGTCACAGGGTTGCCTTCTCAGGTAGTGATAGTGACTGTTCTGAGGTCACCAATACACTCAGGAATGTCACCAAACACAAGTGACACACTGGTCATACTACTTGTGGTTGTAAATGAAGCAAAAGTGTTTTGTGGAAGGAGCCTTTGTGCTGTAGATGGTTCTGGTGACTGGTTGGTAAGAAATGGAAAAAATGATCATTCCCAGGCTATTGGGCCAAAGCCAGTATTAACGTATCCCACTGGAAAAGTAAGATAACAGAGCTCTCTTTGAAAATAAAGCAAGTTGTAATTGTGGATTGACAAGTAGTTGTCAAAAATATGGCAAGTACTGATTTAGTAGCCAGAGATAAAATAATAATGACTTTAGGACCCAGAATAACAAAATGAAGAAAAGATCTGTAGCAGCCACAGGAACTTGGAGTGCAAGTCAGGAAATTGCACAGGGTGAGCAGCTGATCCCTCAACGTTTCTAAACCTGACTGTTCTTAGGTACTTGTTATTTCTCTGTGCCTTCTCTGGGTTGCAGCCCACATGTGTCTCTGGTGACAGCTCTCCCTCTGTCAGGGCTGGGGACCCCTTCCGTGCCCGGCAGTGCTGCAGTCACAGCGATGTTTACATCCTGCTGTAGCCCACGTGCTCTGCAGCGGGCAGGCGTGGCTGCAGCGCTGGGAGTGGGCAGCGGGGCACTCCCACAGCTGCTCTGCTCCGCTTGCCCTGCTGCAGCACTGAAGTTGGGAAGCAGTAGCTTCTCCCTTTCTGGGAATGGCCTTCAGGGCTTCTGTGTGATGCAAGGTGTCTCAGGCAGAAGCAATGTATTCTGGCATCATTTTATTTCTTTTATCTTGCTTTATCATTGGGATTTTTTTGTTTTCTTGTCATCTGCTGCAAGTGCAAAGAGCAGATAGGCAGCAGGGATGTGAGGAGGGGCAGGGCCACCCCCTGCTCCAGCAGGTGTGGTGGTGGCTTACAGCTGGTGGTGGCTTGCAGCGATTAACTGCAGCCCAAGGGGGTACGTGTTGTATTTAACTGGCCAAAGCGTTGTCTGCATTGAGAACCTGGATGTCCACCTGGTCAGGGCATACTGTGTTTGAATTGTTTACACTGGGGCTCATCAGACACAAACCAGGCAGAAAAGTTTTAGAAATACTTTGATCTAAAGCCTTGCTCCTTTTCGTCTATCAGACTGTGGTGTCACTAGCCGAGATGCTCTTCCTGATCTTCCCTGTAAGTAGGTGAAGTAGGAATTCCATGTAAAAAGGATGAGGCAGAACACAAGGAAATGGTGTTACTTCTCTGTGCAGCTCACCTTCTTCTTTCGCAGTCTTGTCCCTTTTCACTTGCAGGAATTCCTGCAAGTGCCTGCCCTTCTTAAAGCTTAGCAGCCACATTGCACAGGGCTTTGAAAGGATAAAGAACAAGTGGCATCTGTTTCCAAAGTTCATAGGAAAGTTAAGACTGGCCAACTAAATACTTGAGGTGAAAATGGGTTAGGAAAGGTAGAATGACATATAAATAAATAGATGTTCAAAAGATGCCACACGTTTGGGTGGCAGATGAACTGGATTGACACCTACAGACTCCTGATACACCTGCCTCATTGTGGGCAGCAAGCCTTTAACCTCGTGCCTCTTTCAGAGGAAAGAGCTTCACAGCAGAAGTCAGGTTTTCATCTCTCCTTAAGACCAAGTCTGAAGGAAATTAAAAAGAGAGGATTTACTTAAGTTTGCAGGAAGTTGGGCTGCGTTTGTACTAGAATAATACGCACAGAAACACTTCTTTTGCTGGAGTGTGTCTTTAGGGTGGTTCGAATAATAGCTTACAGAAGGAAAGCTTTGTTGTTTGATATGAGCAGCAGATTTTGTGCATTAAGGGTTTGTTCCTGTATATATTTGTAATTTGTTTTCCTGTAACTCTTTTTGATTGTTCCATAGCTGTAAACTGTAGTTGCTGTGTATGTGTATATAAAAGTTGTATTTCCTTTTTAGCAGTTCTTTGTTAGAAGAACAAATGCCAGTATCTTTTTTTGGGGAAGGGAAATCCTCTGGAATCCTTTTGTGCTTCAGTCACAGTGGAGTTCATTTCAACATTAATATCCATGTCCTCAAACTTCCATCCACTTTCTCATTGCAGGATGAACAGTTTTTAGGTTTTGGTTCAGATGAAGAAGTCAAAGTACGAAGTCCCACCAGGTCCCCCACAGGTGAGTTCAAGTTGCAGGATTGGGTGTTGACTTTCTGTTCTCTTTTGTGATGATTTTGCTGTGCCTCTCCTGATTGTTCCACCAAATCTCATCCACCATAAAATCTACACCAGTCTTTAGATTCAGTGCAGTTAGTTTTGGATTCTCTATGTCTGATCTGTAAAGGAACATGGAAACTTTGAGTAAAAGAGTTATACTGATGAAACCAGTATTTGAAACCTCATGTCAGTGTTCTGGAGAGGCAGCTATTTAAAGACTAAGGGTCTGAAACTGGTTTGGCTATTTTAGTGTCTTTCAGTAGATTCCTTACTGCCTGTGTTGTCAATAAATGCTGTCACCAGAGCACTCTGCTCTTCCACCATAATCATCTGCTCAGCTTGGCTTCAACAGCAAACTGTGGTGGAGCACCTTGCTAGTGCAAGGGAAGATCCAGAGCTGAAATAGCTGGGCTTGGTGAGGGTGCAGTGAAATGCATTGGTCAAGGTGGGTAATCAAGTCTTGTGCTTGATGGCTCCAAGTCAGTGCCAAGTATTAACTGTGTTTCAAAGCTAAGGCCAGCTTTTAGTAAATTGTCTTGTATCAGCCTTGTGTAGGTTGTTCTTGCTCTCTTGACCTCTCCCTCAGCAGTGCAGATGGATGGCACTTGAAGGATTTTTTTTTGTTGTTTCAACTGGCTGTGATCTGCTTAAAAAAACAAATAAAAATTCATCTGTTTAAAAGGTAACATGTCCTCTTGAGAATTATTGTTCCCTTCCAGCATGAGGTTGGTACTGGGCTTGTGCAATTGCATACATAATTGTTGGGAAAAGACTAGCTTGCATTTTTAAACAAGTTATCTATGTAGTATTTTATGTGGGAAAAGAGGTTTGTTGGGAAGGTACTCTCTTACATGTAGTGATAAAACTGGTTTTATTTGTTGATTATATGAAACATTTTGGCAACATATGGGCAACATGACTGATACTGAGTAAATACTTGTGTGACCTGAGTAATGCTCATCCCACACTTGGAGACATTTAATATGTTCCCTGCATTCTCTACTTCCCTCCCAGTTAAATCGAGTCCACGGAAACCCCGCGGGAGGCCCCGGAGCAGTTCTGACCGAAGTTCAGCTGTACTCTCAGACTCTTCATCAGTGTGTTCCCCTTCAAGCAAGTCTGAAACCACATCCATGGAGAAAGTAAAGAAGAAGGAGTCAAAAAGTGGGGAAAAAAGACGAGGAAGACCTCCAACACTTACAAGTGTGAAGTTCAAATTGTCACAGGAGAAGAACACATCGGACATTCAGAAGGGCAGCAAAGAAGAAAAAGAGAGTCTGAAAAAAATCAAAAGATCACCATCCACTACATTTCAGCAAGCAACTAAAATCAAGAAATTAAGAACTAGTAAGCTTTCCCCACTGAAATCTAAATTTAAGCCTGGGGGAAAACTTCAGATTGGGAGAAAGAGCGTTCAGATTGTGCGCAGGAGAGGCAGGCCACCGTCCTCTGAACGTTTAAAGACTTCCTCAACCTTAGTCATAAACTCACAGCTGGAGAAGCCCCAGAGGATTCGCAAAGAAAAGGATGGCACGCCGCCTCTCACGAAGGAAGAGAAGGCTGCTGTCAGACAGAGTCCACGCAGGATTAAACCTGTTAGGATTATACCTTCCACCAAAAGGACAGATGCTGCGATTGCTAAGCAACTCTTGCAGAGGGCTAAAAAGGGAGCACAAAAAAAGATTGAGAAAGAAGCAGCCAAACTGCAGGGCAGGAAGGGGAGAACCCAGCTCAAAAATATTCGACAGTTCATCATGCCAGTTGTGAGTGCAATCTCTTCACGGATTATCAAAACACCCAAACGGTTTATTGAGGATGAAGACTACGATCCTCCTATTAAAATATCCAGACTAGAATCCACACCAAACAGCAGGTTCAGCACTACATCTTGTGGCTCCAGTGAAAAATCCAGCGCCGCTTCTCAACATTCGTCTCAGATGTCTTCAGATTCCTCACGGTCCAGCAGCCCCAGCGTGGATACATCTACAGACTCCCAGGCTTCTGAGGAGATGCAGATGCTTTCTGAGGAGCGAAGCAATACTCCAGAGGTTCACACTCCCCTGCCTGTCTCTCAGTCCCCTGAAGATGATAACAGTGACAGGAGAAATAGAAGGTTTTCAATAACAGAAAGAAGTTTTGGCCAGAGGACTGCAAAAAAGCTGTCAGCCTTACCAAGCATGCCGCAGCAGCAGTCCTCCTCCTCTCCTCCTCCCCCGTTGCTCCCTCCCCCCCCACCGCTGCAGCCTGCTTCAAGCATCTCAGACCATACCCCTTGGCTTATGCCTCCAACCATACCGTTAGCCTCACCCTTTCTTCCTGCTTCTGCTGCACCGATGCAAGAGAAACGAAAGTCAATTCTGCGAGAGCCAACATTTAGGTGGACCTCCCTGAAACATTCCAGGTCAGAGCCACAGTACTTCTCATCAGCAAAGTATGCCAAAGAGGGTCTTATTCGCAAACCGATATTTGATAACTTCAGACCCCCGCCGCTGACACCGGAGGACGTTGGCTTTGCATCTGGCTTCTCAACACCAGGTGCGACAGCTCCCACGCGCCTCTTTTCACTTCACTCTGGAGCCAGGTTTGATATGCACAAGAGAAGTCCTCTGCTGCGAGCACCACGATTCACACCAAGCGAGGCCCACTCCCGGATCTTCGAGTCTGTGACCTTGCCCTCGTCGGTCGGTCGCGCCACCACGGGGACCTCTGCCACAGGCACGTCCTCCCGGCGACGGAAGAGGAAAGCGTTCAGCCCCATCCGATCAGAGCCCAGATCTCCTTCCCACTCCATGAGGACGAGGAGCGGAAGGCTTAGTACCTCTGACCTGACAGCTCTCACCCCACAGTCTTCTGTCTCTTCCTCATTAACTAGTATTTCAGTTAGTTCTCTTGCCACTAGTGCCTTAAATTCAACTTTTACTTTTCCCTCCCATTCCCTATCGCAGTCTGGGGAATCAGCAGAAAGAAGCCAGAGACCAAGGAAGCAGACGAGCACTCCAGCAGAGCCTTTCTCATCTGGTAGCCCTACTCCTCTCTTCCCCTGGTTCACGTCAAGTCCCCAGACAGAGAGAGGCAAAAACAAGGACAGGGCAGCAGAAGAACTCTCCAAAGATAAAGATGCTGACAAAAGCCTGGAGAAGGACAAGAGCAGAGAGAAAGACAGAGAGAGAGAAAAGGAGAATAAACGGGAGTCAAAGAAAGAGAAAAGGAGAAAAGGGTCAGAAATACAGAGTAGCACTGCTTTGTTTCCTGTAGGTAAAGTGCCCAAAGAAAAAGTCAGCGAAGACGCTGCAGCATCATCATCTGCCAAAAAAACTGCCGGGCGGAAGAAGTCTACAGCAGTAGATCCCACAGCAGATGTTTCCACTGCTACTCTGGTAGATACGACAGCTGTCAAAACCAAAACTTCCAAGAAAGGTAGAGGGGGGCTGGAGAAATCAGACTTGGACCTCAGCCCCACTGTGCCGTCTTTGGAGAAGGAAAAATCTCTGCGTCTTTCTGCTCCTTCACCAAGCACTGTTAAACATTCTGCTTCCTCCATCAGTTCTATGTTGGCTCAAGCAGACAAACTGCCAATGACTGACAAGAGGGTAGCCAGTCTTCTGAAAAAGGCAAAAGCCCAGCTGTACAAGATTGAGAAGAGCAAGTCCCTCAAGCAAGCAGATCAGCCAAAAGCACAGGTACTCCTTTTTCCAAGTTGGGTTTTTTGCTAGAGTGCATCTTACTTTGAACTTGTCCTGAAAGTCACGAGTAGCTTTTGTATACTGAGCGTGAAGAATTAATGTGCCAAGCTAAGCAGCTGTTAGTGCAACAGATGGCAAACGACCCGAAAACAAGAAGCTCTGGGCAGAAGCTGAGGGGAAGAGGGAGCTGCTGTGTAGTCAGCTCAGACAAGAGCTGCATGCATTTTGGAGACCAGCACAGCATAGCTGTTTATTGGGTTTCTCTGAACAAATCTAAGCAAAGCGATTATCTAGAGTAGTACTTGCTCTGAAAAGTGCAGTTCCAGCAAAGTGCAATCTGTCTTGGCCTCCAGGTTTCTTGGGGGCCCTCCTCCAGTGTACAGTTGGCTTCTGAAGAAAAGTTGCTTCTTGATCTTCCTGGTTTTTGACTTTATGCAGCTCTCTGACTTATAGGAGGGAGGAAGATCCATTGGAATTTTGCATCTGATTTGGGGAACTGCTTCCTACCACTTTCCTCTTTTCGCTCTTCCCCACCCGAAAACCACCCTTTTCTGCAGTTCTCTTTACCTGCCAGAAAGGGAGGCGAGATACATTTTCAGGGAATACTTTTTATTAAAACTCTTACTTTTCATAACAGCACTAGTGTTGAAAATCACTAGTACATATTTCAAATAGAGAAACCTTCAGCTGTTTGTCTCTGAAATGAAGATGCCCATGCATCTGTATGACTGGCCTGGTGTAGCAGAAGCCCAGATTCTCACAGTTGCTGATTTGGGATAGTTCTTTCAGTGGGAGATATTCCAGAATCTTAGCAAAATATGGAAAATGGCACTAAAATGCTCCATTTGTTTAGCACGTCAGTAAACCCAAGCTCCTCACCTGAAACATCAGCAGCTGCAAAGCTCTCAAACAGCCTTATCTACTGCTGGCTTCTGCTGGATCAGTCAGCATCAAGCACTGCTCCAATTCCAGTGGACTCTTGATTTTTTTAATCTCAGTGCCTTGATAATATGGCTTCATGAGGTAGCTGGCTTTCCAGTAGTGGATGGAGACTTACCTAGTAATTCCAGTTGAGTCAAAACTCTTGTTCTCTTGCATTTATCCTTTCTTGGATAACTGAGGCTTAGAAGACCGAGTCTGTTTTTAGCCTGATTCTAACAAACTGCAAGCTAAGATATAATTTGCTTAGAAGTCTCTATTACATGTTTTTCAGTCTCATTTTGGTAACTTTCTTAGGAATACTGTCTGCTCTCGTGTTCTGAACTCTAGGGGCAAGAGAGCGATTCATCGGAGACGTCGGTGCGAGGCCCGCGGATAAAGCACGTTTGCAGGAGGGCAGCTGTTGCGCTGGGCCGCAAGCGAGCCGTGTTCCCTGATGACATGCCCACTCTGAGTGCCTTACCATGGGAGGAGCGGGAGAAGATTCTGTCTTCCATGGGCAATGATGGTGAGTTGGGATTTCTAGTTTTCATCTGTGGGTCCGTACAAAGTCAGCTTCTGTTGACTGCTTAAATGAGGACTTCAAGTGATTAGCAAGAGAAAGTATGTTAAAGAGCTCTGGGCTCTCCATTACAGCACCACTCAAACAGGGTTAATCCTTTAAGCTGTTAGGAGTTGTGTTAAATAAGTGTGTTCTGCACCAAACCTGTGTTCTGCCGAGGGCACGTGTGCATGTGTACACACATGTGTACACACAATCACATGCATCTGTGTGGCTCTGCAGATTGACTTAGCTTCATGGGCTAAATTAGACACTCCTGAAACATTATTTGACATCAGAAAATTCACATTAGAAATGTTCTTTTGGTAGATAAGTCATCGATAGCTGGCTCAGAAGAGGCTGAACCTCTTGCTCCACCCATCAAGCCCATTAAGCCTGTCACCAGAAACAAGGCACAGCAAGAACCTCCGGTGAAGAAGGGCCGGCGCTCCAGGCGCTGCGGGCAGTGTTCGGGCTGTCAGGTTCCAGAGGACTGTGGTGTCTGCACCAACTGTCTGGACAAACCCAAGTTTGGTGGGCGCAATATAAAGAAGCAGTGCTGCAAGTAAGTGTGTTTGAGAAGCTGTTGAGCTAATCCCTGCTCTGAGTGGGATAAATGTAACCAAACTCTGGGCCAGGAGCAGCAGGTTTGCCATGTGTCATGGGCTTGGGCTGAACTTGACCTGGTGTGAGGCTTGATCAAACCAAGGGACTGTTAACAGTTTGAGAGTCAAGACCACAATTCAAGGTGCAGTAGTTAGGAGCTCTTTCTCTGGAGTTCACTTCTAGTTCATTCTCCTCAGCTGGATGGAAGTGGCAGAGTATTGAGGATTGTTCGGTGTAAGATCTGTGGCTTTTGTTAAGCAGTACAGGATTTTGCAAGGAAGGCAATATGCACGTAAATATTTATCTCTTATTCTTCTAGATTGCGTTCATGAAGAGCTTGTGTTTTCAAGCTGGTGCTTATTTAGCTTATATACACTTTGTAAATCAAAGGTGTCTCTGGATATCATTAAGAAATGCCACTCTTCCATGATTTCGTCTGTCATTTCTATACATATCACTTAGACTGAACCTTTTTCTTTTTTAAATTGCTGTATTAAATAGATTTTACTAGACTAGATAAACTGTGTGAAAAGGCAGCAGCTAAAGTGGCACCAGTAGATTGTTGTGGTATAATAGCTATTTATAAGCCTTGCTGTGAGATTTGCTGTGTGAGAACACTGCAGACTTGAAGGAGTCTTACTCTCAGCAGCTTTGCCCAGGCTTTGGGCTGAGTTTCAGAGTTGTGAGCCCTGCTACAGGAATGGAGGCAGAAACAAAGCCTAGCCAGTCTACAGAAGACATTTTATGCCAAGAATAAGACAAATAGGGAATAAAGTTGAATAAAATTAGCAGAAGGCTTGGTCCCCTAATCCAGTCCCACTCCAAGAGTGTTTGGTTTTGTCTGAACAGAAGTAGTGTATGTATTGATAATGTTATTTTCCGTTTTTGATGTTGAGTATTTACAGACTGCCCTCCTAATGTCTGCATCTTTGTTCTGATTTAGTGATATGCTCTTTCTTTTTAGAATGAGGAAATGTCAGAATCTACAGTGGATGCCTTCAAAAGCTTATCTCCAGAAGCAAGCTAAAGGTAGGCTAAAAGACTTGCCTTGAGTATAGGACAAGACAGAAGTTTTTCTTTTCATAGGTTTTGCTCTCTGTGCTGTTGTTTTAGCTACACTGAGCTTATAAAGGTTATTCTTTATAACCTTTATAACCTGGGAGCCAGCCTGCCTGCACTGTTGGTGGCAGGTGCAAGGGGCAGGAGAGATGTGAGTACTGACAGACATTGTACATGCCAGTGTCTCTCAGCACTGGACTGGTGCTGTCTGTTTGTTTCCCTCCTTTTGCTTCCTTTTCCTTCCTCACAAAGTCTACTCTCAGCTCTGAATCTGTGTTAGTGCAGGAGGGTGTTGCTTATTGCTGTTGCAAAATAGGGGCCCAAGGTGTGCGAGAACATGGATTGAAGTACAAGCCAGGTTTATTTTTTGAGTACGGTTTTTTCTTTTGTATGACAGAATAACAAAGTTCTGAATCAAAGTGTCTGTATCCTTGCTTTAAAAGAGCAGTAAATCATTTGAAGTCACGCAATTTTGTTTGTGTTGCTTTATCTGTGCTTCTTTTTCTTAGCTGCAAAAAAGAAAGAGAAGAAATCCAAGACAAATGAGAAGAAAGAAAGCCATTCTGGAAAAAGCCAGTTGGACTCTGGACAGAAACAAACTCCTCAGGCTGTTGTACCGAGAGAAGACAATTCTGGGAAGAAGAGCAATGAGCCTGCCCGTAAGCCTGTTGAGGAAAAGCATGAGGATGGGAATTCCTCCATTCCTGTGTCAGAGCCCAAACAGGTCCCTGCATCTGGTACCAGAAAGACTGGCAAGCAGATGTCCCAGCAGACGTTCCAGCTCCCTCCTTCTCAGCCACCAAGCTCAGGACCTTTGAAAAAAGAAGCACCTAAACTTAGCACTTCTGAGCCCAAGAAAAAGCAGACTCCCCAGCCAGAAATAGGTAAATGGGACTATTTATCCTCAATATGTTTGAGTCATCTTAAGTAACAATACTGCTAAAAGCTGATGCATTTTAAATCTGATGAATGCTTTATGGTGTGTTGAAATCGCAGCAGAGTACTTTGGAAATTTTGCTTTGAACTGGCTTCCTTTTTATTGAGCCACAGTGTATGTTAGGGCAGGGAGAAAGATGGCTGTCCTGGTTGGGACTCTTGAGCTGTATAGTTGTGGCAGTCTTGAAGTGTATTTTCAGTATTGTTAAATCTGTCAACTTCCCATTCTGAATGTGAAACCAGGAGGATGTAATCTTTTACTACAAAAGTATAGTCCACTATTGTATGTAGTGCAGAGTGTGAACAGTCATCAGCCAGGCAGCTCTGGGATTTCTGTGGCTTTGCACGCACAATGCTCCAGATTGTGAGCAGAGCAAACTCTTCTTCTAGTCTTACCTCAAAGAAACTGCTCATAGCTGGAGAGGCACAGCCACAGAAGAGGGTGGAAAAGTTATAGTCTAAAGCTCATCGCACATTACCCAGCTGATTTTTTTCCCTTTTCTTCTCTACAGGTGGCTGTTAGTTACTTGAAATACTCATAATTTTTCCCCCCCTTCCTAGGCACAGAACAAAGCAAACAGAAAAAAATTGCTCCCCGTCCAACTTTCCCTGTGAAACAGAAACCAAAAGAAAAGGTGAATACTGTTTTTTATACAGTCAGTAAAATCTCAAGCACCTGGAACTTCTGTCTAGAAAGTAGAACCATATTGCTTAAGCCTTTGCAGATTTTTTTATTTGGTTCTTAAAGATGTTAGGTTTTCCCTTGTGGCAGTATGTGGATAGCAAAAACCATGGCCTATGCCTAAGATTCAGTACAGGTGTTACTTTGAAATCTAAGATTTGTGTGTTGGAGGGTGGAGGCTAGCTTTTCTGTAAAAAGTGAACTACCTTTGTCTCAGAAATAAGCTCGATCATAAAAAAAAAGAATTGTCTTATGTAAACCTGAGAGAGAAGTGACTAGAGCCTGTTTATACCCAGAGTTGCCCCACTGCACCCAAACACCAGCCCGTGGTCTGATGAAAGAACAGTGTGATGGTAGAGCACATGGAATTAGGACTGTAGTGGCATATGGAGTGCTCTTAGGGAATGGTTTGTAGAACGGTCACTTCTTGCAGCTTTGTAACACTTTGTTAATTTTGTGCTGGTTTGGGGGTTTGTCTGTGAATTATTTATGGTATTGGATGTAACTGCTGGTTAAGCTCTAACATCCAGAGTTGGGATTAATGCAGGCTCCTTTGCTTGACCAGGAAAAGCCCCCTCCTCTAAGCAAGCCAGAGAGCAACACACTGAATTTGCTCAGCACTCTGACTAACGGCAGCAGTTCCAAGCAAAAGCCACCTACAGATGGAGTCCACAGAATCCGAGTGGATTTCAAGGTAGAGGACAAAATGTTTTAAGTATTTGAATGTCCCCTGGCTTTCAGACACTGGAACTAGAGTCCCCTGAAAGTGCTGGCAGTAACTGCTGAGTTTGTGTGTCTGGTGCCTTTCAGAGGGAACCGCAAAACAGGAGCCTCATGACAAGTCACTTGGTTGATTTTTAAAAGCTTGTTATGCCTTTTTTTTTCTTATAATTAGAGTACTGGATGAAGAGACACTTAAAGCTTTAAAACCTTAACTGTCAATGTGTGAGGATGAGCAAGAATTTGAGGTTTATGAAGAATTATTCCATTAAGATGGAACTTTAAAACCTTACCACAACTTGAGCCAACAAGATTTGGGGAAAATGTTAGTAACTTGTAATTCACAACGTTTGGGGTATATCTGGGGTTTTAAAATGATAACTCATGTACATTTTTGAACAACAGTGTTGAAATAATAATAAAAAATATTTTCCTAATAATTTTTCAGTCCATCTATAAGTGTTGATACTGGAGATCATAGTGAGATCTCATAAGTGTTTTATACAAATATGGAGCTTTAATAAAGTATAATTCTTCTGAAATTCCACTTCTAGTAATACTTGTGCAATTGTGAAAAGCCTTGTCCTGTTCCTTAGGTTTGCCTTCCCTAAAAGGAAGGCTCTAGCATGCCTCTAGCAGGAACAGTGCCGAGGTGACTCTCCCAGAATACACTGTAAAGTAGACTGAGGTAGACCTTGAAATTATTTCAGTTTGAGGCGTCTTAATCACAGGCCCAGAACTGAACAGTGGCGTGAGCATTTTGTACTGATGTTGTATTGCCTTGTTCTGCTTGGTGATGTGTCCTTTTGTACTTTCAGGAGGACTGTGAAGTGGAGAATGTTTGGGAGATGGGTGGGTTAGGCATCGTCACCTCGGTACCTATTACTCCCAGGGTGGTGTGTTTTCTCTGTGCCAGCAGTGGACATGTGGAGGTAAAGCATTGTGTTCTGCTGTTGATGACTTAATTACAGCACTGTATTGTTACAAGACTAAATAAATAAAAATTATAATGACCTTAATCCAGAAGAAACTAAAACAATACCTGTAAATCTGTCCTTGCTAGAATTTGTCCCAAGATACTAAAGGGCAAGGTATTTAAAAACAGTTTGGAAACCTCAAGAGTGCTTTTTTTGGAGTTGTATGAGTTGAGCATATTTGAAAGCACACATTTCTCTAAATTTGGAAACTCATATCTGATGTAAAGCAGGAGCTTTGCTCTCTTTTAGCGTGGAATAAGAAAGACTGCCCAATGGTGCTAAAGGGTTTTAGGAAGCCTTGAGTTTTGCAGGTGTGTCCATACCTGCCAAGAGCTGCAAACTGTTACAGAAACATAACTGGAAAGGTTCTGGTGCTGCCTAAAAAGCTGGATTGACATGTGTTAAATGCATTTCCAGGTTTAGATAGGTGCCTTCTCAGCATCTTCAGACCAGCTGAGCTCGGTGCTGTTGATCTAGCAGGGCCTGGGTTCTGATGACTTTCTGATGAGGGGAAAAGGGGGTTAAGTTCTGGATGTGGACATCAGTGTACTTGAGGTCCATGAAGGCCCTGTGGGGCATGGAGCCATCCCCTTCTTAGTCAGGGGCCCCCAGGGGACAAACCATGGGATTCCCATGTCCCCTGTGAGCCTGCAGTGTCTGTGCTCTGAGGATGATTGTTTTTCTGATGCGACCACCCTTGTACAGGATACAGAGAAACTAGAAGTGCTTTGTAATGGTGAAGTGGGCTGAACAGAGGGAGAGATTCTCTTTGGTCTGCATGTCCCTACTTCACACACCAAGTGTGTCTTCTGGTGCAGTTGGCTTGTAGTACAGGGAGGAGGTGAAGGAGGGAGATCCTGAAGAGCCCTACAGGCCTTTAGCAATGCTCAAAGCACTTTGTTAACAGGTACCAGATTCCCGGTGGCTGTGAGGTGTCCAGTTGGTATTTAGGGTACCTGAAATACAGAGTTTCCCTCCTAAAATCTTGTTCTGTCAGTTGTAAAGCAGAATTCAAAATAGTTCAGAGCACAAGGGGGCTGGTTTGGGAACTTGGAGCAGTTTCTGCTTTGCTAAAACCTGCCTCTCCCCCCTTGCAGTTTGTATATTGCCAGGTCTGCTGTGAGCCCTTCCACAAGTTCTGCCTGGAGGAGAGCGAGCGGCCCCAGGAAGACCAGCTGGAGAACTGGTGCTGCCGTCGCTGCAAGTTCTGCCACGTCTGTGGGAGACAGCACCAGGCCACCAAGGTACCCCAAAACCACTGTCAGACCCAGCAGCACCCCCACTGCTCCCAGGGCTCCTCTGGCTCCAGAGGTTGGCCAGCAAGCGTGTGCCAGGAGCAGAGTCTCTGTGCGCTGGGGAGGAGGCCTCTTGGGTTGCTCCATTGCAGCTTCTTTCTCATGACCTGAATTGGGGATCCAATAAAAACTGAAAAAGTCCAGAATTTTGCATCCCTTTGCAGGGTGTCTGTACCAATGCTTTTTTCTCCTATTCCTGTAGCAGTTGCTGGAGTGTAACAAGTGCCGAAACAGCTATCACCCTGAGTGCCTGGGCCCAAACTACCCAACAAAACCCACCAAGAAAAAGAAAGTTTGGGTGAGGGATTTTAATTTCTTTTTTGGATAATTCATTTGTTGACTGATGGTAATGCCATGGAGTAGAGCTCTGCAAGTGATTTGCTCTGAGGCAGTTCCTCATCTGTTCAAGGCAAGGTGCCTCTTGTGTCAGAAGTAGACATAGATAGTGAGGTAGCTGGTTGGTAAGATGCTCTGAGAAAGCAGAATTGTTAGAGATTACCACTTTTTTCAGTTGTAGTAAGTTGTAAGATCATAGTAAGTTTTTTGGTCATAGTCCCATAACATGGAAGAAGGTCTTTAAAATGGAAGTGTTTACTTTGTTAACAAACCTGTTGATAGCAGCATTGAGAGACAATTTGGATTAATTCGCTAATTTGTCTTTCAAGCTTTTGTTCTAAAAAGTGCCTGCCTTCTAAACTATTGTGGTGTATTTGCTACTAAGACTTCGTGTATGTTTCCTTCTACAATGTACAGAGTTTAAAAACTGTTAATATAGGACTCTATATTTTAGATCAGAAGAAATGCCACAACTACATGTGTTTTAGGTGAGGGAAAGGTGATCTTTTTTTCAGTGCAAATATGAAGGACATAAAAACTATAGAGTGATTTGGTTTAGTGTTTTTTCTTGTTGCATTATCACCGTTTTACCACGAAGGAAGTGAGCTCAGTTCTTTTCAGTGAAAGTTTCAGCATTTAAAATTCCTTGTTCTATTGGGTAACATCTCTGCACTCATGAAATAATAAAAATTATGAGATGTGTTGAAAGCACAGAAACTGCTGGATAAAAGCAAGTAATTCTTGCTAAATGAATTACTTTTCCAGATATGTACCAAATGTGTTCGCTGCAAGAGCTGTGGATCAACAACACCAGGCAAAGGGTGGGATGCACAGTGGTCTCATGACTTCTCCCTGTGTCATGATTGTGCCAAACTCTTTGCTAAAGGTATGTAAAGTTGTGATTCTTTACAGCAGGAGCTTCCTCAGCTGCTTGGGTTTGAATCAGCCAGTGTGACTGGGCAGAGGGCTAGCATGGCACCTGGGCTTGGCGTGGTCCAGGCAGCAATGCAGGCTGGTTCTGGTTGAGCCTGAAAGTGCACATAACAGTTCAAAGCCAGGATCTCACACTGTGCAGTGGCTCACCAAAGTCACCACTGCTTTATTGTCAGAGTTTGGGGCTTTCAGCATGTAAACACTGCCATATAAAGGAATTATTACACATCCGTTATTCCAAGGTTTCAATAGCAGTTGAGGAAAAGACATTTTAAAATACTTTGGATTTAAAAGCAACATTTCTATTGTAAAGTGGTTGTTCCTTGTGTTAGTTGCTGTACATGATGCCTTTGAACCTCAGAGGGCATTCTGAGGAAGAATCTTAGGATAGAAAGTCTTGAATGTTGCACCTAATCTCTTGCCTATGTGTCCTCTCATTTTGCTCTTGCATATAGTATTTTGTTAGTCTCACCTTGCCCAAAAAATGGCTGTCCAGCCATGGAATTCTAAAGTAGTTGGTGGTCTTCAAAGTTACTTCTTGTAGCCTTGTAGCAGTAGAGGGGACTGTACTGGCAGTTTACTGGGAGGGGTGTTCGAAGCTGCCTTCTTAACACACCAGTAAGTAACCACACAGCCTTTAAGGTGTGTTTGGCATCCAGGCTTCTGATAAGATCCAATTTGTTTGCAGGAAATTTTTGTCCTCTCTGTGACAAATGCTATGATGATGATGACTACGAGAGCAAGATGATGCAGTGTGGGAAATGCGACCGCTGGGTCCACTCCAAATGTGAAAACCTTTCTGGTAAGGAAATCCTTGTCCCCTCAGTACTGAAGAACATGGGGCAATGATTAGACCGAAGCAATCAAGTCTTGGACCTTTCTACTAGTGTTACTTTACCACGCTCACCTGTTGGGACCTACCTGAAAAATGTCTGTAGAGTGACAACAGGTAAACCAGTGCTAATACCAATGACATCCTGAAAACACAGGACTTTCCTCAAAAGCAGTGTTCCTCAATTAGCTGTACAACGGGATTTTGTTACATGACAAGTGTCAGGCAGTAAGTGCAGGGCAGGGATTTTTCCCTGTATCCTTCAGTAAAGCAATTCAGATGGTTATCTTGTCTTCTTTTGTCTCCAGATGAAATGTATGAGATACTCTCCAACTTGCCTGAGAGCGTTGCATACACCTGCATTAACTGTACAGAGCAGCATCCTGCAGAATGGCGTCTGGCACTGGAGAAGGAGCTGCAGATTTCCTTGAAGCAGGTTTTAACAGCCCTGTTGAATTCCAGAACTACCAGCCACTTACTGCGCTATCGACAGGTAAGCTGGAGCCTGTGCCCTGTTGGTGTTACTCTGGCTTGAAGTGTAAATGGCATGCAGTTGAGTTGTTGAGGTGTTGCTGTGCCTCATACTGCAGAAGTGTCTGCATCGTACTTGACACATGTGCTGTGGTTTATTTATATTTTTTCTTTCTTTTGTTGATTCCTTTGGAAGCAGAGAAATGGGTATCTGTGACACAACTTGTGAAGCTGAAAGAAAAACAGGGTAAAGTTCTTCAAGGAATGGGAGGATTTAGCTTTGTGATGATAAAAGTGCTGTCTTTCTAACAGAAGAACAGGATCGTTTGTCTTGAAATACACACTCAGAAATAAAACTTCTGAGCAATGAGTTTGATCCCTATGCCTGATGGCTCTGTCCTGCTATGCACCTTATAGGTCTCAGCAGAAAGCTGGTTAAGAGCTTTTCTTTGTTGCCCCTACCTTTTGGACAGAAATTCAGAACTCAGGTCTCCTTTCCTTCACATTAGCAAGAATCTTTGGACCAATAAATGGGCTTGGGAGTGCATCATCAGGAGCAGCTGCATTTCAATAGTTAACATCCCTCTGTCTCATTGCTGATGTTCACAGGCAGCAAAACCTCCTGATTTAAATCCTGAGACAGAAGAGAGTATCCCATCCAGAAGCTCTCCTGAGGGTCCCGATCCTCCTGTCCTAACAGAAGTCAGTAAACAGGAGGAGCAGCAACCTCTGGATCTGGAAGGAGTGAAAAGAAAAATGGATCAAGGAAGTTACACTTCAGTGGTATGTCAAAGTTGTCATGTTCTGCTCTATTACTAGACACTGTGAATTGCTTTATCACATATGGTGGTCATAACTGAGCACCTTAAGCCCTTCCTTTAGGCACAAGGAAGCAGGTTATCATGCTGCTAAAAATAATTCTGGTTGGCGCTGGTTAATGTTGGACCAGACACAAGTAATTGATGCTTTTGTGGAGGTCTCTGTAGCCAGCAGGGACACTTGGTTAGACCCCATTTGCTCTTAATCAGACATTTATGTAGATAAGTGTTCAGGTCATCCTGAACATGCAAATTCTGACTGAAAGTCTGGCCAAATAGCCCTGCTGCAGTTGGTTAGCTGGAAACTGAGGATTCATGTGTGGAGGGATGATCTCTTCAGGGGTCATTTACAGAAAATGCTAGTGTTAACCAAATCAGTTCTCTTTGCATAGAGCAGCATTTTCCTCTTTTATTCCTAGAGAATTTGTAATCTTGAGGAACACTGTATATTGCAAAGTGCTTGGCAAATGTTGTGGTGCCAGATTTTGACTAAATCCTCATGAGACTGCTAGTTTAGTGGGTTTAAAACCAGTCAGTGAATGATTGTGGGTGTAGCAGCTCTGCCAGCCAGTTTACAAATGTAGAGGTCTGCTTGCTTCTTCACAGCCCAATTCCCTTTCTGCTTTTAAGTTGATGCTCTTGTTCAATCTTACAGTCATCTGAATGTTCACTTGATGCCTTAAAAAATTAGTGTGTGGTATAGCTGTGCAAAAGACAATCCCGTTAATGTGAAGTTTTGTGGATTTCTTACAGTTGGATTTTAGTGATGACATCGTGAAGATAATTCAAGCAGCCATTAATGCTGATGGCGGGCAGCCAGAGATTAAGAAAGCCAACAGCATGGTCAAGTCCTTCTTTATTCGGGTGAGCTGGCCTACAGTTACTCTGACATCTGCTTGGTATCCTACCACTGCTTGTTGATGTTGGAGTCCAAAGGTCAACCACATTTAGCCTTGCTTGGGTCTTTCCAGGAATAAAATAATACATTGTCAGAGTTGTTAATGTTAATGAAATGTTAGTTGTGCATTTACAGTACATCTTGACTGAACATCTTTGAATTTTTTGGTATGTTGTCTAATTTTTCTAATGGTATGTTGTTTTCCTTTAGCAAATGGAGCGTGTTTTTCCATGGTTCAGTGTAAAAAAGTCCAGATTTTGGGAGCCAAATAAAGTAACAAGCAAGTAAGTAATTGTTCTGTATCCAACTGCGACACCCTGCCGTTTGCCAGCTGGCCAAGCAAAACTTATTGAAAGAGCCTGTTTGTGGGGTTGGAATTTCTGTTTTTCCTTTTTTCTTTTCCTTTTTTTTTTTCCTAAGAAGTTCCTAATCCCATTCCCATGTTTGGTACACACTTTTATATTATTCATATTATAATATGAATAAAATTCATATTCACAGAATAACCAAAATTCTTAATTAGAAGTAGGTATACTGTGTGTTGGCTTGTCAGTCCTGACCTTCCTTCCCTCTCCTTCTCACACCCCCATTTGGGATGGCCCTCCTGCATCTGTTACCCTTCAAAGGAGCAGACAGCCACATCACAAACCTTAAAACGGGACTGGTGGGGAACATGTGTGGGCTGTAGGTAATTAATGGAGTTGTTGCTGGGGGTGGGTGTCAGGTAGGCAGGCCCTGGCAGGCAGGGCATGAGGGCTCTGGTGCAGCCAGGTGTGACACTGACCCCTTGCTGCATCTCAGCAGTGGTATGTTGCCGAATGCGGTGCTGCCCCCATCGCTCGACCATAATTATGCTCAGTGGCAGGAGCGTGAAGAGAGCAGCCACACTGAACAGCCCCCTCTGATGAAGAAAATCATTCCAGCTCCAAAACTCAAAGGGCCTGGAGAGCCAGATTCACCAACTCCTCTACATCCTCCTACACCTCCCATCTCTGGTAAGAGAACTGATGTCAGGATTGCCAATCCCAAACCCAGAAATGCAGCTGTCTTGGAGACCTCTGTGACCTGAAATCATTCAGAGGCAGTAACATACGAGATGTTTCTGAGCTGAGCAGACCCAGGAATGCTTTTGCACCCACCTCTTTTCCCCCAGAATTAAGGTTGTGCAGAGGCTGACATGTGCTTTGCTTTCCAAGCTGGCTACTGAAAACTCTTCTACCGTGTTCACTTATTGACAATCTCTCCAGATGAATTTTTGCCACCCTGAATTTCAAGAATAAATATTGTTCTCTCTTTTAACTCTAAGGCTCTGACAGAAGCAGAGAGGATAGTCCTGAACTGAACCCACCTCCAGATGTGGAAGACAACAGGCAGTGTGCGTTGTGCCTGAAATATGGTGATGACAGTGCTAACGTGAGTGTCTGCCCCATTCCCCTTTCTATAGGAGCCCATTTAAGCAGTGCCGTGGATTTGGTACTGTGGATAGGCTGGATGGGTGTTGTGCATTGTTGTGTCCTCTAGAACGTCTGAAAAGAACATTTCCTTCTGTGTTTTAGGATGCTGGACGTCTTCTCTACATTGGCCAAAATGAATGGACGCATGTGAACTGTGCTTTGTGGTCAGCAGAAGTGTTTGAAGATGATGATGGTTCTCTGAAAAACGTGCACATGGCTGTTATCCGGGGAAAGCAGCTGGTGGGTACAAGCAAAGAACACTTAGTTAAACTTAGTGCTGGTTTAGAATCACAAGATGGGAGCCCAGCTAAAAGATGCCTTGTGTGCATTTTTTCTTCTCTGTCCTTTCCTTGCAGTATTTTTTGATGTTATATATAGTAGAACTGACTGAAGGTATTTGGAAAGTTATTTTATCCTTGCTCAGTTCAGAAATATTGCAGAGACCAAGTGAAGCTTGCAAATGTGAGGATTGGATATGAAGCACAAGCAGGAAAGTCTGGGAAAGGCCTGGAAGAACCAATCCCCAAGTGAAAAAGTTGTTCCGTGTGAGGGATTCTTCTTCCTCGCACCTCCTCCTCCACGTCTCTCGCTTGTGTGTGTGAGTCACTGTAGTGAAATGGAGCAGCAATGAAGTGAGAGATCAAGCATTACTCTAAAGTTCTGTCTGTGCCAAAAAACCCCAACTGACAACAGCAATGGTGATCTGATTTTAGAAGAGATTAAGTTTCTGGTTTTTTCTCTTTGCTTTTGCAGAGGTGTGAGTTCTGCCAGAAGTCAGGCGCCACAGTAGGCTGCTGCCTCACTTCCTGTACTAGTAACTACCATTTCATGTGCTCACGAGTCAAGAACTGTGTCTTTCTGGACGATAAGAAAGTTTATTGCCAGAGGCATCGTGACTTGATCAAAGGAGAGGTAAGATTCTTCTTCCACTCTCTGAAGGTAGGGTTAGCCTGTAACTATGAGCACTTTTTCGAAGTTTATGTTGAATGTGTTTCTTGCTAACAAGGGCTGGACCACATTGCTCTTAAAAAGAAGTCAGTTATACAACTGGCCTGGGGAAGTTTGGCAAGTGGTGCTGTGTGATAGTTCAAAAACCAAAAGACCGAACTGAGGATCAAGTAGGACAAACTGCGTAGCATACATGTGGTGGTTCCTTTAATTAACAAGTAGTTTTGTTGGTTCTTGTTCCAGGTGGTTCCTGAGAATGGGTTTGAAGTTCTTAGGAGAGTTTTTGTGGACTTTGAAGGGATCAGTTTGAGAAGAAAATTTCTTAGTGGCTTGGAACCAGAGAACATCCACATGATGATTGGTATGATCTCGTCTCTGGATACTTGATCCATCTTTGGTGCTGGAATCTGGTTCACAGAACTGCTCCTCTCTCTGCTCAGGTTCGATGACGATAGACTGCCTAGGAATTCTGAATGACCTCTCAGACTGTGAAGATAAGTTGTTTCCCATTGGCTATCAGTGAGTATAAGCTGTTTCAAGACTCGATGTCTTTCAGTATATTTCATGTCAAACAAGCACTGAAGTAACATATGGGAAAATTGACTGTAGATTTTCCCACACTGTTGAGGAATCTCTGATTAGACCGGGTGTGCAGTGTGTTCTGCCAGGAGGGCTTTGGCCAATGTAGTTTTGAGAAACGGAAAATTTAAAACACAAATGAGGTTTACTCAAGTGTTGAGTAAATTGGTTTGTTTGAATTGTCTTGCAGGTGCTCCAGGGTGTACTGGAGCACAACAGATGCCAGGAAGCGCTGTGTGTATACCTGCAAGATCATGGAGTGCCGACCTCCAGTCATAGAACCTGACATCAACAGCACTGTAGAGCATGATGATAACAGAACAATTGCCCATAGCCCAGTTCCCCTTACAGGTAATCTTTTAAGGACTTCATAGAGGTGTATTCTCTGTATGGTTTTTGCCATGCTGCATCTCTTAAACCAAATCTCTTAAATTTGGACTAGAATCCAATTCTAGTCTTCCATGTTACAGCATCTTAAGCCTTTAAGCTCCTGGATGTACTGCAAACTTTGAAAACTTGAGCCTAACAAACACTGCTGCAGGGATGGTTTCTAGTCTACAACTCAGAGAATTTTCTAGTGATCTAAAACTTCAAACTGTGTTTGGAGTGTTGGTCTGTAATATGGAGGTTGTTCAGTACAATGTTGAATAGTTATATTGTGCTTCTGTATTTCCAAATTGCTTCCTTGTATCCAAAGGTAAAGCTGTGAAAGATTTTTTTAAGTGTTTATAATCATTGTCATTGTTAACATAGGATCTTAAACACTATATAGTGGAATTTTACATGTAAGATGAGCAATTGCTACAAGTATTTGAAAATGTTCTTACAAGAAGAAACCAGACATTATCTGATGTCAGATCCTTGACTTTGTGTTTATTTAACAAATACCCTGAGTCTCCAAGTGGAACATGATAGTAGTATATACTTTATCATACCATAGCTTTTAGGGCTCAGTGATGGCTTATACTGTTGTTTCTCTTTTATACAACAACAGAAATTCTACCGAAAGACACCCGAAATACACCTGAAATTGTAAACCCACCATCACCAGATCGTCCCTTGCACTCTCAGACCCCTAGTTCCTGTTACTATCCAGTGGTCTCCAAGGGTCCCAGGCTCAGGGCACCGAGTTACCCATCCGCACAGAGATCTCCTGGCTCGCGGCCGCTGCCCTCGGCAGGTACTGCTGGTGCTGCTGGTTTTGACTGAGGGTTATTTTGGAAATATTTTTAGTTTAATTCCTGTCTTTCTTGGCTTCTTTCAGAATGAGGTGTTTAGTTTACTGTTTCTTGAGAAAGCAGTGAAATGGCAATAGGTTGAGGAGAGGAAAGTTCTAACAATACACAGTAGAGATGGCCTGAAGAGAAATGTACACCTTAAACAAACATTCCCTTGGGATGAAGAGGAGGCAGGATTTGTGCCATACAGCAGTAGTGAACCAAAAGCATTGTGATATCAGTTAGGGACTTAATATCTCAGTCAGTATTTTTCCAGAGAGAATCAGAAATCTGGTATTGAAATTCAGCAGCTATTTCTGACCAACGTTTTCTTCCAAACTGATGTCGAAAATTCACATCTAAAATTGAGATACCAAACCCTGAGATACAAACTTGCTGAATCCCAGTTAAGGTATCAGGTTTTTAACACCTATCAAAAGTATCAACACCGTGCGTTGGTGTTGTTTTTGGCTGAAAAGTTTTGCTGGGTTTTAATTTCTTGTGTTTTGTATGAAGGAAATGGATGTGCACTCATTGTGAAGGTTTAAGATCACCTGACAGTCTTTCTTGCCTTTGTTTCTCAGGAAGTCCTACCCCAGTGACCCATGAAATAGTGACAGTAGGAGATCCTTTGCTATCCTCGGGACTTAAGAGCATCGGTTCGCGGAGACACAGCACCTCTTCTTTGTCACAGCAACAATCAAAACTCCGGATGATTTCCCCTACACGAGCTGGGAACACTTACTCCAGGCACAGTGTGTCTTCACTTTCCAGCATGGGAGCCTCTTCAGAATATGAACCTACTGTTAAAAGTGCTGACCGCTTTGTGGGGTCAGTAAGCACAGGTCCTCCAAGTGCTCCAGTTCAAAGTTGCTCTACCAGTTCAGGCTCCCAGAAAACAGGGGCTACAACTGGAAATAAATCTTACCAGATGGATGTGTCTCAATCTACAGAAGGGAAACATTCCAGCAGTTCAGATTTAATAGCCAAAGGTGCACCTTCTAAGGGAGAGAAAATGAAAACCTCAAAGGACCCAGATTATTTGTCTCATACTTTTGTTTCTGGAGGAAGCTCCAAAGTGTCCACTCAGCCAACCAGTTCATCAGGCACAGAAACGAATAAAATAGGAACCTTTCAAGAGTGTTCAGGATCATTTTCTTCCAAAGAAGCGATACCCTTTCTACCTTTGCATCAGAGAGGCCCAAGGAAAGACAGAGATCAGCACATGGAACCTTTACAGCCAGAGAAAACAACTGTGGTTGATGAGATGGATGCAAAAACCTTGAAGGCTGCTGGAGTAAACAATAGATCTCCTGCAGCAAGTGAGCAAGTAGTTACTGCCCCCAGAGAGAAACGTCAGAAAGGCAAAAAGTTAATGAAAGACAGTTTTAAAGAGAAGCATTCCCTGAAATCTCTTACAGAGACAAGTCAAGCAGTAGGCAGTGATGAACTGAAACCAGACTTTGGCAATCAGGGTTTGGCAACTGAACAAATTAGTCAGAGGTTATGTAATAATATTCCTGCTGAAAAAGCTGGTGAGAAGTCTCCATCTTCACAAGGGCCATCTAAAGGGTCTGCAGTGCAGGTTGAAGCAGCCCCTAAGGAATCACAGGCACCCAGGAAACGCACTGTTAAAGTCACTCTGACTCCTCTCAAGATGGAAAGTGAAAACCAGTCTAAAAATGCACAACAGGAAGGTGATGCTGAAACTCAGTCTGCAGGGGCAGACCTGGCTGCTTTGGCAGAGCCCTCCTCAGCTTCAGAAAGCCCAGAAGAGAACCCTGTAATTCAGGGAAGTCCAAATGAAGCACCAACACAGGAATCTCAGAATAACACATATGAAAATTTGGCCATTCAAGATAACAGCTTGATGCTCCAGGATGGCGCTAAAGCTCAAGAAGAAGGCTCCTACAAGCGGAGGTATCCAAGGAGAAGTGCTCGGGCCAGATCCAATATGTTCTTTGGATTGACTCCTCTGTATGGTGTGAGGTCCTACGGAGAGGAAGACATTCCCTTCTACAGTAACTCAACTGGCAAGAAGCGAGGGAAGCGGTCTGCAGAAGGACAAGTGGATGGAGCAGATGACTTGAGCACATCAGATGAAGATGACTTATACTATTACAATTTCACAAGGACGGTGGTTTCCTCAAACACGGAGGAGAGGCTCGCATCCCATAGCTTATTCAGGGAGGAGGAGCAGTGTGATCTTCCAAAAATCTCACAGCTAGACGGTGTGGATGATGGAACTGAAAGTGATACAAGTGTCACAGCAACAACCAGAAAAGTCAGCCAGGTAACTAAAAGGAGTGGCAAAGAAAATGGGACAGAGAACTTAAAGCTGGATAGAACTGAAGAAGCTGGTGAGAAAGTGCAAGTCACCAAGAGCTCCACTGTCCACAAAACCGACCCCAAGATTGATAACTGCCACCCTGTGAGCAGGGTTAAAGCTCAGGGCCAGGACTCTCTGGAAGCGCAGCTGAGCTCGTTGGAAACGGGCCGCAGGGCTCATGCAAGCACACCTGCTGACAAGAACTTACTGGACACTTTCAACACAGAACTTCTGAAATCTGACTCTGACAATAACAACAGTGATGACTGTGGGAACATACTCCCTTCTGACATCATGGACTTTGTGCTGAAGAACACACCATCTATGCAGGCCTTGGGAGAAAGTCCGGAGTCCTCATCATCTGAACTCCTGACGCTTGGAGAAGGTTTAGGTCTTGACAGCAACCGTGGCAAGGATATGGGTTTGTTTGAGGTGTTCTCCCAGCAGCTGCCCACCACCGAACCAGTGGACAGCAGTGTCTCTTCCTCCATATCTGCAGAGGAGCAATTTGAATTGCCACTGGAGCTTCCTTCTGATCTCTCCGTTCTGACCACTCGCAGCCCTACGGTGCCCAGCCAAAATCACAACAGGCTTGCTGTCATTTCAGAGTCTTCACTTTCCTCCTCAGGAGAGAGGTCAATGCTTGCCTTGCCTTCCACAGAGTCTGGGGAGAAGAGAGTGACAGTCACAGAAAAATCTGCCTCAGGGGAAGGCGACACAGCTCTCCTGAGTCCAGGGGTAGATCCAAGCCCCGAAGGACACATGACTCCTGATCACTTTATCCAGGGTCACATAGATGCAGAGCATATAGCCAGCCCAACCTGCGGCCCTGTTGAGCAAGGGCATGGCAGCAACCAAGATTTAACAAGGAACAGCGGGACTCCGGGTATCCAGGTGCCAGTATCACCCACTGTTCCCCTCCAGAGCCAGAAGTATGTGCCAAACTCCACTGACAGTCCTGGCCCCTCACAAATCTCCAATGCTGCGGTGCAGACAACACCACCCCACCTCAAGCCAGCTGCAGAAAAGCTTCTGGTAGTTAATCAAAACATGCAGCCCCTGTATGTCCTCCAGACTCTTCCCAACGGTGTCACCCAAAAGATACAGTTAACACCTTCTGTTAGTTCTGCGCAGAGCGTGATGGAAACCAGCACTTCAGTGCTGGGGCCCATGGGGAGCGGGCTCACGCTGACCACAGGATTGAATCCGAGCTTGCCTCCATCTCAGTCATTATTCCCTCCCACAAGCAAGGGTCTGCTGCCCATGTCCCATCACCAGCATATACATCCCTTCTCAACACCTGCTCAGACAGGCTTCCCACCAAACATCAGCAGTCCTTCACCAGGTCTTCTAATTGGGGTGCAGCCACCCCCTGATCCTCAGCTCTTAGTGTCTGAAGCTAGCCAGAGGACAGACCTTGGTACTGCTGCTTCTACACCAGCTGCTGCCCTGGGCAAGAAACGGCCCATATCTCGTCTGCAGTCACGGAAGAACAAGAAGTTGGCTCCTTCTGGAACCCCTTCTGCTATAGCTCCTTCTGATATGGTTTCCAACATGACCTTAATTAATTTTGCTCCTTCCCAGATTTCTAACCACCCATTGGATTTGGGAACCATTGCGAATTCAACGTCCCATAGAACCGTTCCCAATATTATCAAAAGGTCAAAGTCTGGGGTCATGTATTTTGAGCAAACATCTTTGCTCCCACAAGGTGGGACCACTACTGCAGTCAGCACATCTCCCAGCATTATTGGTGCAGATGCCAGTCACCTCCCAGCAGGGCCTGTGTCAGGCCTAACGTCAAGTTCCTCAGTGCTGAACGTTGTATCCATGCAGGCCACAGCAGCCCCTAGTACTGGTGGGTCAGTTCCTGGTCACGTTTTGGGGCAAAGTTCAGTAACGTTAACAAGCCCTGGATTATTGGGGGACCTTGGTTCAATAAGCAACCTCCTCATCAAAGCCAGTCAGCAAAGCCTTGGCCTTCAGGAGCAGCACATGACTTTACCACCAAGTTCTGGGATGTTTTCACAGCTGGGAGCATCTCAAACTCCTCCCTCTACAGCAGCCATGACAGCTGCATCAAGCATATGTGTTCTACCCTCAGCACAGACAGTGGGCATGACAGTCGCTCCGTCGTCTGCTGACCCAGAAGGCTCGTACCAGCTTCAGCACATGACACAGCTTTTAGCCAACAAAACCGGGGTTGCATCCTCCCAGCTGGACCTTAGCACAGTTCCAGCAACAACGCAGTTGTCAAGCTTTGCACAGCTGGTCGATGTTCCAAACAATACCGGACTCGAACAAAGCAAGGCTGCCTCGTCAGTGATGCATGCCAGTTCAGCATCTCCAGGAGGTTCTCCATCACCTGGTCAGCAGTCTGCAAGTAGCTCTGTGCTGGGTGCCACAAAAATGAAGCCAAAAGTCAAACGCATCCAGCCATTGTTAGAGAAAGGGAATGGAAAGAAGCACAAAACTTCTCACCCATGGGCTGGTTCTTCTGAAGCTCACGTTCCTGAAAAAGGGCCTATTGCTGTACCCCAGGTCTCAGTTACAGGGTAAGAGGAGAGTTTGGTTTTGCTCATCGCTGAGGTTTTGTAACAGTATGAGTGAATCTTGCACTAGTTTCTCCAGCAAGTTGTGCAAGTCAAGGCAAACTGTGAAGTGCAACTTTTGATTTTGATGCGGTGCTGGCAGCGTGATCTGGTTCTATGTATACTATAAGCTGTTGTTGCTACTTGTGTAATTCTGTGGAACTGACAGATCTGTCTTGGCAACTCCCATTGGATCCATTCCTGCTTTCCAGTCTCATTTACGGCACATGTGGGTTGGCAGATATTTTGAATGTTCCCAAATCTTTTTCTTCCAGGACTCCTGCTGTGAAGGCAGATGCGCAGGACACAGCCAGCGTAGATCAGCCGTTGCAGAAGCCACATGGGCAGTCTGCAGGGTAAGGGGTGAACAGACCTTTCTGTGTGATTCTGCTCACTTGAGCTGAAGAGCATTTGTATGGAGAATGCAGGAAGTCTGGCATTCCTAGTTAAAATGCCTGGGGAGCTTTCAGTGGGAAATGTACAGTCACAATTTGATGCAATATGGAATCATTTTGCATTAAGCTGTGTGTGGTTCTGGGAAGCTCAGTGCCTGCTGAGGAGATGGTCATTCAGCAATGTCTGATTGCATGTTGGCCTACGCCTTATTCCTGAGTGGGACTGACACAGAAAGCAGGTCACAGGCTGTGTGAAATTAGGCTGCTGCCCACAGACTGATAGAGGCTGCAAACAGAAATCCTAATGAGTAGAATCTTTTTGTTTGTTCATTTCCAACTGAATTGATGTCAGAACATTTGATCTGGAAAAAGATTCTTGTATCTGTCTAAGACTACTGCTCAGGTGAGGAAATGAGGCAGGTTGTTCACTATTTTTCTCCATGTTCTCTTCCTTCCCTCCCAAGGCAACCAGCTATGGTCCCAGAACCTCAATCAACACAGAACTCAATAAATGAGCAAGAAAATGCAGGTACGTCACTTCTTCAAAAACACCTAGTTTCAGAAGTCTCCAGGACTGGGAAAATTATGTTTGAAGATTTGATTTTTGTGTTTGTCATTCTGTCAGGAAAAGGGTCAGAGCTATTAGCTTGTGTTATCCTTGCTATAAGGGGAGGAAGGATTTGTTTGCTATTTGTAGGTCTTGGACAAATAGTTTTGTCTTGGTTTTTAGTTTGTGAGAATTTCAGCACTTGAGGTTTCACACTCTTAACTGCAACTCTAGAATTTTTTTCTTGGCTGGATTTGCTGGTAAAAAGGCAAGTCAGTAAGTTATGGAACACCAGGTGTAAAAATCATGGTTCTTTCCAATTACCATCTTCATGCTGGCTTCTGTCTTTTCTAGGCTCAAAAGCTCTCGAGGAAGAAGAGAGCACTTTCAGCTCCCCTCTTATGTTTTGGCTTCAGCAAGAACAAAAGAGGAAAGAGTGTCTTGGAGAGAAGAAACCAAAAAAAGGTTTGGTTTTTGAGATCTCTAGTGATGATGGTTTTCAGATCTGCGCAGAAAGCATTGAAGGTGAGAAGCTCACAGTGTTGGTTGTACTGGTTGTAGCTGTCCTTACTAGAAGTAAAATTATTACTTCTGAGGCCCTCTTATTTGCTTTATTTATAGATAAAAAAAAAGAGAAAGAGAAATCTCTTGTTTTACAGCCCTAGAACAATCCTAGTACCTGATAATGTCTGGATTGTATTATTTTTCTTTTTATTTTGCAGCGTAATATATTCAGTGACCCATTTTATTTTTTTATATATGTATGTATGTATGTATGTATGTATATAGTGATATATATCACTGACCCGTTTTATTTTATCAATTGACCAATGATGTGGAACCATAGTTTGTCAAGAAATAGGCAGTGTGGATCACACAGTGGAGTACTGGGTATCCTCCAGACCGATTGCTGAACACCCTGCCTTATGCCAATGTAAATTTTCAAGAGGATGAAAGCAATTGGATCCAAGGATCTTAATTTATGGCCTGTGGAAAGTTGGAAACTTCATATTCTCCAATTAGTTTTTTAAGTATGAGTATCCCAGCACCTGTGACCATTTGTCCTCTGTGTGTGTGCTGCAGATGCCTGGAAGTCACTGACTGACAAGGTGCAAGAGGCCCGTTCGAACGCCCGCCTGAAGCAGCTGTCCTTTGCAGGTAACAGCCTGTGCTGAACATGGGAGAGCAAACAGATCTTTCTGTCAGGGTCTTAGAGTCTTAATAGCTCCAGTTAACCCGCTCCGGGCTTTATGGAGGGTAATTTCTTCCCAATGGAAGGATTAGAAACTCTCACTCAGAATGCAATATCTAATACAGTGCTGCTGTGACAGCTGTGTGGTGTCCTAGCTCTTTGTGACAAGCTGCTGTATCTTCCTGCTCCAAGTCTGCACTGATAATTAGCGTTTGTTGTGCTCTCTTTCCCATTCCAGGTGTGAATGGTTTGAGGATGTTGGGGATTATCCATGATACTGTTGTGTTCCTGATAGAGCAACTGTATGGAGCAAAGCACTGCCACAACTACAAGTTCAGATTTCACAAGCCAGAGGAGGCCAATGAACCTCCTTTGAACCCACATGGCTCTGCTCGGGCTGAAGTCCACCTGAGGCAAGTGTGAGCCTTGTCAGTATCCCTTTGGCTCCGTAACTAATGCTGAGGCAGGGCAGGAGCAACAAATCCCTGCAGCACTAAAGCTCTCACTTAAATGTTAAAAACTGGCACATGAAAATCAACCATTCAGCATCTTTGAATTCTGCACATTTTCCTGTGCACTTTGTGGCCCTTTGCTTGGTTTAACAAAGCTTTCCTGGCTGGGGCTGTTACTGGAGGTTCTCAGAACCTGCTGTGTCTACCCTGATGTGCAGGGCTTTAACAGAGGGCAGAGTAGCGGAGCTGTGAGGCAGTAAACATGTCAGACTGTTGTGGCAACCATGTTTGTTTTCAGTCAGTAAAACAAACTCCCTTTGGTCTCTTTAAATTCCAGGAAATCTGCATTTGATATGTTTAATTTCTTGGCATCTAAACACCGACAGCCGCCAGAATACAACCCGAATGACGAGGAAGAAGAAGAAGTGCAGCTGAAATCAGCCCGGTATGCAGCAGGGCTTCAAGGTTCAAAGGGGAAAATAGTGTTGGGGTGTTAAAATGAGCAGATTAGGCTTAGTTAAGGGTTGTGTGTTTTGAGGGGTGTTTAAGTACTGAAAGCTGCCAAGCACTGCCAGACACAGAGGTGACTTCTGCAATAACAAGAGAAGTGACAGCTGAAGGTGACCACCAGACCAGTCTGCCTTCAAATGCTTCTTTTCCTGATGAGAATTTGAGGAGGAAAGGGAGGAAATTATCTTTTACATATATATATGAAAACACTGCATTAATTTTGATTGTGTTCTCTGTAGGCTGCAGTGTCACAGTGTATAAATTACTCCATCTTGGAAAGTGCCCCAGGTAATACATGGCACAGAGTCTAAAGTACAGGTTGTCACTTAGCAGTGCCTCTTTGTTCTAGGAGGGCGACCAGTATGGATCTGCCAATGCCCATGCGCTTCCGGCACTTGAAGAAGACCTCCAAGGAGGCAGTTGGTGTCTACAGGTATGGTTTTGCTCTGGTACCATTGCCCATAGGCCAAGGGAAGGTGGAAACTGGAAACCTGTGAAGCCAGACTGCAAATTTGAGGAAAAAAAAAAAAGCAGGTTTGGGGCTTTTTCCCTCTTCCTTCTCCCTGCCCAAGTTATGTGTTTGAAAAGGAATCCTCAGCACAGACCACTTGCTCCTTGCTGGCCTTACCTTGGCAATAGCTCAGATGTGTGCAGAGTGACCTGGTGATGTTCTTGTTGCTGTTCCCTTAGAGAAAGGTTAACAGTACGGCAGTGGTCCTTGTCACAAACAGCTTGTTTTCTGCAGCTTTGCAATCTGATGTTTGTGAGCTTTAGTTGTCTTGTTTGAAATAATTTGCTTTTCTTGTTGCATTTTAGGTCTCCTATCCATGGCCGGGGTCTGTTCTGCAAAAGGAACATTGATGCAGGTGAGATGGTGATCGAATATTCAGGCAATGTCATTCGCTCCATCCTCACTGACAAACGAGAGAAATACTACGACAGTAAGGTGAGTTTTGGGCTTTTGTAGATGTTCTTAAAGAGTTTGGGAGAGCTAGAAAGTGGCTGTGAAGGTAGGACAGGCCGATATGAAAATGCTGTTGGGGACATCTCAAATTGTGTTTACTGACTTCTTGGGTTATTTTCATTCTTGCTGGAGCTTTAGAGGAACTTCTCGTTCCCTTCTGTGGTCTGGGCAGGGTCTCACATTAGTCTCAGTGAATGTAGGGATGAAATGGTTGAGGCAGGAGAGAGTGAGGCCCAGTGGAGAGAGGCTGCAGACACTCCCTCAGAGCTGGGCTGTCTGCTGGGGTGGCTGTGCTGCCCTGCCTGCACTAATGCCGCTCTGTCCCCCCTGCACAGGGCATCGGGTGCTACATGTTCCGCATTGATGACTCGGAGGTGGTGGATGCCACCATGCACGGGAACGCGGCCCGCTTCATCAACCACTCCTGCGAGCCCAACTGCTACTCCCGGGTCATCAACATCGATGGCCAGAAACACATTGTCATCTTTGCCATGCGCAAAATCTACCGAGGGGAAGAGCTCACTTATGACTATAAGTTCCCCATTGAAGACGCCAGCAACAAACTGCCCTGTAACTGCGGTGCCAAGAAGTGCAGGAAGTTTTTAAACTAGAACTTCCGTCAGCTGCAAGTGAGCCCTGCAGGGCCTGGGGTGAGCCAAAGCTTCGAGTGAGCCCCTCCCTGGCCACTCGGACGGGACAGAGAGGCCAGAAGCAGGAGTGAAGATGGACTGGGCTCAGGGACCTGAGACTGGCGGCTGTGTTTGTCCGAGTCCACATCTTCATGTCTCGCATGTGCACACTCACCCTTGTGAGAGACATGGGCGGCTGGAGACGATCCTCAGCATGGTTATGTTTTTGCTATTCTCATTTCCCCCCGCCCCCATATTTGTTTCTCAGCGTGGGGCTAATGAGTGAGAGAGGAGAGGGGAGGTCACCCCACGCCCAGGCACAGGGCAGCAGTCATGGGTTGTGTCCCTCTCTGTCTCCTGGCCAGAGCTCTCCTTCCTAGGGCTGAGTCAGTGGTTGGGTAGCGCAATATTTGAGCTTGCCTCCTGGGGAGAAGGTCTGTGCCTCACCAGCGGCCCCCTGGCCCCTGGCATGTCTGCAAAACACTATGTGTGAGTGGGCATAGGTGCACTGCCTGCACAGGGCTCTGTGGTGCAGGGGGCTGGCTTGGCTGCTTATGAGGAGAGCAGAAAAGAGCAGCCCACAACTAGACAAAAGAAGAGTCTGGCTGACATCTTGCTCTGGAATCCCTGCCTGAGAGCAGGGGAACTCCTGGCATTCTTTGGCAAAGAGGGCTCATGCCAACAATTGGAGCACTGTAAGTCTTTGCCAGCAAAGGCTCCCATTCAACACTCTCCCTCCGTGGCCATGTGGAAGGGAAGTAGTCCTCTGGGTGCCGTCTCCAGCAGCTGGCTTCCTCCTCTGTCCAGTGAGCTCCTGGCGCAGCCAGCCAGCGGCGTCTCAAGGAGCCGGGCAGAGGTCTCTGGAGAGGGAAGGGGAGTGCGAGCCAGCCCCGGCCTTGGCCACACACCCTTGTAGAGCAGGAGCCAGGAAGGACTGGTGTGCAGGCACCCACTCCGCTCCGCTGTGCCACAGTGTCCCAGGCCGGTGGGGAGCAGGCAGGAGAGTGACCCTGCAGCCAGGTGCCTGTCATGGTCAGTGTTGTGTTCCCCAGAAGACACAGCAAGGGCACCAAAACAGAGCCAAAGTTCTCTGCAAAGGCAAGGCCAAGCGCCAGCTGGCCTCGCCTGCGCGGCATCCCGAAGCGCATAGGAAACGTGGGAGGCATTGGCACAGTGGGTGAGGAACCAGGCCAGGTCTGAGCAAGTTGAGGGACACCACTGTCCTGGTTGGAGCAGTGTGAGTCCTCCTCCCCATGGGGTCTGCCCTGTGCCTCAGAGCAAAACCAGAGAGAGACAAATGAGAGACCCAAGCCTGACAGTGACAACATTGGATTCTGCTCTGTTCTGTTTACAGTTTAGTATTTAAGGTTTTATAAATGTAAATATATTTTGTATATTTTTCTATGAGAAGCACTTCATAGGGGAAAGCACTTATGACGAGGCTTTTTACAGTGGTATTATCCTAATTTAAGAGAATCTCTTTTTAATGATTTTTTTATTTTCATAGGACGGTTCTAGGAAATAACTGGCTGGACACAGTCTGAGCCTTTCTCCAGTGGGGGGGTTGCTTTAGTTTTGTTTTCTACTCTTGTTCTGCCTTTTTGACTTCAGTAACTGTTTCCGAGAGGGTTGACTGGACCTTAAACTGTATTTGCCCATAAGGACGAGGGCAGGAGGGAGAGCTGCCCAGCATGGTGTGAGTTTGGCTCTGTGGGAGGACAGTGTGTGACTCGGGCAGAAAGAAAGCACTGCCTTGCCCGTGCTGGTATCCTGCAAGGGTTTAAAAAGGAAAAGCAGGACAGGATGAGACCTGACCCTCAATACCTCTTTGCTGGGAGGGCAGTCTGAGACACACACCTCCTCCCACAGTCTGTCCTTCAAAGGCAGATGGGTTTTTCTGCGCAGAAGGGAAGGCAGAAAGCGCCCTCGCTTTTCTCAGCTTTCCTAGTGATTAGGTTGCAGTCGTTACAGGAGCCACTCTTCCCGGAGCTGATGTATCCGAGGGCTGCTCTGAACCTGCACTGGCAGTTGGTGGGGAAGGGACCGGGAGTGCCTGCTGACTCCCCAGGTCTCTCAGAGGGGCATCCCCCATCCACACCTTTCTGGTCTTGAGACTTCTTCCTCTGCCCTGAGAAGGAAAAGCAGCGCTCGGAGGTTCAGAACCTGCCGATTTCCTTTTGTTATTGCACTGTGTGAGGATAATTTGTTGGTAACTGTTGAAAGCAAAGTCGCATTGACGCTGCATTTGTTACTGAGATGATTTGATGCACTGACAGTTTGGGAACGCACATACTTTGAGGAGCCCAGAGAGTGCCCACCCAGGGGATCTGGGCCCCGCAGCCCCGGGCACAGCTGCTCTTGGCCCTTTTCCTTCCGTTTCTGGGGGGCATAGCCCTCACCATGGCAAAGCCCCTGAATTTGACCCAGAGCTCAGCTACGCTTTCTCACCCCTGCACTGCTGCCACCTCCCGATTCCTGGCTGCAGGAGGAGGTTCCACTGGGAAGCGCTGCCCAGAGCCACCCCACACGGGGAGAAGTGGGAAGGAGGGTCGAGGGGAGCGCTGTGCCTCAGGAGTCCCCCAGGATCCAAGTGCCAGGCAACCTCCTCCCGCCGGGACCAGCCGAGCCAGCGGGCTGCCCGCTTTGCTGCTATTCCCGTTGCGGCTGCCTCGGCAGGAGCCGCTGTGGCCAGTGAAACTGTCTGTACCCCCAAGGAGCTGCACCCGCCGGGGCCAGCCTGGGCCCGTGGGGCAACTGGCAGCTGGGCTGAGGCAACCAAGGTGGCTGAGCCCGCCCGCCCTCAGCCCGGGCTGGCCAGGAGCACCCAGCTCCCCGTGTATGAATGTATATTTTATAAGGACTGACGCAGATCATGGTATCTGAAAATACTAAAAAAGGAACCTTAGGGCGTTTTTCGTTTTTTTTTGTACAAACCGACATTTTTTTTTAAAGGAGAAGCGGGTCATTGCAAAGGGCTGGGTATCTTTTCTTTCTGGTTTTCTTTCATTTCAAAGCAATACCAAGTTCTTCAGCAGGACGGTCTGTGCAGAATCATGCCATTCACCCATACACTGGTCCACTCGCAACACTTGCAAATTTTTTTATAACTATAAATACAATATATATAGGAACTAATATAGTAATGCACCGTGTAATGAAGCCTAGTTCAGTATCGGTTCATGGCTTTTAATTCTCTTTAACACTATAGATAAGGATTGTGTTACAGTTGCTCACAGCTCCAGGAAAGCCTTGCTGCTCATTCCCCACGGCAGCCAGGGCCGGAAGCTGGGAGCGGGTGGTTCAGCCTTTCCTGGCCCTTCTTGTTACAGTCAGTACTTGTACAACTTGGTTTCTTCCTTTCCTTCCTCTCGTTTTGGTTATGAATGTTGGGGTACCACCTACATATAGGGAAAAATGTGCTCTGTGCTTTCCTGGTATCTTTTTAACAAGGTACAGTAGCTTCGTCTTATCAGCCGAGAACTATACTTGTGGTGTTTCTTTTATTGAACTTACAGTCTCTTTAGTAACTACAGGTAGGTGAATAATTGTTTCAAAAAAAAAAAAAAGGAAAAAAAAAAGCTCTGCAAAGGCAAGGTTATGTTCTAGAAATACATTTCTTGACAACTTATCATGTATAACAAAACTTTTTTTTTCCTGTGTTCTTCCAATCTACTGGTTGTTTGTTTTTTTGGGTTTTTTGGTTTTGGTTTTTTGTTTTTTTAAAAAAAAAAAAAAGAGGAAACGTGTCTAAAGTACATCAGTGTTAACTCCCTGCCACAGGGAAGAAGGAAATACTTTAATAGTTTAAAAAAATGCTGAAAGCTCTGCAAAAGACTGAATGTAAAAATAAAAAGTGTACATAGTTGTAAAAAAAACAAAAAAACAAAAAAAGGAGTTTTTAAACATGTTTATTTTCTATGCACTTTTTTTTATTTAAGTGATAGTTTAATTAATAAACATGTCAAGTTTATTGCTGCAGAGGGCTCTCTCCATTTCTTCTTGAGAACTGCGGAGCTGCTACTTCTCCAGGACACTCACATGGCATGGGAGCCCCTGGCCAGCACCAAGGGCTGCTCAGGGTCTTCAGTGAGGAGTCCTCGGCCCCAGTGTGTGCCAGGGTCACCCTGGGCTGCTGCTGGGGGCACCGGCCAGGCGGTGGGGCCTCCTGCCCAGGCTGCAATAGGACGAGGCAGGGTGAACATTAACTGGGCTGTGGCAGCCTGCTTGTGCCTGCAGCCTTGTCACAGGCCTCGGTGACACAGCAGCATGGCCACGGCGAACGACAGGGCCGTCCTGCAGACCATCTTTAACCCCAGCACCCCTTTTGGGGATATCCCAGGGTTGGATGAGGAGGAGGATGTCCAGGACGAAGGTGAGTGATGCTGCGCCAAGCTCTCGCTGGAATTGCCAGCAGGGCCCCAGCAGGTGGGCAGGGAAGGAGGCTCTGCAGGCTGGGAGCAGTGCCTGCTTGAGGCTGGACATCAGCGCCCTGCTCTGTGTCTGTCCCCTTCCTGGACAGAAACTGTAGAGTGGCACTGGGACTGGGCCCCGTGGGTCGTTCTGGTGCCTCCACTTCCCAGTCAAGGTCTCCCGTTTACACTGCAACAGTGGAAGCTTTTCCGTTGGAGCTGCTGGATCAAGTCCGGGAGCTGGAGCTGCAGGGGGTTTCTGCGGCTGAGTCAGGAGACATAAGCACGGCCCTGGAGCGGTTCAGTGAGGCCATTCGCCTGCTGCCCGAGCGCGCCTCGGGCTACAATAACCGGGCCCAAGCCCTACGGCTGCGCGGGGACGTGGCAGGTAAGCTGCACAGTGGGGGTGGTGTCCTGGTACCCCCAGCCCCTACCGCTGCCTCCCCTCGTTGCCAGGTGCCCTGAAGGACCTGGACGCTGCCATACGGCTGAGCCGCGGCCGCGGGCGCGCCGCCTGCCAGAGCTTGGTGCAGCGCGGCCTCATCCACCGGCTGCAGGCGCGGGACGAGGATGCCCGGCGGGACCTGGAGCGCGCAGCGCGCTTGGGCAGCGCCTTCGCCCGACAGCAGCTCGTGCTTCTCAACCCCTACTCTGCGCTCTGCAACCAGATGCTCTGCGAGATGCTCGGTCGGCTGCGCAACCCCGATGGCACTGGAAGCGACTGAGACGGGCAGGAGATGGGCCAGGCAGCGAGTGGGCTGGGGAGAGCCGTGCTCCTGAGCTGGCCCAGGCAGACATGTCCTGGCGGCCAGAAAAGTCCACCTCAGGTGCCAGAGGTCTCGTTCCTCCTCCTGGCTAACAGCCTGGGAAAGTACCAAAGCACCTTGTTGTGTTTGTCTCGCTCTCCTCCGCCCCGAATAAACCTCCCTCTGTTCCCAGCACCTGGGCTCTGCTTGTGACATTGCAGGCATTGTGGTGTGATTCCCAAGCGTGCACAGCCCCGGTGAGATGGGCGGCGCGGTGGGTGCAAGTCTGGGCCCTCTTCCTTGAAGAGGGGAGATTGTTGGCACGGGGACGCGCATAGCTAGTCCTGACCGGGCAGTGTCTGGCCGCTCTCGCAAGCGGCAGGACCGACCCCGCGGCTGCGCGCAGCAATCCCGCCCGGGGAAGGCGGCGACGGGGGCTCGGCGAGAGCGACGAACGCTCGCAGCCGTGCTGGGGCCCGCCCCTGCGCCGCATGCACTGCCCTGCGTGCCGGGGCCCAGGCGCAGAGCCGCACTGCAGACTGGGCTGGACACGGTGGCAGCAATGCTGCAGGTAAGGTGCAGCTGGGCCACATCCTCCGACCCTGCTGTGTGCTGGAACACCGGGGCCCAGCGTGCTGGACGCCCCCATGTCCCTGCTCTAGCTGCCTCTCTCCTAGCGCTGAGCACGGCTGATAGAACATGTGGTGTCCCAGGGGCTGGCCCGGGGCTGCCCTTGCCCTCCAGCTGCTACTGCTGCTCAGCCTCCTGGTGCTCAGCTTGGCAGGTGAGGCTGTGGTGGGGTCCGGTGCATGACTCCCGGAGCAGGACCCCTGCCGCAGCTCTGATGTGCGGTGGGCTCTCTGGCAGCACTGGAGGAACAGGACCCCACCACTGACGGACAGCCGCGAGCAGTGTGCACCCTGCAGGAGGGGGAGAGTCGTATCTTCACCTGCCGGGTTCCCCGGCCAGTCCCCGGTGCCACACTGGCCTGGTACCTCAACGGTCAGAAGCAGGAAGTCAACCTTTCGACTGCGGACACTGCCAGCATCCTCACCCTCACCGGCCAGCGCTCCGACCACCAGCTCAACTGCTCCCTGACCAACCCGACCTCCAGTGAGACCTACAACACCTCCATCCTTCTCAATGTACAGTGTAAGGTCCGCGGCACCGGCCTGCTCCAGACTGGGATGTGGGGAGGGCATGTGGGGCTCCCATCCAGCTGGGGCAGGACCATAACCTGCATCCATCACAGCCATAGCAGGGCAGCATCTTGTCAGTCCTGTGCAAACGAGGCATTCAAGTGCTCCTGGACCCAGGCGAGACAAATCCTGCTCCTAGCTGTGTTGTCCCCATCCCTCCTGCCCATCTCACTGCCTGTTTTTTACCCAGATAAGCCAGAGTTCCTGCAGGAAGGCACCCACTACCAGCAGGTCAAGGGAGCTGGCCTTCTCCTGGTGCTCTTTGTGCTGGTGCAAGCCAGCCCACCTGCCAGCATCACCTGGGTGGACCAGGATGGGCATGTGATGGCCAACACCTCCAATTTTCTCCTCCTGGGTGCCACGAGCTACCCAGGGCTGGCCAACTACTCGCTCCACATCCATCTTAGCTGTACAGCTGGAAACCTCTCCATCAGTGCAGCCAACAGTGTGGGCATCACCACCACCACCTCCTTCCTGCCCACAGGTAACTATTGAGGGGTGGGCATGGTGCAATGGCCCCATGGAAGGGTGCTGAGGGGTCTGCACTGCCGGTGTAGGTCTGCTGGATGCCCGTGTGGAGCTGCCTGTCCTGGGTGTTGCCATTGGAGCAGCCCTGGCCCTAGCCGCCCTGCTCAGCCTGGGCTCCTGTGCTGCCGGCCTGGCATGCCACTTGCCCAAGCCTGTGCGAGGTCCAGGGCAAGCAGGAGGGAACAGCCCACCCAGCCAATGCTCCCATTGCAGCAGCTCTGAGCCCCAGGGCACACGTCTGCCCCGCCAGACCCGGTCCCTGCCACCCAACCTGCGCCTCGGTGACCTTGCACAGGAAGATGGAGGTAAAACCCTGATGTGCCAGTGCAGCGAGACATGGGGCCCCAGGTCCTGCCTGGGTGAGGGATAGATGTCCTGGATCTCATCCCTTTGCTTCCCTGCAGCTTCCCCCAAGGATGCAGGAAACAGTGCTAGGGGAGAAGAGAGTGCCCTGCTGGGACTGGAAAACTCCCAGGTCCTCAGCAAGCTTGGTAAGGGGAGCAGGTGGGCAAACAGCCCCAAAGATGTGTTGTGGGACATGGAGCTCCGTGGCTGCCCCAACAGGCAATGAGTTCTTTGTCCTGCAGGTTTTGTCCAGCTCCCAACGTCCGGGCGCATCTACAAAGTGCCCAGCACGAGCAGTGATGAGATCTGGCTGTGAGCTGCAGCGCGGTGCCAGCGAGGCAGGGCTGCCCGGCACCAGGTACGTACCAGCCCCCGGAGCCCAGCAGCTCAGGGTGCCAGGAAGGCCCTGAGGGGAGGTGGGAGCTGGCCAGCCCCAGCTCTGTGCTATGCTGTGCAATGCAGGGCCTGGGAGCTGTGCTGTCAGCCAAGGCATGGTTTTATGTAGTCCATGAACTTTACCTATATTCTGTTAAAATCAAAATGCATCAAAGCTGTTTATAGCCAGGCTCTAGCACTGTCATTCCTCCTGGGGTAAAGCCAAGCACCAGCTTTGCTGTAGCAGGTTTGTGACTTGCTGCATGATCCTCTTTGCACCTGTCCCTGCTGCTGTGGCAGATGGGTGGGAGGTCAGCAGAGCAGGGGCTGGGGAGAGCTGTCCCAACAGTAATAAACTGAATTCAAGCATCTCTGTGGTGCCGCCCAGGTTATTTCTGCTTGACAGGAGCTAAGGTACTGTTCTCAACAGGAAAGGGGGTTCAATAATAAGGAGCAGAAGAGATTCAAGATCTCCAGGTCAGAGCTTGCAACACCCTGAGCCGATCTGAGTGTTGTGTCTGAGTGTGGAATTTATTGCTGTTTGCTCCAGCTCCTTATAGCGTGTGCTCAAGGAGCCTCTGCTCTGCAGCACCTGTGGCACAGAGAACCTGACACTGGGAAAGGCTGGTTTAATGCTGAACTCCTTGGGAACAAGTCAAAAATGGAGCCATTAGGCAGCTTCTTCAACAGATATGGTAAGTCAAGCCCTACTCCCTGACACAGAACAGCCCAGCAATGTCTCTAAGACCAGAGAGGCTTCTGATATCTCCCAACCTGCTCTGGGTACACCTCAGTGTCCAGTGGCAGACGGTGATCCAGGAGATGAGGCTTTAATGTGAAGCATCAATTAAAGCTCAACACCTCTGCCTCTGCTGCTTGTGAGGGTGGGTTGGATGATGGGCTCCTGCCCTTCTGCCCATCAGCCAGGGGCTTGAAGTGCTGCAAGGAAAAGAACATGCTCATGCAAATATTTGACTCCCACTGCTCAGAGCACACACATGCATCTGAGGCTCACATGGGCTCTGCGTGAGCTGCGTGCTCAGCAGTCAGCCCAGATGCATTCTGGCTTGTGCTGGCCTGTTGAACAATATGGCATCTCAGCCCAGAGCACAGCCTAGCTCCCTGTGTCAGGCAGAGGCACCAGGGAGAGGATCAGCTGAGAACTGATGTTCTCTGGGGCCCACCAGCCCTTTGCACACTCTCATTGCCACCACAAAGCCAAATGTGAAGGGACCAGCTGTGCAGTGCTGCCAGCTGGGTGAGCAGCACCTGGGTGGAGCTGCATACCTGCGAGTTCTTGAACTCCAAGAAGAGGGAGAAGAGGACATGCAGAGGGTGGATCCGGCTCTTGTACACAGGGATGTCCAGAATGGCTGCGGGTGAGATCAGAGTCGTGTGAGGACACCTGGTCTGCCCTGCCCCACACACAGCATTGTCAGAAGGGCTGAGCTCCCCACCATCACCTGGGGCTGCAGGCACCAAAGACTGCAGAGCCCTGTAGTACAAGAGCCCACCTCCCACTGAAGCAGCCGGGAAGGATCCTGAGCCTGCAGCTAAAGCTCTCCCACTGTGAGTGAGAGGCAGCCCAGCAGCACACCCTGCCAGCAGCACCCTGCCAGCTCACCGCAGATCATGTCGATGTACTCGGCAAGGTCACAGCTCATCTCTGCGCTCGGGAGACCCACCTGCAACACAAGGTACCAGATCTGCTCCCAGACTGCAGCAGCCTGGCAGCACACAGAGCCCACTGGGGCAGCAGCTGGGAATTCCAGTGCTGGGCTGCTCCCCAACTTCTGCCAAGGGCAGAGTCATGAGGAACAAGCCCAAGGGGACTGGGCTGTGGGATGGAGCAGGCACCCAGCTTTCATGGCAGATGGTTTCTAAGACCATGCACTGAGCTAGCTACTGAGTCACCCAAACAATATACCTTTCCCAGGAGCTCCTCAAATTCTGGTGACCATTCCTGCATCAGGGTCTCAATGTCAGGCATTGGCCTGCCGGGGAAGAGAAGAACATCAACTTCAGGATCACACACAACCTTCCACTGCCAACATCAGGGCTCACCTGGAGTAATGGACTGTGGCA
The DNA here is from genome assembly GCA_013399835.1 of Leptocoma aspasia. Taxonomy (NCBI): domain Eukaryota; kingdom Metazoa; phylum Chordata; class Aves; order Passeriformes; family Nectariniidae; genus Leptocoma; species Leptocoma aspasia. The sequence goes on from VXAX01003611.1 coordinate 297,034, forward strand.
GGAGGTTTGCAGCGATGCAGTTCACTAATACTTTCAATCCAGCTCTCAATGGCTTTGGGGTTCTTTTCTGCATTCTCCAAACTCTTCACTTTTATCTGCTGCTAAAAACACAAATATAAACCTGGAAGTGTTTCATGGTGTTTTGGGGCTTTTTGGGAAAGCTGCATTCATTCCTGGTGAACCAGGCCTTCTCTCCTTCCCAGCTTTACCAACAAATTTCTGCAGGCAAAATGCCAACTAAAACTGGGTCTGAACAACCAAAAGGAAATAAAGCATCACCTGAAGTGAACAGACCCAGAGTTTGTATCAAGACTTAACTGAAACAAGGCTCAGATCCACTGCAGTTTAGAACTATGGATTAAAGCAAAAGGTCTGGTTTTGCTGCTTTTAAAGTCAAGTTCTCAGTTTTAAGAGTAAAATGTCATGGTTTTACTCCAGGAAGTGTGCAGCAAGTGTGGCCTCCCTCTCTCTGACTCACTGTGATGTTGTGCTGCTTGGAGTTCTCTGTCAGCCAAAGGGAGAGCACGGTGGGATCTGACTGCTTGGTTGAGGGCTCATCCAGGACCAGCAGGCCAAGGTTGTCAGGCTTGCCATCGGGACGAGGAACCTGCAGGAAAACAGTGGAGTTCTGGAGAACCTGCAGTTCTCTGTGGCGTGCAGGGCAGGGTTGTACAGAGCCTTCCTGTGGGCTCTCTCAGATGTGCATTCTAAGCATGGTGCTGCCTGAACAGCACATGGTGTTGGAGACAGGCTTTGCCCCAAGTTACCCAAGTGCTGTTTGGGAGGTGACCAAACCACCAGTGTAGTTTTCCAGGTCTCTGCCCATCATGCTTGACAGAGCAGGGACAGACCAGAGCCCAGGCTGCATGGCCTGGCTGCCTACGTGCTCTGAGCCTGCATTCTGTTTCAGTTCATGGGGCAGGATGGAGAGAAGAACCTGAAGAAACTGTACCTTTAGGAATGCATCAATGTCTCCAACAGCAGGAATAAAGTCTGGAATAAAAGGCTGCAGCTTGTGCTCAATCTCTATTGTTTTGGGAGTGTACCTGGAAAAAACCACCACCACAGCATGGGAGACTAGGAACTATGCTGGACACAAAGGAGAGCCAAGAGCAGGCTAAAACCCTTCCACTCACCTCTTGATGTATTCAAAGAGATCTTTGATTTCAGAAGATACTTGCAAGTAGTCAAAATCTGCTGGATTGAAGTCACTAAAAGAAGGAAGAGAGTAGAGGGAAAAGATTAACATGTGGCAAGTTCTGTACAACAGAAACTAGGCCCCAGCTGGGGCAGACGAATGTGGGAAGCTGAACCATCAGGCAGTAAGTCCTCTCTGGAAATCACCTCTTGCACAGGGAAAGCATGATTGGGCCCCATTTTGCTTTGGACCTGCTGGCCAAGAAAAGAACCTGAGTGATGGACATCTGAGATCATTCAGTCCCACACAGGGCTGTCAAAAGGGGGCTAAGTGTTCTGCACAAAGTCAGCAACAGGACAGCAATTAGGGGGTCAGCAATAGCTTTGAAGCTGAAAATTATGGAAAAGAAGAATTATTATGAGGATCTGAGTGACATGTTTGAGATGGTCCCTCCCTTTTCTAGACTTCTTCTGCCAGCCTGGCCTGGCTTACACCTTAGATCATTCCAGCTGTGCCTCTCCTGGGCACAGCAAACAAGCCCGGGACTGGGTCACCACTTGGAGAAACCACCACCCTGAAGCATCGGGGCCAAGGAGGCAGGAGCTGCCTGTCCCGATGCCCACGACTCGGTTCACCCTCGTGGTATCAGGGGAAACCAGTGGAGCCGACAGGGCCCCAAAGGCACCCACCAGCCCGAGCCCCTGCCCCTCTGGCCAGGAACAGCGCTCACCCCTCCAGCGCGGCCCCCTGCTCCTCCGAGTCCTCCTCCGAGTCGCTCTCCGAGGAATCTTCCTCCGAGTCCTCATCGTCCTCGTCGTCATCCTCGCTGAAGGTGGCAGGGCCGGGGAGCTGTGCCGCTGCCTCCTCCTGGACGAGAGAGCCGTGTCTCACGGGGTACCACCGATACGGGGCCGTGCCCCGCCCGCTGCGCTCGTACCTTCCCTCCGCTGCCCCGACCGCCGCTCCCGCGCTCGGCCGCTCCGACAGACACCCCGGCCCGACGGGAGTCCCGCAGGCGGCCCGCGGCCCCCGCCCGCGGCGACAGGGCTCCGGCTTCGGCCTCAGGCAGCTCCAGGCTCTCGTCGTACGGCTGGTTCTCCACCGGGCGGGGCTGCGCCAGAGGCAGCTCAGGGGCGGCCCGCATCCACCGCCCGCCGCGTCCTGCCAGCTGTG